>ML795639.1:121877-146612 GCA_009831015.1 Picea engelmannii
ATTCCATAATTAAGCATGGGTTCTCTTACTCCACAAAGCGTCTTCCCGTGAGGGCTTTCACCATAAGGGGACCACTTTGGAGTTCATCCATATTTACTTCTTATCAACCATGAAAAAACAATAATGAGTCATATTTACATAAAGCACTATTGGGTCCATTACCCAAAACTTTGTGCTACGGGTCTTTCTTCAAGGGTTGACATCAATGACAACCAAACTTAATCAACAGAACCGACCTACCCAAGTCACCTGTTTTGTATTCAACCTCGCGGGGAAGTGCATGGAAGGCCTTCTTATGAACTGGGTGAAGTACCTGGTGAACCAGTTGCAACTTGACTACAAATAAGCACAGGAACAAGGATACACATTTAATTTCAGCTAGCCCTTCATCCTTATAGCTTTTATTTCCTGGGAGATGCCAAAAGGTACGACCTTCCCGTACATTGAGCCATTTTAACCACTGGCCATGAAGTTCAGTACACTATGGTATTCAAGTGATATGAATAAACAGTGGCAGTCAAATATTTTTTTTCATACCTTCTACAATGAAATGAAGATAGACATACAGTCTAAGCCTCGCATAACTCCAAACACTCTACATCAGTTCAGGCCTTTGATGAAGTTCAGTGCAGATTGACATTTTATTTACATCACAGTGTGCGTTGACGAACAAAAGAAACAACTTCAGTCCTACTACAAGCTGACGAAGGAGGACTTGGAGGAGTTCACTAAGGACTGGTTGGTGGACCTCCTTATTCCAACAGACCCTGCAGAGATATCCGACATCGACAACCCAGAAAATGTGCAGGATACACCCGGACCTAATAGGAAAAAGAAGACCGAAGAGGTCCAAGGATTATAAAGTGCATTCATGAAGATGGCTTCCATATCACTAGAGCAAGGAGGTGATGGAGAAGAGTTAGATGACAAATAATTCGAATAGAAGCAAGGAGACAAGGTTGATCCCCTGAATAAGAGGAAAGGTTTGCCTCTGAAAGCTTCCTTCTGGAAGAAATCGAAGGCCAGCATGACCAAGATGTAGACTGTCCTCACCTCCGATGACTTCAACTTCCTCATAGTAGCCCTGCAAGATGCTTCGCTGGAAATAACAGAGAAAAAATAAGCAAAGAAAGAGGAGATGTATGATCGAATTGAGATTGAACTCTGAGGGGTACAACAGGCCCTACAGTCTAGCCGCGCAGTCTCCATTGCGTCGGGAGAACCAGAAATGGGAGATGAGCCATCTCAACTCCACTGCCTAGCCGATATAGTCGAAGCTCATCTTTGATGAGAACAGGAAGAAATGGAGCAAGCCACCTAGGATTTGACACAAGTACAAGGAGTACTTGTAGAGTAATGCAGTGTTGCATAACATGAAAAGATTGCTCTCCAAGCGAAGTTTGATGAAGAAAAAGCACAGCTATAGCAAGAAAAGGAACAGTTGCTCGCAAAGAAACTCGAAGTAAAAGAAGCAGTGAACAGAGCACTTCGCTCTGTGACAGTCTTACAAATCAAGTTAGAATACCAAGTTACACAGTAGGTGAACCAGCTCACAGAAGCCATCCAGCAGCTATAGCAATGCATAGCAGATGTGGAGCTACGCACTATACCTGAGACCCCACAAGATGTAAGAGACCAAAGAGAAGAAACCGCCCAGAGCGCAGTTGAAAGGATAAAGGCTCTTACTCTGGAATGTAAGAAACCCACTAATCCCAGTGCCCATACCTACAAACAACTCATGGAGAAACCATAATTGAAGGCACTGGAGTCACAGCTCCAAGAGGCGGAGTATCAAGCCGAAAAGATACAGGCGCAGTTGAAGTCCCTGTCAGTTGTGGAAATAATGAAGTGCTCCCAAGAGCAACGCACTGCACAACAACAGATCCATACTATTCAGAGTACAGTTATGGAAGTAACTTAGAGGTTCCAACCCATATAAGATAAGGCCCCTCAATTGTTTACAGAGGTAGAAGGCCAAGGAGAAGAGATAAAGCAGGTTGTCATAATAGTTGAACAATGTCTAGAGGGACCTATCAATGATGCAGTCATCCAAGAGTTCACTGAACAGGAGTTCATAGCACAACAGCAAGTCGAAGCAGCTTGATCCAAGCTCAAGGCATTCGAAGCATAACTAGTCAGACCAGAGTGACTCGGGACGAATCACAAGTGAGTGTTGGGGGCCTGTTGGCCCTTGACCAAGTTTTGGGAGATCCTTGGTCAATTTTGACTTATTTTGGGACTTTGACAGTCTGTCGAAGACGGAGCGCAAGACAAAGTAGAGATCATGGGATATTGGCCCCTTTTTGGGTCCTTTTTGGGATTTGGGATTATGTAACGGGTATGGGATGTCAACCCATGGGTTTACCCATGTTTAGGCCTATTTCGTAAAGTATAAATAAGTATCTAGGTGACATAAGTAGCAGGGCTGATAAGATAAGTGATAAGTGAAAGTATGGTTTGTATATGCTCTGTGCATATTGTGAGAAACTTGTAGAGCTAAGTGCAAGTGGTTGTAACAGACTGTGAAAGGCTTTGTGCTAGACCTAGCTCGGGGAAGGAGGATCTGGCGAGGTGTGCATAGATCTCCTATCCTATGCAGAGTAGGGTTTTTGTGGCTCTGTGAATGTAGATGACTGATTGAAGCTAATAAAGAAGAAGAGTTGGTGGACGTAGCCCCGGGGTGGGGGTGAACCATGTAAATATTGTGTTATTATGATATGTGCAATGTTTTGATGCATTTATGTGCTATTTGATAAGTGCTTCATATAGATAGATAGATAGATATGTTTATGCTTTGTGCTTATGATGAATCTGGATGCTAGATCTGACATAGGTGAATGTGCTTAGTGCTTGAATCTACTAGATCTTATCCATTTATTTATGCTAAGTGCTTAAATACATTAGATCAGGCTGAATGTTGTGATGCTTTGTTTTCTCTGCAGAGTAGATATTGGTTAAATAATGATGAACTAATGGTGATAAGTTTTCTATTAAGTATTATAATCATAGATCTGTGTCCCAACTAAGGTTGCATACACCTGAGTCCTTCAACCACCCCTGCCTCTACCTGGGGTGAGACTTCATCTGCTTCGTAGGTGTTGTCGAAAGGGATGGTAGTTAGGGTTTTGTTGGTGTTTTGTTGTAGCATTGAACCCTGGGTCTTCCCTTGTGCCAAAAGGTGGTCACAACTATCTATTTCAGGATTGCACAAGATTTCTTGCTCTTCAGAATTCAAAAATCACTAAGTTCTTTGTAAACAATGTGTTCTACGACGAGTTCTCAGAGCCTTATACTCAAGCTTAGCTGGTAATTTTAGTAATAATTTTTTTTCATCATGACCATATGGATGCAAGTTGGATCTGAGTTGTTCGACGGGATGGGTTAATGGGGTAAATCCTATTGGGCGATTCTAGCATTTACTGTGCAAGTTGGACAGAGACGTGGTTGATTTCAGACCTTTTTGTTTGACGGATGGGGATCCCGGTGCGAATATTGATGGCATATTCACTTATCATGGATTTATGGATTAACTGAATTCAGACGACGTACCGTAATAACAATAAATGCTATGAATAGACTGGGTTCGTGTGGCACATGGACTCAAATTTCGTTCAGATTCATTCTCCCTCCGACCACAAAGGGGTCCCCATCATATTAATGACTATCATTAATGGGTTCTTTACAATTTTGATCCTACATTGTTGAGTAAGCAGTTCTAAAAAAACACTTAAACAGAAAAGGAAATGAACTACATGTCATGGTGCAACACTACACACATCGACTTTATTAACTGAATTTACAAAAATTGCAAAAATCTCAAATCTAACTACTATACATGCTCCTTTGGACTAGAGAAAAATTCCTTTAGCTCAGTTATGAGACATATAGGGTTTCAAGAGAGCGTCACTCACCCATCTTGGTCATAGAATACCATCCATTTGTGCAAATCTGACTACTCCTAAAGGTCAGATCTTTGTAACTATAAACGGTCCCAACCAATGCATGCACAACTTTCCAGGATGCTTCTGGTACCGACTGTCATAGAGTAGGACCATGTCTCCTTGTGCAAATACTTTATTCTTATGTGTCTGTCATGCCAAGATTTTTTCCTTTCTTTCTCAACAGATTGATGGAAGTCTGCTAAAAACCTGGTCTCTTCAAGTTCTTGTAACTCCATGAGTCTCTGCGCAACTGATTCTTCCTCCGACAAGTGTGTGATCTGTGCAATGTACAAACTTGGAGTAATGAATTCTGTAGGCACCACAACCTCGTTCCCATAAAATAGCTAAAAGGGCATGTACCTGTGGAGTTTCTTTGTGGTTTTCCTATACGCCCATAGTACTGCTGGAACTCTATCATCCCAATCTTCCTGATTTGCGCAACATACCTTTGTTAACCCTATCTGCAGAATGTTGTTGAATGCTTCTATTATTCCATTGGCTTGCGGGTGGTAGGGGTTGGTTTTTTGATGTTGGATCAAGAAATCTTATGCAATCTTTGCTATGGTACTACTAATAAAATGAGCTCTCTGATCACTGGTCAAACTCCTAGGAAATCCAAATCGAGTGATAATATTCTAAAAAATGAACCTAGCAGCAATATCGGTTGAGCAATCCTGAACAAATGTTGCCTCAGCACAACATGTAAGGTAGTCAGTGGCGGTAATAATGTACCTAGACTTTGAATGCTTAGATGTGGGGTTGATATCTATAATGATGTCAATTGCCCACTTCTCAAATGCCTATAAAGATTGAATTGGTTGAAGTGGTAATTCATCTCATCGTGATGGCTTAACCACTCTTTAACAAACATCGCATGATCTATCATATACCTTTGCATCCTTAAAGAGCATTTCCCACCATAGTCCATATTGAAGAACTTTCTACACAGTGGCCTTTCCTCCTACATGACCTCCCACAACTCCGCTTTGGCACTTCCACAATATATCCTATCTTTCGTGGTCCAAGACACATCTCCTGAGGATACTATATAGTCCCAATTTATACAATTTCCCTACAATTAACTGATAGTACGTTGCTCTAACCACCATATGGCATTTTTGGGTTGTGGAATACGTTTATGGGCAGGCTCCTGTACTTAAGAAGACTTCTATGTCTTCCAAGTACTCTAGTATGGCCTCAACCCAGAACATATCTGCATCTAGGAGATAATCATCGACTGCTCCGTCGCTTTCCCCTGACTCTAATCTAGACATGTGATCAGGACCTACGTTTCATCTTCCAGGCTTAATGATCACTTTAAAAGAAAATTCTGTTGACGGGCGAAATTGACCGTCCATCAACTAGAAGAGCAAGTCCAGTCTGGGGTTGTCTAAGTAACCCAAGCCGTTTGGTGTAACTCGTTTTGATGGGTTTAATGGCTCTGTTAGCCAATCTAAAATCCTAAAACAAAAACAAACAAAAGAAAGAAATAACTAATTAATTTCTAAACGCTATATTATATATGTACATATGCTCTAATATAACTATTGTAGGTGTATTTAAGTAGAAAATATAATAATCTCACTTATGTACATCATTTACAAATTGCAAGTTTTAATCGAAACTTATGAAATCAATGTGAAAATAATTTCTCTTAAGAAGTAGATAAAGAAAGAACATTTAAATCTTGTATGTTTTCTTTTATAAATCTAACTAATCTTGAATTGAATAAACTATGAAACATAGATGTGCAGGTAGTCAAAAGTTGAACCAAACATTTTGGTTTCATCAATATGTAAATGACTAAATTTGAGAAACAGAAAGGAGCTAACCTGTTGTTAGTTAGTGAGATGTATCCAAGCATTTGTATGAGTGAAGAACATCCAACTGCCACGCCCAAGAGAAAAATCTACAATAGAAATTATTTAAAACATGTATTGGTAGTTGAGATTTAATAACAGAGGAGGAAACACAAATTGAATTATGTGATCTTATAATTGCACATAATTACAGCAAGATAAATCTAAGTGTAACTTATTTCATTTCATCATTCAACTAAAATTCAAAGATAAATCATATCATTCGAATTGAATATATGATCAAAGTCTTTATATGTAGAGCCACAAATTATAGATGATATTTATAACATAAGTATCCCAAACATAATAGATCATTAAGTCTAAAGCTATCAAACCTATTAATATATCAGGATTGACAAAACATAAATGAAAACATCATTTACAAAAGGCTAAAGCCAAAATTCATATATGTTGTTTCATTAAGTCTTGGAATCACTCGTCCATCTTTTGCTCCTTGCCAAGATGATTTCCTTTACAAAATATAGAGTATTTAAATAGTTTACGAAATCTAAACTTCCTATCCTCTAAGATAGGATTATATCTCAAAATATCTAAATATTACAAATATAGAGGGCCAAGAGCCACTCATGATCTAACTATATCTTCAAAATTTATGAAAGTTTTCTCCTATTTACAAAATAAACAAAAGGAGATAGCTAATAAAATAAGTCGAGCATGTTCCATCCCATAAGATCATCATCAGATACACCCTATCCTGAAAAAATGAAATGGGAGAAAGTTAAATATTTTATTAACTAACAATTTATAAATCTTATATGAAAAATGACTTGGCTACAGAATCTCTCGATTCTGTAGCCAGTCTTATTATTGGTAATATAAATCCATATTGATCCCATTTGATTAGAAAAACAACAAAGAAAGCATGACTGTAACAAAAATCAATCTTACCATTTAACTAATAACAAAAAATGGCTCACGATATCTCAGAATTTATCATGACCTTTACATTGTCAGCATTTTTTATGACAATATTGTCTGTCCTTTTTAGACGCTTTGCTTTTCTTTGTGCATTTGCCTTGAGTTCACAGTTTTCATTTGTCAACAATTCATTGTGGGTTGTGAGCGCTTTGATCCTTTGTTGGAGAATGGGATGTCTGTATAGTACTGCCCAATCCAATGCAAGCAGACTTCGCAATGCACGGCAGGTGCGATCTGTTGAGGTAGCGTATAATTGGGTGCAAGAACATCAATGCTACCTGTTACCGGCCTCTGACCGAGCTTAATACCAATTAACCCCTTGATATCTTTGAGACATGGTGGGAGATTATTGACATAATCGAATGGTTGATTAGGATCTGGTTTGGGACAACTCGGATCTTCTTCTTCTAGAAACATTTCAATCTCAGAGTCTGAATCCCCATGGATCTCAATCAAATTGATTGAGCTCACATGAGGCTTGGATCTATTATTCAGAATCCTTGAAATGAGTCGACCAACCCTCTTATTACAAAACCCTAACATTTCTTGATTCTTTTTTGACTGTTTGCGAGGGTTTTTATTGTCGGATTTTACAACAGGGTTAGGGAAGACAATCGATTCATGCACAAGAGTTTCTATAAAATCAAAACTAATACCTTGTTTCCCACATAAAATTTGATCGGGCAATGCTCCTTCACAAGGGTTTTTATCCAAAAACTCTGGTTTTCCACTTGAGAAATCAAGAGATTTTTCTATCATAGGCTTATCCATCACAGGGGTTTCTATAGGATTTACTGTAACAAAACCTTTTCGAGCCAAGAACCCATTCCAATCATCACCCATGGTTTTCAAACGATGAACCAGTAGTAACTTACTCAAACCATGGTGAAAGAGACTAGAATCTAAGTTCTACTTCTTGTATCTCTTCAACATTTTATACAAACTCCTTAGCAAATAAAATGACACATTCAAATTGGATCCTATAAAATGCATGAGCAATAGCACATGGTAAAGGAAGACCAGGCCATAAAAGCCTTCAAAGGTAATAAATTATTTTAAAACTATTAACAGTTCGTGCCATCTAACCTTGAGCAGGGAGACCAGAATACCTTTGTCACAGCAGTCAATATTTCTGGAGGTAACGAAAAGACTCCAGGGTACTTCATCCAATTTCGAATTTTTGAACCACTTTTGACCAGTGAGAGAAATCCATGTTGTTTCACTCAAAAAATATTTGGTGATATCCAACTGCAAATCACCAACCTTTGCTCTGTATCCATCAAACATTAGGGAGAATTATTTGGCCACTTGCAAGTTATACCCCTGGAACTTCTTAATAAACATATCCCAACCCTGGCTCTTCAGATATTCACTCGCATCATCATGAAGTAACAAAGATTGAGGGCCATTCAAATCTACTCGGATGACAGGGGCCATTATGGGTTCGAATAGACTGTAACAAGGGTGACTCAAATTAACCGTGGATTTATATGACAATGGTAAGAGGGATAAGTCTGAGCGAATACCATGAAGAAAAAAAAAAAAACAGAGAACCTGTGAGATCATAGTAGACACGTGGAGGTCTCGGTTATGGGGTTTGAACACTCCTAGTCATGAACATTCTGAGTACATCACACTACCCAAACTCTTAACTTGAAATGAGAGGCATGTCAACTCATTCTGCCAGCCAAAACGACATACAAGATACGGTTCTGGTGTGTTTAATTCCCACGACATGTAATAGGTATACTTGATTTGCAAAGGTTAGGAATGGATACAGTTTTACAATCCAAATGCAAATTGATTTTGGGTATAATAGTTGATTTATCAAAGGATCCAAATAGATAATCTTATAGTCCAAAATCAAATCAACATAAGCATTATATCGATATTTGATCAACTTAAAAGAGAAAAATCATTCAAGTAAGAGACATGAGGTCGATGTAAGAACATTGAGCCTTTTAAAAACCAAATTTTGGATAGAGTTATAATGAGAAATTAAGTTTTAATTCTTGATTCATGCTTTCAGTCATGAATCAAGCATGAAAATGCAAGATAAAAATAAAATAGGAATAATCAAACATCTTTTTTATAACTGAATAATCACCCCTAAATGGTAGCATTTAAAGGATGAGGTGTAGGCAGCTACAGGAAGTGTCATTTTTCGTTCAAAAATAGCAAAAACATGTAGAGCTTCAAACAAATTCCTGAAATAGTAGAAACCATCTACAAATTCTCCCTTCCAACACAGGTTTGTTAACTAGATATTTCAATGCAAAATAATCAGTAAACAACTTAAAATGAGAACCTAACAAATAATGTCTAACTTTATGTAAATCATAAATCATGGCTAAACCCCCCCTTTCTGTCGTTGTGTAGTTGCGGTCAACTTTTGATAACTTCCTGCTCGCAAAATATATAGGATGATCCATGCATCCATCTCCAGGTTTTGCTAAGATAGCTCCTAAGGCAATACCTAAAGCATATACATGGACATGAAATTCATTTTCCCAATTTTGAAATATCAAAATAGGTGTTGTGTTGATCTTCTCCTTTAGGGTCTTGAACGCATTATCACATTGTGGGGTCCATTGAAACACTTCGGCCTTCTTTAATAGATTTTCCAATGGTGCAGTGATGTTTGCATATCTTCTGATGAACCTGCGATAGTACCTTGTGTGCCCCAGCGTTGAGCGCAACTGCTTAGCACTCATAGGTGGAAGCATGTTCACAATAACCACAACTTTGGCTAGGTCTACCAGTAGTCCCTCTCGGCATACTATGTGGCCTAAAAAAATTCAATGTGGTACACAGAAGATACACTTTTTGATATTCAATGATATCTTCAATTCTCTGCATCTATCAAACATTAGACGTAGTAGCGCTACATGTTCCTTGAGATAACTATATATCGTCCAATCATCCATATAAACTTCTATAAACTTGTGAATAAATTCTCCAAAAGCTACTATTATAAACCTAGAGAAAAATGTAGGGGAGTTCTTTAAGACAAATGGCATCACATGGTATGCAAAAGACCCCCATTCTATTATGAATGTGGTCTTATTTTTATCCTCTTCGACAATCCTTACTTGGTGGTACCCTGCAAATCCATCTATAAATGAGTACGATTCTTTCCCCGCAACATGTTCTATCACCTCATCAGTAAAAGGTGTTGGAAAAGGGTCATGCACACAAGAAGAGTTAAGGCTTATATAGTCTACACAGAACCTTATATCCTCTATTCCTTTCTTGGTCTGGATGACTATTGGGCTGACCCATTCCACTTCTTCCACTGGAAAAATAAGTCCAACTTCCAACATCTTGTCTATGTCCTTCTTAACCTTCTCTTTTACTCTAGGGTTAAGTCACTATGGTCTATGCCTCATAGGATCTGACCCTAGTTTTAATTCAATTTTCATTTCTCCCATAACTCCTTTCATCCCTTTTAACTCTAAAAAGGTCTTTGGGAATAAATCCTCATATTCCTGCAACAGACTCTGTATTTCTTGACTAGTTTTCTCATCCCAATAATCTCCCACCATAGCTATCTTAGGTTGTTATGTGGTCCCTATATTGACTTTGCGCAAATTCAATGGGTGATTATAAGAACTATCAGTCTGACTGGGTATGATGTTCCGGATTTCTTTGTTCCCTTCTGTGTCTTTAATGGCTAGGTTTATCAATTCCTCTGAATCATCTGGGCTTTCTGAATCCATGCTAATATTATAGCATTATGTAGGTATCTTGTCTATGGTTGGGTGAATATTAGTCTAAAGTTATCAGCTATATTTTTCACATACCACTAGGTTTGATTTCTAATTACTATTGTCTGTAAAAGTAAATTCCTTAATTCTCTGCAGGACTACTTCAAACTCAGGGTACTTACTTGTAAACGAGAAGTCCTTGCAAAAGTGATCTGCCAATGTTTTCCAGTCATTGGTTTGTATTATGGTTTCTTCATGTATGAACCAAGATTTTTGGATTGGACCTAGTGAGTGGGGAAATACCTGAACCCATAAGAGAGAGGGTATTTCCGCAACTTGCCATTGTGTCACACATTGTTCAATATGTACTTTAAGATTAGATTCTCCATTGAACAGTTGTGCAACTTGGAAATCTATCTGCATCTCTGATTCCAACTTCTCCTTATCTTGAAATATATATTTGATGCCTTGCTTCACCTCACCCCAATTTCTGAGTAAGGCTTTATGATTGGCCCACCATCTGGCAGGGGTGTCCTGGAGGGATAAATCCAGTACTGAGATCCTTTGATCCTCTACTACCTTATTTTCCATGATGAGAATAAAACTATCAAGTCCTGAGGTACCATCATACACTGGGTGTTCTCTGACCTCAGTTCTGACCCATCTATTTTTCCTGACAGTTGTGCATCACCTTGAGAATATTTCATATGAGCCTTGTTGCCAACTATCAAATGCCAGTTCTGAATCTTCATTTTATGATTGTATACTCATCCAAATTACCGATCCATCAACAGTAGGATTTATGTAATCTTCTCTTGTTACCATTGTTACAGTGTACAATTGATCCAAGTCTTCTCCCTCCATATTGTTGTCCATTGGATCTGTATAACTGGGGCCTACATATGGATCCAAGGGTTGAACTACCTTGTGTTGGTCACTATAATTGATTAATTGATTTAAACAATCAAGTGATACATAAATTATCAACCCAGGGAAGTCTTTTATTTCAAAGATAGCCACGCACTGTATATGCTCAATTCCAAAAGCAACTTAGTGTTGTAGTAAAGAAATTCATACTATTTACACTTGCTTGAATGAACTAAAGCTCTGAATTAAATCACAGGAAAGTAATTCCCCTATTGCAATTATTTAAAGTTCAATCTAAGAATCCTGGATTACATTAAAATAACACTGCAATGGGAAAGAACAACTATTCTGCAATCAGAGAACAGGACCCTTACTCTCAAACAGAGACTCAGTACTAACACTCTTTCATGAAAACAGTAATGCAGAATACAATTAACTCTATCTAACAGATAACAAAGCCACCTAGTTCCTTTCTTTCTAAGCAGGAGCCTTGAGCCTTATTTCTGTTTAGCACACTCGTGGGGCTGAGGTTTACAGAGAACAGGGCAGTCTGATCCCTTCCTGTCTGAGAAGGAATCCCTAACCCAGTTCCTGACTAGCATCAATAAAAGTCTACAGAGAACAGGGTGTTTTTGGTTCTTTCCTTTCTGAGCAGGAACTCTTAACCCAATCCCTGGCTAACACACTTGCAGAGGTAAATGAAATCTATAGAAGACAAGGTGTTGTGATTCCTTCATGTCTGAGCAGGAATCCTTTAACCAAATCTCTGGCTAGCACACTTGCAGCAGTAAATGAAATCTACAGAAGACAAGGTGTTGTGATTCCTTCCTGTCTGAGCAGGAATCCTTTAACAAAATCTATGGCTAGCACACTTGCAGCAATAAATGAAATATACAGAAGTCGAGATATTTGGATTCCTTCCTATCTGAGCAGGAACCTTTTAAATGGACCTCTGGCTAGCACACTTGCAGTAGTAATTGAATTCTATAGAGGGTATGATATTTCGATCCCTTTCTTTCTGAGCAGGAACCTTTAACCAAATCTCTGCTAACCTCATAAAATCATCACATGAGATTGCTGATAAAAAGAATTATAGATTCCATTCAATTAAACTAAGACAGAGTCAGTAGTGTTTCAGCAAAGCGAAATCCATTAAAAGCAGTGTTTCAGCAAACGACAGTTAAACAAAGCATGAACAGAAATTATACTTAACACACTCCTAACTAATGGGTGAATCTTGTGAAGAAGGTGGGCCCTCCCTTCTCACAAGATTCCCCTGAACGAAAAGCTAAAGAAGGGTACTCAAAGCAGTCTTATATTCATCTGTCGAAATATCATATTACAAATTGAAGGAATAGAATACGTCCCGCTTCTCTGGAGTTGCTTCAATACATCAAAACTTGGATATCTCGAATGGTGAATTCCTCTGATTTAAAGAGGAAATCCCTTCGATACAATCGTTACAATGCATATCTGAATCCTATCCTAAATCGGATCTTCTTTCTAAATTAGCATAGGATGTCCTATTCTCACGCAACCGAATGCTAATACATGAACTGAACTAGGTATTGTTGTTACGGCTGGTGTAACAGCTCCTTCTCATCGCTGCTGATGTTGTTTCAGCATCGCAATTTACGGGTTGTTTCAGCCACGTGAATTGCGCTCTTGACTGTGTCGGTCTTGACCGCTAACTGTAACGGCTTTTGTTTCAACATCGTTGGTTCTGGCGGTCTCCTCTGTGTTTCAGCATCTGCAGCTCTAATCTTTGTAGCAGCTCTGTGTCTCAGCCTCTGCGACTCCGGACTGTATGACAGTTCTGTGTTGCAGCACCAGGGGCCTCGGACTGTGTTTCAGCAACAGGGACCACGGACTGTGTTTCAGCAGCAGGGGCTTTGGTCTGTGTAACAGCTCCGTGTTTCAGCATCTGCGACCTGAACTGTGTTTCAGCAGCAGGGACTTCAGACTGTGTAATGGCTCCGTGTTTCAGCATCTGCGTCCTGGACTGTGTTTCAGCAACAGGCTTTGAATGCTAGTCTGCAGTCTAATCAATGGTTAAGTACAAAAGTAATGTAAAATATTATGCAAAACAGATTAAGAATATAGTAATGAGAAAGGACGTTGTATACCTTGGAATGATCAGATGAAGTGATGATATGAGTCTAAATACAGGTGATCAAGGGTATAATAATGGCAAAAAGTATGGGCAAAAAGGTACATTGTGTCGTCCTAACACCTTGATTCCATCTACCTCAAATGTTATGGTGTCTTTATTTAGGTCAATCACTGCATAGTTGTCATAGGCCCAATCAATATCAAGTAGTGTAGGGTAAGGGTCCTTATCCCCCATGATATCAATCACCTCAAAGTCAGCTATAGTCTTCACTCCTGCAACATCTATCTCCACACTCTCCAGTCTTCCTATTGGGAAAATACAATATTGGTTGGCTATCCTTAGCTAGATTGGGGAATATGTCAACTGGGGCTTTCCTAGAGGCCAGAGCTTCTGAAGTCTTTTTAGGCAGAATGTTCAAATCGGATCCTAGATCTAACATGAAATCCTTAATCTCAAACTCGTCTAGTTGGGCTACTAGTCTCAATTATTTTCCAGTTCGTACTTTCCTTCTTTGTACTCTCTGAGCATTCTTCTCTGGAAGATTAGTCCTTATTCTTGCTTCTGTGGGTTCCTCATTTCCTAACACTACATATAACGCATTGCGCAACTTTTCTGTTAACTCGTCATTCCCAAGAATATCATAAAATAATTGAAACCAAAGGTCGACTACATTTTTAGGTTGCTCAAGTTGTCTCGGTGTGATTAAAGGGTTTCTGGGTGTAGGGGGTGAAGCATGGACTTGCACAATCTTAGGGTAAACAATAGGTTGTGGGGGTTTCTCTTTCATATCAGGGCCAGGGATATTTTGAAATACTTCTATGGCCTCTTTAAAGAACAAATTCTATTTCATAGGATCATACCTATCTTCTTTAGGTGCTTCCTTCTGAATCTGAGGTAGATTATCCACATCAGCTCCTGTCTTTTCTCCTCCTCGAGTACCGATATTGAGGTTGGGTAATTTTCCTTTAACAACTCTTTTGATTTATGAACTGATGAGGTTAGTTCCTCTTTGACGTACCTAATCTTCCCATTTTTCAATTAGTTCTAGGAAGTCTTCAGTTGCATGTTCTGCAATGAGAGCTCCATGGTCGCCTCGGATGAGGATAGTCTCTCGCCATATGGCCTTGCTCATCATAGTTGTAACATATTCTTTTCCCTCTTCCCTCATTTCTTCCTCCTCTGAAGTCTCCTCCGGCTCCACCTCCTTGATCTCTTCTCATCCCTGATGATTTTCATTCACCCTGAATGTTATTCAGTCCAACATGTCTGCAAGTGCATCCAACGCTCTACCTTGATTGGTGGTGTGTGTGGTAGACGCACAAAACTCACAGTGTACATTATTTGGTACTGTTGAATATTTTTTCATGATGGGGCAGTGTCTCGTCCCATGCCCATGGATTCAAAAAATCTCACAATACTCAACAGTTGGTGTTGCTTGGCTCCCTGGAAATACATGATATGGAGTGGGGTTATGGAATGGTAAATTCACAGATAATTTCGCAACTCCTCCCGTGGGTCCTGGTGAGGGTCCCATCGAATTATGAGGAGGTCCCATTCCCCTTATTCATGGAAATTCATTAACCAAATGTCCCTCTGTGTAACATTCGGTACACTAGACCTGCATTTGTCCTAGTATAGGTATCGTCAGTTCTTGAATCTTTTTTGAAAGCGCTGATATTTTCCCTTGTAGTTGCACCAAATTTTCATCTGTTGTGGGTCTGGTCACTCTCATGCTAACAGGATATCCCACCATGGATTCAATCTTCATTGATTGTTCCAAGGCATCCATCAAAAAGGCTATCTGTTGTTGCATTAGTGGAATCCATTTCAGAGGCAGAAATCCCTGAATATACCATTCTCTTTGATGTTCCTCATGGATTGGATGTGCTAACCTCCCTATAGCATCTTTAATCTTCTAATGTATTCCCAGGTTGATTCACCTTCCCTTTATTGGATCTCATGCAACTCAGACAGAGCTTTTTATTCTGATTGAGGTAGCTTAAACTCCGCTATGAACCTTGTTCATACCTAGCCAAGTGTGAATGCTTGAACTTGCATTCTTGGCACTCCTGGCTCAATAATATTCATGTACCATTTGAGAGCGGGACCTCTCAAGGTATTCTGGAACTCAACCAAATTATTAACATTCGAAGTCCCTCTGGATATCCAGATTTCTTTGCACAAGAACCAGTGTTTCTCCACATCTTCATCTCCCTTACCCCAGAATTTTTGGTATCGGGCAATCAAACCTCCTGCGTGACCAACCATTTCTAATCTTGTTGCTCCTATCAAAATAAAACCTAACAGTCCATCTTGCGATCTACCAGGGGATCCCAATATCCTCCATGTACTCGCACTTCCTCATTATGACTGACTAACTAATTATACTGGAACAAAATTATCATAAGAGGGTAGTATCGAACTTACCACTTTCATAGAAGACACTTGGTGTATGGGTGATTCGGGGCTAGCGCCACTGGATTCAAGGCGGTTTTATTTGATTTGGGGGGTCTCATTTTCTTCCTCTGGAGCAGTCTCTTTAGCCGGATTCCTGATATTTCCTGTCATTGGGGCTGAATCTTCTCTTTCCTCTTCAAGATCCATACAGGCTTCCTTCTCTCTTGCATCTACACCTTCTCCTTCTTTTCCATCCTCCTGGGGACTTCATTCTCTCAGCGCTTATCTCTTACTTAATGTTGACTGGCTAGTCTTTCATGTATTCTCATCTTTTGCAACTCTTCCATCTATCTTTCCTCCAATTCTCTTGGTCTGATTTCTTTTCGCAACTTCTCGGACTATTTTTTTTCTTTCTTGATCTCACCATGCCACCACTTCTCAACTATGGTGGCTCTTTTCGAGGCTCTCTTGTCTCTTGAGTCCATTTCTTTTTGTTCCCCCCGCTTATCAAAGAACCCTTCCCCTCTCTCAGTCCATGACTCCACCCCAACCTCTCCCTACCCCAAGAGAGGGTGTTTACGCTACCATATCAGTCGGGGACATAGTCAACATCCCCTCTTCCATCAAGAAAACTTTAATCCATAGGGGGATTTATCTCAACAGTCTTCCCCTTGTGTCTTTCTTGAAGTCCACCTATTCTCGTGAAAAATATTGGTGATTCTCGATTGTGAACTCAATAATGTATCCTTCTAATGTGGTATTAACCCAAAAATAAATCGCTCATGTGACTGGACAATCCAGCCGATGAAGTGTTGCAATATTTTTTGTATCCCAAGTACATGTCCTCTTGACTTGTTCTTGGAACTCTGGAGCTTCTTGGAGCCTATCTATCCAATGGAAAAATTCTCCCGGGAACTTAACCCAGAATATCTCGTACTGGTCGCTTGATCTTTCTGAGAAAAAGACTACCTCCCGAGTATCTTTCACATATTTTTCACTTAGCTCTGCTTCTTTCCATATAAAAGTGTCACAATTTATCTCCCACCATTGGTCAATATTAGATATGTGAATCCACAGAAGCATCCTCCTTACAAGTTCCCTTCTAACGTAGGTCCCGGCAACAAAACCATTTTTTTGGCGCAAGATTGATCAGACCACGGTCCTTCTTAGGTTACCATAAAAAGGTACCATGTATTCTAGAGAGTTGCCATTTTCATCTCCTCTGAAGAGAAGAAGTCTCACCCGAAGTGTTGCTGAGACAAAATGATAGGGAAGGGTAAGGAGAGTACTTAGGTGGGTTCACAGAACCTTCAAGATTCATCTTGATGTTGCACAAGACATCTAAATACATAACAGATCTGAACTCATATATGCAAGAAATGAAGCTACTTATTTTGTGGAAATAATTCATGTATAGAAACATCATGTGGAATTTATGAAACATAAAGAAGTACTATAAAGATATAATGCAATAGTATAAAAACAGAATGGTGCAACATATTTTGAAATTTTAGATCCTTCTTCATATATTATGTTCGAATCTTTCTCAGTTACAATGTCAGAGATACAAAGTAGTTCTCTGTTATAGACTCCTGGCTCTGGACCCATGTCACAAAGCTCTAATTCCAAAAATGGTGTACAAATTACCTTACATAACTCAAAACCTGACTTCTCAACAATAGACAACCACAAATATGACCGAACCTAACAACAAGGGGAGAACTGAACCCTTTTACAATCATAATTATCTCTATATATAAGCTAAGTAGGGTCTTCTGGATTTGGCTTGCATGCTTTCTTGTTCTGTTTCAACTGCTTCTTCCTTGCTGGCATTATGTTGTCCTTTTCGCAACTAATTTATATTACTTCTCCTTTCTCTGTTGTCCAACTTATTTTGTAGCTTGCGCAACTCGTAGTAGACCAAAACTGGAACTGTAGTCCTTCTTGCGCAAATTCTCATCCAAAAATGAAGGGCCCAACACAAGAAAAGGAAGAACGCAATGAGCATCACAAACCGCATGAAGGGCACACAGGACATGAATAAGTTGTAGTCAGAATTGAAAACCATGCAGACAAAGAAGAAAGAAAGACAAGAAGAAATGGAACCCCTCCAAGAGAAAGTAGTGCAGATGATATCCTAGTTGGAGGACGAAAAGAAAAGTATGGCACAGACACAAGAAGAGAATGCAACACTATTGAAGGAGGAAATAACAACGCATACACTAGACGTGCTAACACGTAAAGCTGCATAGATAAGAGAAACATGAAAGGAACTGAAGGACAAGTTCAACAGGATATCAGAGTTTGTTCAAGGAGCATGCATTGCCTAGGTGGCTTGGGATGGGCCACATGTCAGTGTTGGGGGCATGTTGGGTGCATGTCTATGTTGAGAAAATACCCAATTTTGGTAAGGAAAGGACTTATTGTGGAGAAGATTAGCAAGAAGGAAAAGCAACACATGAGAGGAAAAACCCACATGCAAAGGAGGAAAGTGTGCAAGGTGCACAGGAAGGAAAACCTAACCATGTCTTGGCACCAGGCCGAAGGGGAAACAAGAACGATCGTGGGAAAGAAAGCATGCAGAAAACTGAAGCAACAACTGGCAAAACAAAAGCACGCGCGCATGCAAGAAAGCGTGCACAAAGGAAAGCGACAGCTGGAGGAAGAACAACACATGCATGGGAGAAAGACCTAACATAAGAAGGATTGGGGTTTTGATAATATTCTGAAAATGGCTGAAGAGCCCAAAATGTATAAATATAGATACGAAAGTATCATATAGTAGTTGTTTTTGTTTTGACTATTGTATGGATGAATGATATTGTATTTGTTGTTGAGAGTCGGGAGTCGAGAGTTAGGTTTTCGAGTTCAGTTTTGGAGATCGTAACTACGCATGAGCGTAGGTGATATGTAATGGTTTTAGCTATATGAACCAATTTTTTAAGCTGTTGAGCAAAGGAGATACGAGGGAAGGTAGATTTGAGGATTAGACTACAAGATGTGGAGCCTGGTGCAATCTAGTTCGCCTCACGTAGATCTTACCCAGTTTTGTGGAGAATTGTAAGTGCTTAGCGCCAGGAATGCAGAACTGCCATAATAAAAGAACCAAGAGACAAATCTTTGTGGGCATAGCCCAGGAGGGGTTGAACCATGGTAATACGCGTTTAGTATGTTGAATGTATGCATGTCTCTTCTTTCTTTCAGCAATTATGGGTTAATCTTGATGAATGAGTTAATGCATTGTTATGAATCTGGTTATACTTTACTTAAATTACGCTATGGGATATACATATGCAACTCCAAGGAATAAGTAGTTTACCTTACAGCTCATGGTATCTGGCGTTAATCAAGAAACCCATGTCCCCTACTCTGTCCTAGGCTATGAACACCTGAGTCTTACAAACACCCATTTAAAGTTATCTCGGGTGAGACTGCGCAATGCCTTCTGGGTGTTGTGTTTCCTTCTGGTTTACCAGGAGGGCCGATAGTTTTAGAAGCTTTGTTGGAACCCCAAATGACATGAACCCTGGGTCAATGATTCATATAACCCGAGAAGGCAATTGATAACCAACACCATGTTAGGGTTAGAGTTTTTGTAAGAGATTGTAACGGCTAATAATCTTGTAAATTAGTATAAATAAGGACCTAGGAGGTCTAGGCCGAGGTTTTTTTGTTGTTGTTGAATAACAGTTCTAATCATGTGATTCGATGATTGTAGTTGAGATACTATTGTAAAATATATTGAGTTGTAGAATAGCCAAGTAGGCCATATTTTGAGGGTTAGATCACAGGTTGAGGATCCTGATGTGATCTAGTCCACCTCATAGAGGTTGTTGAACCTTTTTCATGATTGTATGATCGGAGATGTAGTGTGCACAACACCATATTTTTGTAGAAATCCAAATTAAAGAACATAGAAGCCAGATATTTGTCGGCGTAGCCTAGGAGGGGGTGAACCACGGGAAAACCTATGTTATGTGTGTTGTTTATTGCATATTTACCTTCTGTCAGTGATTAGTTCATAAATGAATGAATGAATGAATGGTTAAAATGAATCTGTTGGAATGCTTGCATGGCTTAAAAGATGAATGAATCTTAAGAATAAAAGAAGAAATAATCAGATAAGGCCTGAAGAAGATCAAGTAAATCCTAGATCCCCAGTCCTTCCTAGACTGCAAGAACTTGAGCTTTGCAATCACCCATAGAACTATCTAGGGTGAGGTTGTGCAGTGCACTCTGTGTACTGTGTTTCCTTCTGGTTTACCAAGAGGGTCGACAGTCTTAGAGGGTTTTGTTGGAAACCTATTCAGATATGAACCTGGTTCATCCCAAGAACTAGATAGAAATATTAATAACCAACACCCACCATTCTACATATCTCACAATATACTCCTATTGGTGCCAAGGGGTTCGGGGATCCTATAGTCAAATATTCTCCAAAATTTGGACACTCGTTCTTATAATGACCTTTTGTTCTGCATGGTGTACACCATACTTCTTCACGCTTTTCCTTTCCTTTATCACGTTCCTATAGTTGAATGGTCAATGTTGTTAACTGCGACTAGACCTTATCCATCCCTGCACCATTATCTCCTATAGGGGATGCTTCCAACCTCATAGATATATCTAGGGATTTTGACTACGACGTAATCTTTTGTGTGTCAAATGGTAGCATATATGCGGAAAACATCCTGCAATGAACTAATCCCTATGTTTATCATATGGAATCAGGAAATCCAACCGGTCCTTTAAGATCTTGAATCTCTGATCAAAATCCCATACTGATTCATTTGAAAACTACTTGATCTCTTTCATCTCTGTAACACATCGTGACTCATACTTTAACTTCTGTAACTCTTTTAACAAGGCTTTCCTGATGTTTGTTAATGATTTGGTTTGTCTCGTAGGTACCGTGAACCGATACTTCATATACCATAGTAATGTGCATTCTCTGAACATTGTTTCCAACTACATAATCTTTGCATCATCATACTGGTCATTCTTCACTGCCCATATCACTTCACAAACAAACAAATGTTGTTTTGAATCCTTTGTCCCTGCTCCATGGAAGACATGCATTCTCAAAGTGTAGTTTAACCCTACCATTATGTTCTATGTGGTATTTGTCCCTGGTGATGCTAACTGATTTTGACTTGGAGTACTACATCCACTACTCTGACTACCTTTACTTCTATCCTTAATTCCCTCACTAACTATAATTGACAAAGATTTAGACCTTACCTCATTTCTTGGAGATGCACACAAGGTCATGGGTTTGATGCAGATTTTGGCCTGACTGAGATCTAACAGATCTTCTTCTATGAAATATCCCTGATACGACTGATCAAGATATTCGCTATTGTTCTAATGCTCTGTCGTGTAGATCTGATACACTGGGGGTTTCTGGATGCGTTTTAGTCGTTTGTTTGAGAAATTCTTCGGTTATTGTGGTTGCATGTTGGTTATTGTGGTTGCATGTTGGTTATTACATGTGCATGTTGCATATTTAAGGTTTAAAAATCATATAAAGATGCATGCAAGAGTATAGAATGTCAACTGCTCAATATCTTGAATAATACGGTTCAAGCATGGAAATACAATAGCCTACTGGAAATATAGAATCTAGACGTCACTCAGATCTCCTGGATCTGTACTGGAATACAATCGAATAACAAAAAATACTCGTGATCGTAAGAGGATAGAAGATCTGATGCATGCACGGATAGATCGGCAAAAATGGGCGTGCCCAGAGAAATACAGTAACTGCTACCAGCTGGAAAACTCGACCTGAAAAACCCACCATCAGAATGCGCTTGAAACTGCTCCAATAGATGTGCCCTGGTCTCTATACTGGAATGGGTGTCTGTCGGAACTTGGGTCGGACCTCTACAGCACTGGATCTGGACCCCTTGGGGGTTTGCGCTCCTCCTGGGACATGGAATGCGCCCCAAAAGATTCCACCATCGGACTTTGCTTCTATATGACTCGAAATGATCGTCTCATCAAATGATGAAATGGGTCAGAAGGGTTTGTCCTGATCTACTCTGGAACACCTGCATGCAATGCCAAATGTCTGTCTGAGGTAACTGCGCCCTGAATGGTTGGATGGATCAATCTGCAAGATTCCACCGTTGGAATCTGATGGTAGATGGCTCAATGGAAGTGCCTTGGTTGGATCTCTATTGGGTCAAAATGAATCTGCAATCGGGACATAGGTCTATTGCAAATCTTCGAATCCTCAAAATAGCTTGCGCCCTCCTTGGCTGAGCTGCGCCCTCCACAAAGAATACTCCTAAAATGAATGGTGAAATACCTGGATGGTATCTCCGATGGGCTAGGGTGTGTCTCTCAACACTGAAACCGATCAATGGTGGTGGTTTCCTCCAGAAATCCACAAAACAATAAGGTCGGCTCTCCTCCTCCTCTCGGAACTCTCAACATCAAATCATAACAATGCATAATGAGGAATTAGGTCAAATTCCTCCCTTTATATATTTCCCGATCTAATTCTTCGTTGAACTCACTTAAACTAGGTTCCTTTCCTCCTAAAGTGATTTATTTTTCAATTAATTCCCCCCCTTAACACCTTTTCATTCTAATTCTTCGTTGACTTAGGCTTAAGTGACTTTTCCTAAGTATTTTGGCTTAATTCATCGTTTAGCCATTAATTCCTCCTTATTTCTCCATCTTGTTCCTTGTTTGTGCCTGACTATAGTCTACGGGAACATATAGACTACTAAGTCACTCCCTGCTGGCCTACTCTTGGGGACGGGACATCACATTCCTCCCTTCCCGAGATTGCTTGTCCTCAAGCAACATCAATCCTGGGTGCTACAAAATATACTCTCCCTCCCATGTGGCATCCTCCACTGGAAGACCCCTCCATCTAACCAGACACTCAATGACGATCCTTCTCCTCAATCTATGCTCTCTCTACTCTAGTACCTCCTCTGGCACTAGTTCCAACTAACCCTCCTCATCCAAGGGTGGCAACTCCTGTGAAATGCTAACCTGTTGTCCCACCGCCTTTTTAAGGCAAGAGACATGAAAGACTTATGAATCTTGCTACCTTCTGGTAGCTCTAGATCATATGCCACCTCGCCTATCCTCCTGATGAATCTGTACAGCCCATAGAAATTTGGCTTTAGTTTCTCTTCTCCGCTCCTCTTCAAGGAATATTGTCGATAAGGCTATAATCGCAGGAAAACCAAATCTCCTACCTCAAAACTGCGCTAAACTCTGTGTCGATCTGCATATATCTTATGCTGATTCTGAGCTGACTGCAAGTTCTCCTTTGTTGATCACAGGATCCTTTGACTCTCCTCCACCCAATCCTTGGCCCCCGGGACCCTCCTTTCCCCAAACACAGTATCTATAAAGGAGGGTGCATCGTATCCATACAATGACCTGAATGGTGACATCCTAATAGACATATGGTAAGTTGTGTTGTAGCAATACTCACCCATATGTAACCATCTCACCCAAGTGCGTTGTTGTCCCCCCACATAGTTCCTCAGATACCCTTCCACCCATTTGTTGATGATCTATGTCTGCCCATCTGTCTATGGGTGGTAGATGGTACTCGTGGCTAGCTCTGTGCCTGTCAATCTGAAAATCTCCTGCCAAAATGCGCTAATGAAGCACCCATCCCTATCACTGACTATCTGCCTCGGTAACCCGTGCAACCAGAATACCTCCCTGAAGAACAACTCTGCTACTTGTATGGTCTTGTAGTCTGTGGGTATGGAAAAGAAATGTGCAAACTTGGTCAGTCTGTCGACCACTACAAATATACAGTCCCTTCCCTGCACTCTAGGGAGGCCTGTAATGAAATCCATGGAAATTCTCTCCCATTTCTGCTCTGGAATGGGTAGAGGTTGTAGTAGCCCTGCGGGATGTGTTTTCTCGGACTTGTTCTGCTGACAAGTCGTGCACTCTCGTATGTGTTTAATCAAGTCATCCTTGAGACCCTTCCATGAGAATCTATCCCTGATCTGCCTATAAGTTTTGAAGTATCCCTGATGCCCTGATGTTGGTGAATCATGACACACTTTCAGAACCTTCCCTTTCAGGGTGGATTCTGGAACCAAGTAGATCCGGTTCTTGTAGAAAATGACTTCATCAAGAACCCGGTATCTATCATCAATCACTTTCCCGTCCATCACCTCACAAGCAAATTTGTTTTTGGAGTATTCCACCAACAAATGAGCTTTCCAATCTGTACAAATATCCATCATCGAACATCCTGCTGGTCTCCTAGAAAACACATCCACCACAACATTCCTTTTTCCCTTGACATACTCAATATCAAAGTCGAATGCTTGGATCTTTGAGACCCACTTCTGCTGCCTCTCGCTGAGGTATTTCTGGTCAAGGAAATACTTGATACTGTTATGATTAGTCTTCACTACAAACCTGTTGCCAACCAGATACTGCCTGAATTTGGTTAAAGCATGCATGATCGCTAGCATCTCCTTGTCTTAAATAGGATAGAGTCTCTCTAAATCGTTGAGCTTCTTGCTCTCAAACAAAATGGGGTGGCCCCCTGCATCAATACTGCTCCAATCCCCACCCCTGATGCGTCGCACTCTAAGACGAATGGCTGAGAAAAGTCTGGAAGGGCTAGAACAGGGCATGTTCTCATAACCTCCTTCATTTTTTTGAATGTCTGTTGTGAATCCTCTATCCAATGAAAAGAACCCTTATTTTTCAATTCTATGAGTGGTGCTCCCAACTGTGAAAAACCCTTGACAAACCACCTGTAGTAACTTCATAACCCAAAGAATCCTCTCAGCTCCGTGATATTCTTGGGCGTTGGCCAATCCACAATGGCTCTGATCTTTTCCTGGTGAACCTGTACTCCCTGCCCACTGATGATATGCCCTAAGTACAGTAGTTCCCTCATGCCAAAT
>ML795639.1:164676-176703 GCA_009831015.1 Picea engelmannii
CATAATTTAAACGAAAGTAAACATTTGATAAAAATTAACGTTTTTGTTTAAATTGAGATTTTTATGCTCGTTTCTAAATTTTGACATATACTCTTATAATGAATGTTTCATACTATAGTGAATGTCTTAAGTTTGTCTCAAAGAAATCCAAGGCATAGAACTATTTGAAAAGGTTGATTCTATAGCTCATTTTAATTATCAAGATTCTAATAGGGGCCCTTTAAATTTTGTAAAAATATAGGGGGAGTTGTTGGGGCCCAACAATGAGGGAAGCATAAAACTTGGAATACCGATGAAACAACATCCATCATCATGTGCATGCATATCCTCCCTAACAATAGGTTGTAATCTAGTGCAACATCTACCACTTCCACTTCTACAGAGATGGTTTTCCCCCCCATATGGAAAGGGAAGGAGGAGATAAGTTTGTGTGGACTAAAATACCATCCATCAAAATTAGTGAGAAAGGTGGGAGATGAAGTGAGCTTAGGATATCCAATGGATTTCCAACAATATAACGAAATCACACATGTCGAAGTGCCTTCATTAAAAACAATCCTTTAAATAGCATGATTTAAATATATGACATTAACTTGAAAGGCAACATGGTATGGAAAATGACACTTGACATCCATAGTATCGAACTTGATAACTTGTAAGCTTAATGAAACAGTGACTCTTATTGTGTATGTCAATGTGATCTGTTGCATGGGGAAACTTTGGAGCACCTCAAGGGCCGACATTGCAGAAGGTGTTTGAGACAATTCCTCGGTAATCGAATAGTTGGGCATGTCTCAAGCATTAGGATTGTGTGAAGAACACTTATACACACCTTTTAGTATACACGACACTGCATCCCCTCCAGGATTCTCTATGTGAAGATAATTATGAGGATCATGCATTCCTTTTCCTTTAGATGTAGACTTAGGGTTACCATAATACCATGCCCTAGTTGACACATATATGTCTAATCCCACCATATTTATGAAAAACATAGTACCCTCTTGTAGGACGCACCTTGGGTACGCCATTGTGGATTTCCAGTAGAAGAACATGTTGTCATACTTTGTCCCTGAGGGAAGGGGTTCTTCAACACATCAGTCTATTGTTGCATCAAAAAGTAGTGATCTTCTTCAATTTTGGGGCATTTGTGGGTAAGGTGATCTTCTTTGCAAAGTTTACCTGGAAACTTTTCCTTCTTATTTTCTTTTTTATCCCCTCCAACGTTATCATCAGTTTTAGCATTTTTAGTATTGTTACCACCTCCTTTCTTATCTTTACACTTCTTTTTTTCTATGGGTTGATGGGTACCCTTTAGATTCATTGATTTCACAGCATGTACATCTAATGGTTGGGCAGTGGGAATGGTCAAATTTATAGCTTGACCACTCGCAGCTTGATGAGTAGTCATCTGTTTCATCTAGCTCACAACCATATCTACCATAGTTTTATTGAAAATACCAACACTGAAATCGACATGTGGTCCAAAATTTGATTTCATAGGTTCGGTACTTGACTGTGGTGCATCCATAAATATCTCATTCAAGATCCTATACTGAGAATATATCGGATCGAACTATTGGGCCCTAAAAATGGCTTCCTCCTTAAAGGATACACCCGACGTGGAAACATCCTTTGAGATATACGGAAACAAGGATTTGATAAACCATTCAAGGAAGAACTCTGGAGGAATCATGCCTTTGATCATCCTTTTTTCCCTCTGCTACTCTTGGATGTGATCCAAGACGTGAGTGGCCTTTTCTTGCCGTAGCGTAGACAATAAATCAGTGTCGGGATCGTCCGGACTGGAAGCTAAAAATGGTTTAGAAAAAACAACGCCAAATCGTGAAAGGTGTGAAATGTCAACCCATAAATATTGATATAACATTTCTTGGAAACTCCCATGAGAGTGCATTGAAAGAGACCTAACTGAATGGAGTCATCATTAAATTAATTTGATGAGAACCATAGATGAAATGTCATTATGTGATCTTTCGGATCCTCACCAAATTTTCCTTAGAACTTCGGAATGTCTGAGGGTACTTTAGTGGGGATAGGGGGGCAATTTGGATCTTGACAGGCTATTTCATTCATTATTTTTAATAATTTTGGCAAGTTCGATGTTTCCAGAAAAGGAAGTCTCGGTTGCGGCCTAGAATTCCAACTACCAGGGTTGGAAACTTTGGGTTGGTTAGCAATCGAAAAATGATATCCTAGATTGTTATTGGAATTAGGTTGCTAGAAATATTTGTTGATGGGTCAGGGTTTTGATAAAACCCATGAGATCCCTAGAAAAAGTGAGGAAAGATTCCACCCATTGGGTTTCCATAATACTAGTCAAGGTTTCCCCCTTCCAACATCCCCTGCACAGGGTTGTACTAACTCTGGAAGGGGTTTCCCCTAGTCGGCATTCCTTGTGAAGGGAAATACCCTTGCATAGGATTACATCGACTTTGGAAGCATTTTCCCCCTGCCAACATCCCAGATGAAGGGAAGGGATTTCTCCTAAACCCACCAAACAAAGTGAAAGAATTAGAAGTCGAAGGCACGCTGAAGGATGGAAATCCTCCACTCATAGGACCACTCCATCCCATGAATGGATTAGGCCCAAAAGATGGGAAAGACCTTCTTCTGAGTAAATGGAATGATGGAGGGATATTCCCCCAACCCCAAGGAACAAATTTCAAGCGACTTGAAGAACTCCCTACTCCAAAGTTAATATTTTGAGTGATCGGTTGAGAACTAGATGAAACATTTTACATACCTATCGATGGCATTATGAATGTAAAGGAATTATAAATGAAAGGAATTGAAGGAATCACACTTGAATAATGGGTGGAACCAATAATCATTGGCATAAAGAACTAATCGACTCAGCCACTATATCTTAACTCACACTATTAGTCTAGATAGAAGGGTGGGGAGATGTTATCCCCCACCCCCCCCCCCCCCCCCCCCCCCACAAACTATAGTGGAAGTGAGGGTGGAAGGGGACCCCAACCCAGACACATATGAGGTGCATTCCATAACATCCCATTGAAGAGAAAAATGGTAATTTTTTCTCGAATGGACCTCAGAAGATGCACTAAAACTAGATCCTTCGTTCTAGTTAATGGAGGGTTAAAAGACTTGATGAAGCCTTTGTCTTCAAGATCTGATATATGTGTAACCTATGGTGTAGAAGAATTTAATTCTGTAGTCTCAATCTCTAAAATCTCAATAGGACTAGTTGGTACAAAAGCACCATATTTATCAACTCGATGGCTTAGAGGAGGCGGTGGAGAATTTGCTCTTATAGGTGGAAGGCCTTGAACCCTATCAGACCAACGAAGTGGTTGGTTAGCCACTAGCACAGGTTTATTAAGTCCAGTGATCGAAGAACGAAGGAGTGAGAAGTAGTTACCCTAGCCTCCACTTGTCATCCCTACCCAATGCAAGTAACCCTCGCTTTGCAGGGCACCCTCCAGGAGAACTGATAGCATGATATGACGTCTGCCTCAGGTACCACGATTGTTAAATCCTCAGAGGGGTTATTTCCTCAACTCTTCCTCATGCGACCTCATTTTTATCTATTGTGTTAGAGAAGTTTCCTAGCCACACCTATACAACAATTAGATTTCTCTCTCCCTATATTAGACTCCTATGTTTGTTCGAAAACCTTGGAGAGTTGTCTCTCCAAACCTAATCCAAGGCCCTAAACTTGGACTAGTTTGTATACCCTAAAAACAAAATTCTAATTTCTTTTAAATTATGTGTTAATTTTAAAGCTGTTTTTTAGTCAAAGGTTTATGGACGTGAAACTTACTGATATTTTGAGACTCAACAAAAAAATGAATCACTTTAACATTGTTGTTAAGAAAAACCAGCTTATTCTTCAATGGGAAAATATTGTTAAGGAACACTTCAAAATGAAATATATTTAAATTTTCATTGCAATGCAAGTAATGCAAATTTTTGATTTATATGAAATGCAAAAATCACTGCAATTTTTCTTTGAATGCAATGCAACTATCCAAAAACAAACAAAACTGAAAATTCATTTTCAATGAAACTATGAACACAACCTACCAAAATTCAAAGTTTTCAATAATACAAGCAAGATTCTGGAATCAATGAACATAAAAGAAGAAAGTATGCTCAGAAATAACTTTTCTTTTTGGCGATAGAAAGAGGTAAATATTGAAAGAGATAAGAACAAAGCAAACTTTCAATTTATTTTTTCTTGTTTTTTAAAGCAAAATGGAAAAATGGAAAACTAGAGTATTTTTTTCTTTTTCAATTCAAAACAAGTGAAAACAAAGATCGAAGACAAAGAGAAGTTAACCAGAATTATTCAAACTGTAAGGAGAGTTAATAAAAAAAATCTAGATAGAAGAAGCCAAGAAAAGAACCATTGGGCTACTCACAATCTTGAAGCACGCAAATAAAGAAAGTAAATCTTGTTTTCTTTTCTTTGTAAAAACTTCTAACTTACAAGACTTATGTAACTAGCAATAGGCTACAGAGAGTCCCGAGACCCGGGAAAGATCCCAAAAACCAAGCCAAACACCCCAGAAAGGCAGATAATATTAAAAAACTCTTTCTCTCTAGATGTACACAACTGTATATAAGGAAAAGTGCATATGTACGCGATTGTCTCAAAGAAAAATCACATATGTATGTGTTTGCATAGAAAGTGCATATATAACCCTAAAAAATCTAGAAAATACTGAACGTGAAATCCAAAAGGATTGAAAAGGTGAAAACAAGACTCAACAACTTTAACATACTCAATCAACAACATAAAAAGCCAAAAAAACCAAGAACTTAAAACTAACCCACAAAGGAGACAAATCCCTAGTATGGTCGTTAGTTATCTAAAAAAGGGACATATTGTGTGTCCTACGTATGATAAAGATCCAGTGGTTTAAAACCTGTCGTGCTCCTTCCAAACTATTCCTTTGACAACTTGCAAAACACTCAAGTAGAAAACTACAAAGGACAACAGTTATATAATGACTAACTTTCATGAAAATGATCAAAAACAAAGATAATTGCAACAATTAGTGTTCTAAGAAATCAGATATTCAAATATGATCATCATATATCAAAACACAAGTATTTCATGGGGAAAAGGTATCTTTCTTATTTGACAACAAAAAGATAAACTAGGTAAACTCATGAACCCCGCCCGAAAATTATATGTTTT
The DNA here is from genome assembly GCA_009831015.1 of Picea engelmannii. Classification (NCBI taxonomy): domain Eukaryota; kingdom Viridiplantae; phylum Streptophyta; class Pinopsida; order Pinales; family Pinaceae; genus Picea; species Picea engelmannii. Next base: position 169,865 of record ML795639.1, read on the forward strand.
TGAGCAAAAATGAGATGTACGGAGAAACATGTGTATATGCATCTTGCATAGCTATTACGGCACATACATGTCAAAAAATATTGTTTTTTGATGAATCCAGAGGAGGTAAAAGGAATTAATGTCTAAAGTAGGACAGGGAAAGGGTAAATAAGTCATCAATGCATATGTGGTGGAAATTGATGCTATAACACCAAAGTAATGTGTTAAGCTACAATTTTAATGAGATTTAGTCGAAGTTATAAAATTAGAATCAATGGATATCTAAAACTTGAAAGCCATAGATCAAAGAAGAAGAATTTTGTTAGCCATGTGAAAAAGGGTTTTACATCATAGAGTTTGTTTGACCATTTATATGGACCACATCCTCAACACTAGCCCCTATTTTTGGGCTAAATTCGACTAATGCATGAAGCCATTTTCTAACATGAGTCCATCTTCACATTCCCTTTCCTCTACTCTATTTTCGGTAAGTCTCCCTGATCCAGATTTTATGAGCAGAACAAAATGACTACAAATTGTTTACAGGTGCTTAACACAAATAATAGAGATACAATAAAATTGGTTTTCTATTCAATAAGGAAATAAGCTGAAACTGTAAAATGCAACATAAACAAGCTTATCTTTGAGAAGAGATGTGACGGTTATGCTCATTTGCAAGAATATGATTACAATGAGGCTCTGAAGGAATTTTTACAATAAATAGGAATGCCAAAAACCTTATACATCCAAAATCCTAACACTAGGAGATGAAGCGCCAAAAGTCATGTGGGCCCTGTTTGGGTAAGTTAGTACATCAACTTCTCGGGGTCGTAACTTTTGCATACAATCTCTGTTTTACACGTATGATAGCCTGTGTTGGAAAGGTATCATCGAGGAGATTCATTTTGGGGGAAATATGAAAGGGATTTCAAATTTTCTCCCCATTTTCCCAAAAAACATTGTTTAGGGCCTCAAAACGGCTCTGGAAGTGAAAAACTGCTAAAAATAGTAAATTACCAAAATTGCCAGAAAACTATTTTGAGCCAGTTGGAAAAGGTGGGTGGCCACCGATATACACCTGGATCAATCCTCCATCCTTAGGAATAAATGGTCTCCATTGCATTGATTTCCCCTATCATATGAGGAAATTTCTGTTGAATTTGGCCCCGAGTGAGACACTTGCCTTGGTGCAAGAGCTGCCCTGCTTTGACAACTTGATAAAGTTGAATCCTTTGTTGTCGAGTTCCCTTGATATGTGTGTCCACAATATGATCATCGGATGCCATTTGTATACATTCGGGGTTGAGCTTTGTTGGTGTCAGTTGTTCTGCTACTTTTGAGGTGTCCAATAATGGTGGGAAATAAGGGCGAAGGAGATCCACGTTGAACACTGGGTGTAGGCCAAGGAAAGGAGGAATGTTGAGATCGAAATAATTATCCCCCATGTCTTTGGTGATGGTGTACGGTCCATAACGGAGTGGGCGAAGCTTCTGATGTGGTCATGTAAGGTGTTCTTTCTGCAAGTGCAACCAAACTTTGTCACTCACCTGAAACTTATGTGCCACTCGATGTTGATCATGGCACTAGTTGTACTTGTCATTGGACTTTTGTAGGATATCCTGAACCTGTTGGTGGATGTGTTGGATCCTCTCAATGAACCAGGTGGCTTTGTCAGCTTCAGTTGGAGCAGGAGATGAGTCGGTCAAGGTGACCGCGAGGGGAAGTGCAACATTTATGGCACCCAATGGTTGGAATCCAAATCCTGCCTAAAAGGGGTTGTGGTTGGTTGAGTTATGCAAGGCTCAGTTGTAGCTATGCTAGACATAGGGAAGGCTCTCATCCCATGTGCGAGGGTGATTTGAATTATACATGTGAAGGATATGCACAATCATTCGATTTACAACCTTGGTTTGGGCATCTATCTTGGGGTGGAAGGCCGTGGATTTGGTGAGCTTGGTGAGCTTGGTGTCCAACACTGACCAAAGGCTCGACAACAATGTGATGAGCAATCGATTGTCCCGATATGAGACAATGCTTTGTTGGATTCCAAAATGTACCTAGACTCGTTCAAAGAAGATCTTGGCAATGGCCTCTGTTGTGATGCTATTCTTGCAGGCAACTAGAATCACCATTTCAGAAAAGTGATCAACAACCACAAAAACACAATCATTTCCCCGCTTGGTGGATGGGAGGCCCGAAATGTAGTCCATTGAGATGGATTCCCATGGCCTTTCAGGAGTAGGAATATGGGTGTACAAGCCATGTTTCTTAGTGGTCAGTTTAGCAATAGTGCAGGCATTGCAGGACCTGATAGACTTGCTGACCTCCTGTTGAAGTTTCGGCCACTATAAATGTTTCTATAGCATTGTGATGCAGGAGCATTGCCAACAGGTAGAAAGCGTGTGTGGATGTGGAGGACAGCTGGACAAGCGCCAGCAAATTTCTTGTTGAAATGTTTTGAAGTTTGAAAACGCCATATAATTAATGGGATAGTTAATATAGGCGTACTCACATTTATGGAGGAGCATTGTAATCAGACCTTGAACGTCCTTCTCTCGTCGGAAGTAGATAGAGGCATTTATGCATAATTTATTGTAGGTAGATAGAATTTAATGCTTAGATTAGACAGCTTTAGAGCGCAAGAGGGAAATGGGATATAGACACCCTCATTGTATAGTTGTAAGAGGATTATGAGCATAGAGCATAGAGAAGAGAGTAGAGAGTTGTAGTTGAAAACACCCATGTACAGATATTTGAATTAATAGAAAGAGCTTCGATTCAAATTCATGGTGTTGTATTTGTTCTCTGTGTATGCATGTTGAGTGTTATGCTCATGGATGTTTACTTTCTATTATACATTTGCTTTATATGTTGTGTATATGATTCCATGCTTTGTGTTTGAATTCTGAGAGAGAGTAAGGAATGAGTTTCAATTGTTTCTCTGCCTGAGTGAGTAAAATTCCTGCAAGGAGTGCAGTGAAGTTTGTCTGCAAGGAGTGCGTTGACAGAAGTCAGAGTTTATCTTTGAAAGCTCAGGAGGGATAACAATTGTTCTCATTCTCGCAGAAGTGCAAGTTGAACACAGGAGTCGTGCAAGGTGTGCGCAGGCCGAGTAAAGTCTTAGAGGTTGTGAACTTGAGAAATTGTTGAAGGACTACTGCTGCAGAGAGTGCGCAGAGTTGAAGGACTTCAATTCTTTGAAGTAATTGAAGGATTCGTCGCAAGGAGTGTGTGCGGGAGTCTTATTGAAGACTCGAGTCATGGAGGAAGCTCAAAGGAATTTGTGCCTTAAAACGTTGGAAGAAGGTGCAGCAACGTTGGCTTGCTGGTAGACCAATTTCGTGAAGGCATACTTGCCCATTTCGTAGAAAACATTAAGGAGGCATTTGATGGTCAGAATCCTCCGTGGAGGATTTGCGAAGTCCCGGAAGCCGTCAGATCTCACAAGAGGAGCAGGGGAGTTACGACAGCATTTGTCCAGTGCAAGATCAGGAAAATCGGACCGTAGGATCCGAACCAACGAGGGTCATTGGATCACTCACGAAATCACATCTCGGGGTTTCGGGAGGTGAAGGGTCGAAACCTTTGTAGCGAGACTTGTGAAATCGTGAAAGGCGAAGTCCCGAAATAGCGGGAAAATCTAAGCCACCCGATTGGGAGGACATGTGTCATGAAATCACCTGTATCGGGGTTTCGGGCATCGGAGGTCCGAAAGAGAAGTTTTTCAACTTCATGAGTGGCGAAGCTGTGAAGTGAATCAGGACCATCCGTTAGGAGGAGGATAGGTGGTAGAGATCTACGGATCTCGCGAATTCGGGGTTTCGTAAGGTAAAAGCCCAAATTTTGGGTACCCTAAGTTGCGAGAAGCGAAGCCACGAAGTGTCGAGGTTTCACATAAGAGACACGTGGAAAAACCACATGATGGGCCCAGGAAATAATCAGCCGAACACACGTCACGCATTTTGAAAAGTCAACACCCTGTTGACCTCTCGCGTCTCGGGGACACTGGAGATAAAGGGACGAAGGTTCGAGTGTTCGACTCACAAAGTCGTGAGTAGCGAGAACAAGAGGAGAAAGGTCAAATCTCGCCTCTCGGGGGTTCGGGAAAGAAGGTGCCAAAGGTTGAACCTTTGAACTCGCGAAGGTGTGAGAGGCGAAAGGCGCTAGTGCTTAGCCTAGACGGTGGTCGCGCAAGGAGGGTGCTGACAAAGGGAGAGTTGTACCCATTTTGTGATCTCAGGTATCGCGAGATCGCAAAGGAAGAGTCGGAAGTCACGACTCGTGAACTTGTGAAATTGCGAGTCGTGGAAAAGAAATTGTGGATCGATTTGAAAGGGGATTCCAGCAGAGAATCCGAAAGAGCCGATCTGATTCGAAGGGCATATAGAACGATCCTATAAGTGGATCCTCGACCTGAGGGCCGAGTGAGTCTGCACCACATTTCCACTGTATTTTCGATGTCGAAGTGTCCTGCCACCTGACTGTAGTGGGCTTCCCAGATCATCTTCACTCGCTCACTTGATGGAACACAGATATGGCCCAGACGATAAAACAACCCATCCCGAAGATGGAAATTATCGACAATTGTGTTTGCACCCAACATTTAGTAGGTGGTGGCGAAGTCTGGGTCTATCTCATATATTTGGGGCCATCCAGAGGTCTCATGGCTACGAGAGTCTATCACCGTGGTGAGTGTCGCGACTGGCAGTCTGTTGAGGCAATCACCGACACGATTGGTGCTTCATGATTTATACTTGATGTTGAGGTGGAATTCCTGCAATTATGTGGACCACTTTTGATGGTGGTCATTCTGCAATTTTCCTTGTGTCTGCAAGAACTACAGTGGCTTATGATCAGTGTGGATGATTGTATCCTTCCCAAGAATGTAATGTCTCCACTAGTGGCAGGCTTGCACAATGGATTACATTTCTTTTTCGTAAGTAGGGTACTTACATATATCATCTGATAGTGTCCCACTATGATAGGCCACGGGGTGGCCGTGCTGAGTGAGAACAATGCCCACAACATAGTCTGAAACATTTGTCTCGATCTCAAAGGGTTGTTGCAGGTGTGGTAGTGAAAGTACTGGGGCTGAGCACAAGAGTTTCTTCAAATCATCGAATGCTTGTTGTTGGGACCGGCCCCATGCAAATTTCACCTTACCACCACCCCTAGTTATTTGGCTAAGGGCCCATGCAATATGGGAGAATCCCAACATGAACCTGCAGTAGAAATTGGTAAGGCCCGAGAAGCTTTGAAGCTCAGTGAGTGTGGTGGGGGTTGGCCAGTCACGGATGACTTGGATCTTGGCTGGATCCACATGTACGCCATGTTGATCAACGATGTAGCCCAGTTAATGGACCTTGTCCATGCCAAAGGATCATTTTTCCAAGTTGGTGTATATCTTGTGCTACCGTAGGGTGTGTAGAACTTGTTGAATATGTTGCAAGTGTTCGGCCCAAGTCTTTTTGTAAATGAGAATGTCATCCAGATAAACCACTAGAAAAGTATTGGTGAATGGGAACAGGATATCGTCCATCATCCTCATGAATGTGACTGGAGCATTTGTCAAAGCAAAGGGCATGACCAACCATTCAAAAGGGCCTTCCTTTGAATTGAAGGTGGTCTTCCATATATACATTTGTTTGTTCTATCGGGACCTAGTGGTAGCCAGACTTCATATCAATATTACTGAAGTATTTGGCCCCCTTGAGTTGATCAAGGAGTTCGTCGATTCGGGGAATCGGGTACCGATTTATAACTGTGATTTTATTCAGAGCCCGGTAATCAATGCAGAGTCGCCAGGTTCCATCTTTCTTCTATACCAGCATGATTGGGCTCCCACAAGGTGATGAGCTAGGACAGATGTGCCCCTTGTGTATTAGTTCTTGTATCTGTCACTTGATCTACTCATTCTATAATAGAGAGCAACGATAGACTGGCCCATTGGGCAACGGTGCACTGGGGGTCAAATCGATGGGGTGCTTGACTTGGCAGTGAAGAGGTACCCCGGTAGGTGAGGAGAAGATGTCCGAGTATTCTTCCACGACCTTATCTACGTGCTTCTATTTTGTGGAGAGGTCGACTATAGAGACCCTGGATGTGGCTGTGATCTTTTTCTTATTCTAAGAGAGAATCACAAAGAATACAAACTTCCCCGTCTGAGAGATGACCTTCCTGCATTGCTTAGCAGAGAATACAAACTTTTTTTCTATAATGATTCAGATCCTAAAATTTCTATGCAAGTGAGGAAACATAGCCAAGTATCTATGGTTAAAAATTTAGCTTGTGGGTCGTTGTATTTTTGGAGTTACACTCCGTGGAAAATAGGGTTTGTGGCTAGTCCTGAAACTAGTCAAAATCAGGTGTTTCGGGTAAAAATGTCATAACTTCTTCATAACAGATCCAAATTCAGTGAGACCAAATGTGTTAGTTAGGGTACATTCTTTAGTATTCTCTATAATAGTTTCAAATCATTTCATCAAATATTTTGTGTGGGGCATGCTCTACAAGGTCGCTCTCTAGAATAAGCCAGAATTTAGCAAGGTATGCCATTTTTGCTATAACTCCTTTTCTGAGAGGTTCTGAGTAGTGCCACTTGGAGGAATTGTATAAAACACACTGAAGAAAATTTTATATCACTTTCAGATCTTTATTCAGTACAGGTACAAAGTTATGATTATTTCAAGTTAGGGTTGTTGACTAATCCAAAACTATGTCATGGTTGAGACAAGCAGTTGATGAGTTGGCACATACATGAGGTGTATAGTTGATGATGTTGGTACATATTGATGATTCATTGTTGATGAGTAGTTGACACATGATTGGTATATACTTGGTACATGGTTGGATGCACTTGT
>ML795639.1:183647-219001 GCA_009831015.1 Picea engelmannii
GCTACAAAAATCAGTGACACCCTTCCAAGCCTAGAAATAGGAAGGGACAAAAGTTTCAAAGCAGAAAAAGAGAAAATACCCTCAGCTAACATCAATATACATGACACGTCACTACCATAATAATCTAATATCATATCTAGTATGTATTACTTTTTTGAATAATTCTAAATCATTATTTTAGGATTTATCCAAGCACCTAAAGGACTACAAGAACTCTAAGAAGGGAATGGAAGCTCACCACCTAGGCACTCTCCACCATCGTTAAGGGAGCGGACAAGACCTGATTACTGAAGCATCTCCAATTTTTTTGTAATATGATCCTCTTTTCATGCCATCATATGGGAAAAGTCACAGTATTTTGAACATCAATACAACTAACCATCTCTATTAAGAAAACTTACAACTCAAAAAGCAACTTTGGAGGCTAAAAGGTGAGTTGTGTTGTTAAATTTGGAATAACATTTTAAGGGGGAACGCAAATTGTGTAGCTATCTACAACTCTTTTTATAAATAATTATACTCTATGTACATGAGATGTGTTGTACATAAGCTCATGATTTCATAATAATGTCTAGTTGCGTGCCTTTGCAGTATCTTCTTTCAATATTCACAAAAATGTCACTTTTATGTAATAAGTATTGCATAACTTTCATTAATAATTAACCTTTAAGATATAGTTCATTATCTTTTTGCATATTTTTGTAACTCTTATTATTTCATAGCACTAAGGGTTAGCTCGATCGAGTGAACCATATTCCCAAGGCATGGTGTCAATGAGGAGGTCATAGGTCACAAGTTCAAATCCAATCGAACCCCTCGAGGTTACCAAATATTTTTTTGGCTAGCAGTCCTGATGCCTTCCATCTAGATATTCCAGAGAAGAAGGGGTATTCCGAAATATTTTCCTTGGGAAAAGAAACTCTTATCATTTCATCAATACAATCAATGATATACATATAGAGCTCGTCCTCCTACTTTTCATAAATGTAGGTGCGATTCACTTAGGTTTGAAAATGCCTCTCACCTTTTGTGTTGTTATTTTTTGTTATTTTGAGAATTATTTTTATCGTATTTTTTGTCGTCGGAACTTTTATGGTTTTATTAGTAGTACCATTTTGGGAAAACACACATTAGATTAGGTCAACTAGTTGACACGAGTGGTTAGATGACATGCATAGTTAATTATGTGAAATCTTTAATTTAACCAAGTTCTTAGACTTGTGTAGTATTTAAGTATCATGAGAAAAAGATCTTTATCGTGTGTTTATTTTAATATTAATGCAGTCTTTCTACAACAATTACTTGTTGCCTAAATGTTATGATGATGTAATTCTACATGTTTATCTATATTTTTTTTGTATATTTGTAGAACTCAGTATCTTTTAGTTGTGGATATAGATTCGTAACCAAAACACCAAAGTGGGGTGCTAAGCAAGGTACCTAGTTCCTTATATAGAGAATGAACATCATTACTTTTTCTAACTCAATGCCTTCAAAATCTCCTATGCACCTAAAGTTTCATATTTTACCTTATATTTTTTAATTCTCGTTGTTCATATAGAACATCTATATACAGTTACTATCGAGTGTTTGGAACGATAGAGAATTACCTCATGATTAATCGGTAAAGTCTTTTATAATCTTGAATGGGAAAGGTGTAAGGTTCAAATCTCTCTCTCCCATATTAAAGCGAGTATTTACATCTTTGTTAATATGAAATTTAAATTCATAACTTCCCTTATATCAATCACAAATATTTACACATCCTAAAAAAACAAATGTTTACCATAATAAATCTATAATGACGTATCATTCTAATTGTGTAAATTAATAACTCAATCAGTCTACTTTTAAGTCAATTAATAACCCATCACTCTAATTTTAAGTTAAACTTACTTTTAATTCAATTAATAACCCATCACTCTACTTTTAAGTTAAACTTAGCACAAGCTCTAATTACCTTTCATTTACTTCCATTAATTTATTTTATACTTCCAAATTCCATTATGTTTCTATATTTTACTACACTATTAAAACCCCTTTGTCCTTACCCCTTTGTCCTTTCGGCTTCAGTTCATTTTTTTTTTATTGTTGGACCACCTTATAACAAGGTCCTTTCGGCTTCAGTTCATTTTTTTTTTATTGTTGAACCACCTTATAACAAGGTCCTTTAGCCTAAATAACTCTCAATGACCAAGAAATGACCTCATCACCATATAGTCATCATGTGTGACAATTGGTGATGAGGTCATTTCTAACAAGGGGCGTTTTGAAATTTTTAAAAATACCTAAACAGACAAACAATAGAGGGGTTTGATTGGCACAAAGATGCCCAATAAGAAGTCATAAATGTGTGACAATTGAACACTCAAAATGTGAATGAGCTTCTTTGGAATATAGCTAATGACTACATTTCCACCATAATATTTTATTCAACAGAAGAACTTTCTTCTTTGGAATATAGCTAATGACATTCATGACTAAATTTCCACCATAATATTTTATTGAAGGGAGAACTTTTATTTCATCAGCATAATGCAACATTATTTAAAATAAAATGTGTTCATTAATATAGAAGAATTAAATTATAATCGATTATCTGTAGAGGTTGTGCATAGGTTATTTATTAGCCGTGACATTGCACTCCATTGTTGGTGTTGTGGGCACCATATGATGTATGGCAAATTTTGATGGGTAGAACTTGATGTGTATATTGGTTTGTTTGGAACAAGGACCCAATTAGCAACACAACTTTTTATATTATAATTTCATATAAAGTAAACATACTACAAGTTTTATATTAGAATTTTATATAAAGTAAACATACTACAAGGATATCCTATAAAGCAAACATAATACAAAGATAAAGCAACTAAGACCATAGTGATTGGATGGAAATGAGGAAGCATAATCCTCTTCTGCTTTTTTAAAGGAAACATTGCAATCCTCCTCTAGAGTGTTACTATTGTTGGAAGGTTCATGTCTTTGTATGAAAATTGCAAGGACCAATGAAATAGTGTCGAGGAAAAACTATCATAATAATGGATTACTTTATCATAATAATGTATTACTTGGTAGAAGTATCATAATAATGTATTACTTGGTAGAAGTAGATGTGTGTTGCATGCATGGAGGAGTGAAATAAATATTGGGTTACAATTTTTTTTTAATATGAAAGGAGTTTTTATGTGGGAGTAGAGGATGAGTTTATCATGTTAAAGTTGGATTAAATTGATTTTAATATTAATGTTTATATATGGCTAGATTTATTGAATGAAAAAAAAAGAGTAAAGAAGTGTTTAAAAAAAATCAAAAAAGAGAAATAATTTTATTAAATTTAATTTGATAAAGAAGAAAAATAAAGAGATGCAATATGTTAGGTTGAACTTTAACAAAGTTTTTTTTTTAGGAAAGATGGGAAGAAAGGTATTTCAGGTATTTCCCAATGTTTAAAATCAAGAAGTGAGTAATAATTTATAATGAATTTATACTTTGAATAAACTTTGAGTTTTTAAAAGACATATTACACTGAATGGTCATCTAAAAATTGAGATAACCCTTGTGTTTCTCTTAATTTATTTGAGAGATAGTATTGTTTCTATCATTACAAAATATAAGAATATGTATTTTATACATAAAATAAGGTTATGAATACAACATCCAGAAGCCTATATCACATAATCAAATGTTCAATTAAACTATTCAAATGTTTCCACATAAATCTAAACTAATAAGGTTATGAATACATAAATATCATTACATGTATTTTATACATAATAAAAAAAAAGGTCATTAATACATCATCCACAAGCTTATAGCTCATAATCAAATGTTTAAATAAACTATTCAAACATTTTCATACAAATCCATATATCTAATGTAAAATCTCAAGATGTGTTTAATCCAACTAACTAGCACAAGACATCATATCAAGTAGTAGTGGAAATAGTTCTTATGCTAGGAGTAAGATCTTTGTAATTATAGGTCAATTCTCATTCATGCGTTATGCATTCAATATCAACTTGAATTATTTCATTTGTTGTTGTCTTTTTAAGCTTTATGGACCACTCTAGTTCATAAATGGCTAAAAGCACAATATGAAACTTATCAAATTGATGAACATTAGGAACATTGGACGAGGACTAGTTGTTGCACCACTCCCCATAACACTTGAAAACAACACAACTAGCTTTATGTTGAAGACATCCATCAAAAACCTTTAAAACTAAGTCAAATGAGCTAGAGTTTGAATAATAGATAACTCCTTATTCATGATACAAAGATCCCCAACCTAAAAATATATTAGCTAAAACAAATGTACCTTTTCTATCTTTACCTCAATTGCTTACATCTATATTTACAAGCACAATTGGAAACAAAATAAAAAATTGTTATATCAAACAAACAAGTTGCAAATAAAGCATTTATTTTTTATTTCATAAATATAATATAAGATATTAAATATAATTATTTACCATGCTATGTTAAACTCAACAACAACAAAAAAAAACATAAATTTAATGTAAAAAATAAAATAAAAAACTCACTACAACGCTGCTTCTTTTAACATTTTTGCAAATAATAATTACTATAAATATTATTATATTATTGTTTCACTAAATCATTCATTTGAGCCTCTACCATCTAGCGTAATCAAATTGTACCATAATCTCTAAAATAAAAAATAAAAATAATGTATTTCAGTAGATCATTTATTTGAAACTCTACCATGTAGCATAATCAGATTCCACCATGGTTTATAAAATAAATAAAAAATTAGTCAAAGAAACATACTAAAAAGACTAAGGTCGATGAATTTTTATAACCAAATCATTTTTCGTGTCCCATTCCTTTATATTAAAAAAAACTTGTACATACAAAATAAAAATGGGTACACGCCAATTAGCATAGAGAAGAAATGATACTTAAGACTTAATCCACGTGGTTATGTTGAGGAATGGAGGGTTTATGTTGAGGAATGGAGGGTAAGGGAGTTGAATTTGATCCCATTAATTAATAATGTAAAGGATAATCTCTTCTTTTTAAGCAATACAATTAAAATTCATTATAATAATATAATTATACTTTTGAAGTGTTACAAAATTATAGAATATTGTGTTAGCCTATCACTTACTTTAATTAATCATTAAGTTTAAATTGTTATCTATATTTGTATTATTTATTTAGGATATTAGTAATATATCCTCAAGTGATTTAGTTGAGATTACATAGCCTAGTCATCATGCATGATTTTAGGATATAGAGCAAATCTCTCTATGAGGTGGCATCACCCATTGTACTATAAATATGTAACATTGGTTTGAATACATTGAGTGTTGGCTAGTGAGCCATTTCCGCCATGTTGTTGTTCTTGTTTATGTTTTATCAATTGATATCAGAGCTTCTTTGTTTTATCAATTGGTATCATAGCTCTTATGGTCTTAAGGGCCTAATAGCTTCTCCATGGTGAAAGAGGATGAAAATATCAAAGCCATGGTGAAAATTATGAAGGAAGAGAAATGGTATTGAGTGCGGTTTCATTTTGAGGACTATATCATGGACTGTATCGAGGATCGTATTAAGGACTGTATTGAGGACTATAATGCAGACAAGATCTGGGTTTTTTTTTAGTTTGGATTTATTTTTCAAGGAATGTCTTCAAGGAGAGTGATGAACCTGTATGGAGGTATAATGCAGGACATTTTCCCAAGATAAAGACAACGATTCGATACCTACAGTGAACAGTTCAAGAGATAAGTTTTCATATCATGATGTTTATATGAATGTTCTATGTATTTATAATGGCGGAATTCCAATTTCTGTGCGAATTGGGAATTTTGAATGCTTGTATAAATCTAGAATTTCTTTGAGAGAGAGGTTTTTTGTTCATAAAAAAGAACAACACTCTATTCTTTTCTAAGTTTTTTGTTGACCATCTCCAAGCATGAATTAGATAATTCATTGAGCATCGAATGGCATATGTACTAGAACAGGGTTGCTGAAATGCGTGACAGTGATTTAATCTTCATTTGATAGAAGTAAGACCATCGATCTACACCATATCTTTGTTATCTCTCTCTCTCTATTTGTATCTAGCACATAATAGATCTCAATGCGTGCAATTTTTCTAGTAAATTTCAGAACCAGAAAACATTGATTCTTTTGTAAAACTGGTGGCCATAACATTCTGCTATATCTGTTCATAATACATCTCACTACATCAATATAATCGTAGATCTACACCTCTTTGAACATGCAATGATGAAGACAACATAGCCAAGAGATATGGCTCTAGAAGATCGACAAAGAATCATCATTCTATATCAAAGCAGAAATGGATATAGGTAGGCCTGATATGTCCTCATCATGAATATTGAAAAGCCTTTCATCATTGAATGGAGGGTCGACATCTTATGTTGCAGCTTTTGATGGCTCCATAATAGAGGTAAAATAGTTCAGTTCTGAGTCTACCTAACGACTCTAGAACTAATTGTACCAGGTTGAAAATCTCAACGAGATGATTATGATGATGCTTGAATCATGTCAAACAAGTTCGCTAACTATGGAAATATCGTCAAAATTGTTCCTTTGTCTTCTCACCACGGGAAAAGGAGTTTAGCGATTTCAACTATGTTATTAACACATGAAGAAAAATGAATTGGAAAACTTGACTCCCATCACAAATAAGCTCATCGTGGTGCTAACATATTGGCCATGGGTCCCTTCTTTTGCAGTTCCAGGAAAATTCATTGACGAAGAGTTAGAGATATTGTATTCGAAGTTCCTATTTGTTGGGATCTGATTCCAAGTCTCTGTGTTTATTTGATGTCCCTTCGACCCCACATTTGTTTCTATGTTGATTGAGAATTACGAGATTCCTTTAGTTGTGTCTCTTTATTTGTTTCCACGGTGGGTGCATTTTTGCATTGAAGTTGCCAATCAATAGATTTACCAGAATCTTCTCTCTACAATTTTTTTTATTAAACCCTCTACTGAAGAGATATGTACCAGACGTCCTCTGATATACGCAGATCTAAAGAGGTCTATGGCCAAGAAAATGTAGATCTGGCCAATAGCGAGGAAATGGGATTTTTGTGATTGTGGAATCATATGTAGAGATGGAGAATCAGTGTTTTGATCTCCATCCTTGCCAGCATTGTGGCAAGCATAACCATTCTTCAGACAGATGTTCAACACTGAAGAAACATGCAACATTGAAAATTCACTATGAGTGGATCGATCCTTGGAAGTGGTTATCAACAACCAATCAATTATATAATTCTTACTGAAGAATTCAATCTCACATAAGACCAATATTGCAGCACATAACATTTGTGTACCTCACATAAGTGGTCTCCTTATGGTGTAGCTTTCGAGCATGGCCCTTACAAGATGAGATAAGATGTGGTTGTTTCCACATACCCACTTTGTGTTGTACTCAAATGGAACATGGTACTCTCTTGAGCATAGAAGGAGGGAGTACAATGATGAAACTCTCATGCACCTTAATGGGGGAGTTCAAAAATTCCAGTGATGATGGCTCATGAAACCACTTGTGGTCTCTCCTTTCAATTGAAAAAGGGGGGAATTGATGATGGAATTGAAGATGGTTGTTAGACAGAAATTTTTGACAACAAAAAACAACAAGTATGCCATATGGGCATGAAATTTTCCAAATGGGCAACTGCAGTCTGTATATGACAGACTTTAGCAGAATTATTATTTAATAAGTTTAAGTTGAATCATACATAATTTAGATGTTAATTTTGATTTTGAGAGCAATGATGTGGACATTTAGTTCACATAGATGGTCATTCGACCTAGTAGAGGACAAGACGATCCTTTTGCATTGCAGCTTGGAGTTTTATTGAGTTGTCAGGCATTTTCAAGGATGTGTCAGACTATAAGTTGAATCACTTCTCTTGGTTCCCTCTCATCAGATTGGAGTTTACATTAAGTGAATAAATTGCATGCATCCTAACTCACATGATTACATAGTGAGATTTTCCATAGATTGCAAACTTTGGCAGGATTATGATTCAATGACTTGCAATTGAATCATACACATTATACATTCGGATGCTATTGAACACCTTAAAGTGTCAAGATTGGTTAGTGGTTATCCAAAAACCATCAGATACATGGTATCAACTGGTCAGTGGTTATCCCAAACCGCATATTCAGAGAGCACTTCAGTGATACACTGATAGTAGAGTGGCGATACTACATGTTCACCAATTAGTAGAAGACATCATATTCTTCTAGCTCAAATACTTAGCAAAATGATCAATTTTTCAAGCAATCAGGGAATGTTCAGATATTGTAGTTGTTCACTTCCATATCTCAGCTCTCTTCCAGTTCATTTCAGATGAACAAATTCAGCATCCATATTGGCAATTTTTCAGGCAGTTCTTCATTGAGGCTCAACGCAGGAGTTTCAATATGAAGATTTGGAATTGATACCAATTTATGCTTTATTGTTGGTATTATTGATCAGACTTGTGATTGAGGGGGGGATTGTCAGCCTATGGCTTACCTTAACCAATCACTAAGTCTAAATTGTCGCCTATATTTGTATTATTCATTTAGGATATTAGTAATATATCCTTAAGTGATGACTATTGTTTTAGTTAAGATTGTCTAGCCTAATCATCATGCATGATTTTAGGATCTAGAGCAAATCTCTCTATGAAGTGACATCAGTCATTGTACTATAAATATGTAACATTGGTGTGAATACATTGAGTGTTGGCTAGTGAGCCTTTTCTACCATGTTGTTGTTTTTGTTTATGTTTTATCAATTGATATCAAAGCTTCTTTGTTTTATCACCCTCGAGGTGTTACAAAATTATAGAATATTGTGTAGACCAAGCTAACATTGCATTTGGTAAACATCAGTAGGATAATAAAGAGTGAGCATATTTCCCTTAGAATATGACGATGGGGTGGAAGTTCTCACAATGTTAGATAACAAAAGAGTAAGGAGGTGGGCCCAATGACAATAAAAAAAAATGAATGCATTGATTAAAAGTTGGGTGTAGCTAACCCTTTACAATGTATCATATTAAGCTAATGAACCCATTAATCCCCATTCAAATCTCCTTAATTATGCATCCGTTACTCTACAAACTATCCTTCAGTTACTCTTAAAACTCTCCTTTATGATGTAAATGGCCAAAGGTTAGCAAAGCTAAAATGTTTATTAGAGATTTTTTCCCATTATAATATGTTTTATTATAATAAAATAAATAAAATTGTTGTACAACTTTTTTAATAAAAATAATTAGATATTTAAGATTTACTTAATTAAAAAATATATTATTATTAATCAATTTTTAAAAATTCCAATGTTTTTAGTGATTGGATAGATTTTCTTATATGAATAAAAAAAATTAAATAAATAAAAAGACAAATAATAATGACTCCATGAGCTTCAACATATAGCTATGATGATATGCATTTATATTGTGAGAAATCTTTTCTCGACTTTCGTCTAGTAAATTAATTAGGCAATGGTATTTGTCCATTAATATCTCTATTGTCAATTTTGTCAATCTAATATTGTGAGAAATCTTTTCTCGACTTTCGTCTAGTAAATTAATTAGGCAATGGCATTTGTCCATTAATATCTCTATTGTCAATTTTGTCAATCTAATATTTATTTTCCATCTTTCCGAGTTGGTTGGATTTTCCTCCCTCTATTGGGCTTTCAATTTGTGTGCACATGCATGTTTTTGGTGTCATTGCAGTGCTTTCCCATACACATTGCACGTACCATCCCTAACTTGCTAGATCTGGTAAATTGTACCATTTCCTTTGAAATTACAATTTGATGGTGTGTTAGAACAACTCAAGCAAATGATTTATACCCCAAACCATTTGGATCATCCATTTGTCAGCCTCTCCATCCATCAAAGCATTGCCATATGTTATTTTATGAACTTGTTGTGACACCTATAAGGAAGCACCGTTTGTCATGTTTTTGTTGTGACATCTACAAGGAAGCAACATTAGCATTTATTGTGTGGTTGAGATATTTTCATAGAAATTTTGGCCCATATTTTTATTTGTTGTAGGGATGTAGTGGGTGATGAGGAGGAGGAGGGCGATGGGGGGGTATTTTTTGTGCAATTTAGGTGAGAAATGGCTTATGTATCCCTACAATTATAGGGAAATTGGCTATGTTTTCTATGTGGATTTTAAAATCTTCTAATTTTATTTAGTTCTCCATTGATTTAAATTTGAACTACAATTTGGAAGGTTTAAAGTCTCAATTGTACTTTCTAGACCTATAATCTTTTGTGGGTTTGGAAACCCTTGGGCTTGGAATTTGTCTAAAAGGTGCCATGTCTATGAGTTGATGCACATAATTTATTGAGATCCATAGTTTGCATTGTTGTTTACAACTTTGAGGAAAAGGAAAACAAATGGATGAAAAGTCATGCAATGCTAGTCAATCAGTGGTGTGCATGCCTCTTGTGCCTTGCCTTGCGAGGAGACCACTTAGATCTATGCACCCATTGAAGATTTTAAGGCAAATCTATAGATGGAAGTTCGTTTACAATAGTAAAATTCATTCTTATCTACTACACTCCATCTTGAACTAAGCAACCCATGTAAATTGACTCCTCGTGCCAAAATTTAAAATGGGCTCTTAGAATATTTGAATGTCATGGTGTGCAATTCTAGATATTTGTAGTGTAAAATCGTCATGTCATGTACAAGCATAATAAATTTTACAACCCTAAATATTGGTTCACAAAATTTACTAGATATGGTGCTTCTCTACAAGAGTTGGACGAAGGAAATCTTGTAAAATTATATGTTATGATGAATTCCTAATACATGATCTTTGTTTTTTCTCTAGATGATTAATATTTATTAGTTGAAATACCATCTCAAAAAATTTCATTTATATCAATCCTTGTCCTATGAATTTAATTTTGTAGGATTTCTATTGGAACTCTAAGACGACATTGTTACTATTTTGTTCATTCTTTCAATTGTTTGGATGAAATCCTATCATGATAATTCTGTCGTTTTTTTATGTATTTTTATTATTTCTTCCCTTTCGATGAAACTTAAAAACCTGCTTATTTTGAAATTTTAGTTCGTATATATAACCTTGTTGTAAGTATCTAATATTTTTTTTAGATGGAACCATATTTTGAGCATCTAATGCTATATCAAATTGTTCCTTACAAATTTTGTTTTTTAGTATTTTTGTTATAAAAAAAATCCATGTTTACACTACCAAGGGAAAACCTCTAAGTATTTCCCCTCATTTCAAGGATGGTACCCAAGGTAACCTTAGAATATTCAGGGAACAAAGCTAACCAACAACAAGGATCAAATCCGTGACAATAATATATTCATTAAGAACCCAATATGTCACTTACAGTAATTTAATCTGGGTAAGGAGAATAATAATCATTCCTCCCAACGAGCACGCATAGACACCAGAAAGGACAAAGCGAGTGAGTGGGATGCATGGATCCATAGGGGGGGGTGAAAACTCCCTATTACTGGAATGTTTTAGAAAATGAAACTGTAGGATCCAGGGCTAGGCGACCGTCATTTGAGTTGTCCCCTCATCTTCGTGAACGAATCATGCAAGATGAACAGAACTCTGGAAAGGATATGAAGGTGGAAGAAGAAATGTCTCATCCAAAGGAAAATTGCACTTGGGAACTAGGGAAATGCCTCCCCCAAGCAACTAAAGCACCAAGGTATGTGATCAAATCCACTAGAGACGGGGAGCACACTTAGTTCATGAAGGACCATGCCCTAACCAATAATTTTTTAGGGTTATGGCCCTCTGAAAGAGATGTCATGCGCTGGATCAAAACGCGGTGGAACCCAAAAGGGGACTATGAACTTCATCTTAGATCGAAAAGATTCTTCACGATCATTTTCTACAATATTGAAGACAAGGACCGGGTCTTTGAAAATGGCCCATATTTATTCAATTCCGCAGGGCTATATCTTCACTTCTGGACAGATCGCTTATCCCCAGAAAAAGAGAATTTCTCTTTTTCACCAGTCTGTATCCTACTCTACTCTCTTCCCCAGGATTTTTGGCTCGAAGAAATCCTAATGGGTATAGGTAATACCGTGTGTATATATGTGAAATCCTCAGAAGCAACAAAATAGAGGAGATATACTTCATATGCCTAGATCTATGTACATGAATATCTCCAAAGATTTTCCAGGATCGGTCGCCATGGAATATCAAGATGAGGACTGGCTTCAAACCATATATTATGAACATATACCCTTCGTTGTAGGAAATATCATGAGCATGGACATCTCTTTCACGACTTCTCCCTCAATGCCCCAGAACAAATGGTAGTGGAAGAAAAATCGAAAGATGGCTTCACACAAGTCACTAGCTGCAAGAAACAACCTCCCAAGAAACCCAGTCAGGGTGTTTGATTCTTTAAGTCATCTACCAAATGCAGAGGAAGTGGAAAATCCCCATAAACCAGGAAACCAATGCATTGATAAAGGCAAATCCAAACAATCTCCAAACCCAATCTTAGAGAAAATCATCACTCCAAAATCCCCTAATCATATGGATGCAAACAAAGGCCTAGAAGAGGGGGGGGATATTGTAATGAACATGGATGAACAAGACCTAGCCAGCATAGATATGTAAAAACTGGAGGATGCATTCAACAGGAAGGAACTACAATCTATACCAGTAGAGCATCTTCGAAAAGTCCACAAAGTCTTCATAGATTCCACAGCAGGTGCCACTTCTAGGTTGGGTATAAGTTCAGATCCAGGTCTCGACCCCAGAATAATGACTAAATATGGAAAGCGACAGGAGCGTAAATGATCACAACAATTAATTAAAGAGGTAGGTCACTTTATGATCAACTCAGGACATATCCAATGTCTTACCAAGGGATTATTCTCTCCAAATCCTAACTCCTCATGATGAAGATCATTACATGGAATGTAAGAGGTCTAAATGGAATATCCAAACAGAGGATTCTTCGTACTTTCATAATGACAGAGGATCCGGATATTCGTTTTCTACAGGAAATAAAATGTGCAGGTGACGCAGCATCGAAATTTTGTAGAAGGTGTTGGAGGAATTGTAATTTTATATACAGTGACTCCAATGGCACAAAAAGAGGATCGGAACTACTCTAGAACCCATCCATTGTAATTGATGATCAACCATTCTCTATAGCTAGTACATTGTCATCCCACTATCGTGCCATTAGTTTCAGCAAGGCAGGGGTACTCACAAATGCTTATGGACCCGAAAATAATTTGGAAAAAGATTTAGTCCAGAACAGCCTCTCTTACCTGGGTAGACTGATAGGTAAAAAGCGCTGGATTTTAAGAGGATATTTTAACATCATCCTCACACTTGAAGAAAAGAGGGGGTTCAAGGCGGAAAGAACATGACAATGGTAAGTTCTGAGATCTCATTGATCATCTTAATATAATTGATATAGAATCCAATAATGGCAACTTCACTTGGTCTAACAAGCGATCTGGAGCCCAACAAATCGCTTGCAGACTCGATCAATTTCTAATTTCAGAGACCCTAATGCTTAAGGGACCCTCAATTGAAGCAAAAATCCTCCCAAATTCTAGTTTTGATCACCGGCCAATTCAATTGTGGATTGATACAATAGCCACACCCAAATATAATCCATTTCGATTTGAAACTTTTTGCCTAAACTATCCTAATTTCCCATAGATCTCTCACAGCTAGTGGGCAAATGCAGTAATATCACATGGCTCACTAATGTACAGATTCCAACAAAGACTGAAGAACTTCAAGCAACAGCTTTGATATTGGAACAAGAACGTTTTTGGAAATATATTTCAGGCGCAGAGGACTTTGGAACAATGTCTGGAATAAATCCAACAGGAATTCATTTTGTAGCGTCACTCAGATTCTTTATGCCAGGAAGAGGACCTACTCAGACAACAACTCGAGGAATGAAACAAGCAGGAGGAAATCTTATGGAAGCAGAAATATAGAGTACATTGGCTCAAGGAAGGGGAAAATAATACAAAATTTGTTCACAACTCCATGGTGCACAAATGATACATCAGTCGTATCACGAAGCTAGAATATTAACAGGGCAGTCCAATTATGGACCATGATGGATTAGAATATGAGTTGGTAAACTACTCTAAGGAACTTCTATCAGATTTGTCCATCAACCGCACACTGGACATCAACATATTAATCCAACACATATCGTCCCTCATTACGCCCGAGAAAAATCAAGCCCTGATGAGGACAATTACACTTGAAGAGGTGGATCGGGTCATTAGGAAATTCCCCAGGGAAAAGCACCAGGGCCAGATGGCTTCAAAATTAACTTCTTCCACTATTGTTGGTCAATGATAAGGGAAGAGGTATGGAAAATTGTGGAGGAATCAAGGACTTCAGGGAAATTTCTCTCAGCCCTTAATGTTACTTTTCTCACCCTAATTCCAAATGAATAATGGGTCACTCATCTGAAGCAATTCCGACCCATTGCTCTTTGAAATGTACTCTAAAAGATCATTACTAAAGTCATTGCTCTTCGACTAAAACCCATCCTCCCTTTCATCATCTCCCAGGAGAAATCGGGCTATGTTGAGGGGTGCCAAATCATGGATAGCATCATCTTGGTCCATGAAGTGATCCACTCGCTTAAATCCACCTGTACCCCAGGTATGCTCATCAAGCTTGATCTATCCAAGGCATTTGACCGCCTCAGTTGGCAGTACATGCATTCCCTTCTTTCATCTTTTGGTTTTAGCAAGGATTGGACATAATGGATAATGAAAATCACGTATTCTTCTTTATTTTCTATCCTTGTTTATGGTGTACCCTCCCAACCTTTCTCTCGCTCCAGAGGAATCCATGAAGGGGACCCCCTCTCCCATTTTCTCTTTGTCATCATGGAAGAAGGATTGGGATGCTATATCACAGCTTCTATAGAGGAGGGATCTATTAAGGGTCTCCCTTTACATGGTCTGCAACCTACTGCTTCTCATAGCCAATTTGTAAATGACACTATGTTGATGAAAACTCTGACTACACAGGAAGCCATCAAACTCGAGTCTATCCTCTCGGACTTTAGTGAAGCTTCTGGCACAACCTTTAACTTGGATAAATCCCATCTCTTCTTTTTCAACACTCCTCCTGTAATCCAAAGACACATTTCTCAACTTTTTGGTATACCTAGGAGCTCCCCTCCATCCAACTACCTAGGCATTCCCTTATCTGACTCGACTACACAAAAAATATCTTGGGATTCCCTTCTCCTCTCCCTTTCCAATAGATTGAATTATTGGACTTTCATATCTCTCCATCTTGCAGCCAGATTGGTTCTTATCAAATCATTCCTCCAAGCCATCCCCTCCTACCTCTTATGTTCCTTAGTTGCTTCACAAACAGTTATTAAAACCATCCAAAATATTCAATTAAACTTCCTCTGGCATGGTCATTATCCAGTCAAAAAATGCACTCTTATTAGCTAGGAGAAATTTTGCAAGCCAAATTCTATCGGGAGACTTGGACTCAGGGACCCAGGTAGGTTGAATATCATTATGGGAGCTAATCTAAGTATCCAACCGAATTATGGACTAAGCTATGGAAGAAAAAATATGCCCCCAATATCAGTGAGGCACAACTTATTATATTCAATTATCAGATCCAGGGTTCAAATATTTGGAATGTAGCATTGCGCAATCGCCCTCTAATCCAGGAGCATGCATTTTGGGAAATCTAGAATGGACATAACTCTCTATTTTGGATGGACTCATGGAAACAGTTACCTCCAGTGCACTCCTTGGAAAGCATGCGCTCCATCCAGAACTGCATGCAACAACTAGAGCCCCTCAAGGTAAAGGACCTTTGGTTAAATGTTTCACATCATCCCCCTTGGCGGACCTGAAAAACTCTTCCTCGTGACCTCAATATACCTTCTAATTGTGACTTATGACCTTGGAATACCATCGTTTCCCATAGAAATATTTGTATCAAGGAAGGACCGAATATTCTTCGTTGGGGACACTCCCCCTTGGGTACTTTCACAATTAAAGAAGATTACATCCTCCAAGAAAATTTCCATATACAACCCAAAGAGAACATCTGGCACATTATATGGAGATCACGATTGTGGTCGAAGTCTCCACTTTCCTCTGGCTCATGGTACAAAATCGAATCCTTACCTCAATATCAGGAAACAAGGATTCATTGAGCCATAGATTTGTCATCTTTGTCAGCAACAGGAAGAGTCAATGGATTATTTATTCAATCAATGCTCCATTTGTGGGGAGATATGGGATCAAGATTCTCATATTATGAGGAAGACCAACAGGGAAAGAGACAACATCATAAGAACCATAGAGAACTGGGTATTTGTTGCCTTCAAGAACCCCATTTTAAACAGGATATGGCAGCTGCTACCGGGATTTATAGTCTGGAAGATATGGAAAGAATGAAACAAACATATCTTTCACTCCCATACCTCTCCCCCTTCCCACATCTGGTCAAATATTTATGGTAATATCCAAGAAACCATCCATGCCCAACATTGGACCCAGGAAAACCTCTTGTGTGATCCCTGGAAAACCTCATCCTTTCAAACTGGAAGTTCAACTTATAGTGATCTCCCCCTGGTACAACCCTACATCCTAGCTCCTTTTTCTCTAGCCCCACCTCTTGGGACTACCCCCCTCCTAGCTTTCTCAAGATGAACTTTGATGGTGCTTCGAAGGGAAATCTCGGTCCTGCAGGTTTCATAGTTGTCCTTCGAGACTAGATGGGACAAATCAAGTACATCTTGGATGGAAACCTACGCTTTGACTCTAACAACTCTACAGGTCTCTGGGGCCTCATAAGAGGAATCCAACTAGCTTCCAGCCTAAATTTGAAGCATTTAATTATTGAAGGGGATTCTAGAGTGATTATTTCACTGGCCACCAAAATCATAAATGGGTTTGATCCTCCAAACGGTTCCCCAAGTTGGTTTCTTCTTGGCCCTCTTGTGATCCAGGTGGATATCGGTGGCCACCCACCTCTTCCAACTAGCTCAAAACGGTTTTCTGACCATTTTGGCAATTTACTATTTTAAGCAGTTTTAACTTCAGGGGCCATTTTGAGGGCCTAAATGAAGGTTTTTCGGGATCGAGATTCTCAATGATATTTGAAGGCATGATTGAGCCCCAAAAATTAATCTCCTCGACGATACCTTTCCAACGGGCTATCATACACCTAAAACGGATATCGTATGCAAAAGTTACGACCCCGGGAAGTTGATGTACTAACTTACCCAAACAGGGCCCACATGACTTTTGGCGCTTCATCTCCTAGCGTTAGGTTTTTGGATCTCTAGGGTTTTTAACATTCTTTTTTATACTAAAAAATCCTTCATAGCCTCATTGTAATCATCTTCTTGTGAATGAGAACAATTGTCACATCTCTTCTCATAGATAAGCCGCCACCATTCCAACAAGCTTGTTTCCGCTGCATTTTACAGTTTCAGCTTATTTCCTTATTGAATAGAAAATCGATTTCACTGTATCTCTGTTATTGTGTGTTAAGCACCTATTAATAATATGTATTGATTTCGTTATGCTCATAAAATCTGGATCAGTGGTATCAGAGCGGTCTGCTCCTTGTTGTCTTAGTGCATGTCCCCAATGAGGTCAGAGTACAAAGAGTTGGGTCTCGAGCTTGTTTCTCTTGAGGAAAAAAGCTCTCGCACACCCAAGCGACCTCTCATGGAAGAAGAAAAGAAATATGATAGGATAGGAGATCCTTTCAAACTGTTGATTGAGGAAGCCCTCATGCAACAAAGGAACAAGATGATGGATAGTTTCGTGCAAATCCTTCGATGGCTACCAACAGGCGATGCATCTTCTTCGAGAGGAGGCACCACCCCCTTCAAGGTACAAATAAACTTAGATATTCCTATATTTGAAGGTCAAATAGACACAAATGTTGTAGACAATAGGTTGAATCTACTAGAAGAGTATTTTTCTGTCCATAACTTTTCGAATAGATAAAAGATTACTTTTTCACTCCTCAAAGTCGTTCCCCACGTCAAATATTGGTGGGAAACTTTCTGTGAGCAAAAGGAAACAAAGGAACCCTCACTATTTACAGTCACATCCACCTGGAATTCCTTCAGGTATGCTATTAAGGAACAATACTACCCTGTCTGAAGTTATGATGACTTGTATACCAAATGGACCACACTGCGGCAAGAAAGAGACCAAGCAGTGCTAGATTTCATGAATATCTTTCATACCTTGCGCACCAAGATAGCTATCAAATATTCGGAGCAAAATCTAGTGCTCAAGTATCGCGACACTCTGCATAGATACATCTAGACCAAAATGGAATTTTTGGACATCTCATCCTTGGGCGCGGCCTACCGATATGTTGTCAAAATCGAGCAGAAGCTCAAACAAAAGACACAGCAATTTGGGCCTGGGAACCCCTCACAACAAAAGCCAGGAAAGAGCAGCCACAACCCACAGAACAAAGGAAAGAGCAAAGATGGACAGTATCAGGACAACTAGTCCAAGCTACAAGCAAAGAAGGACACCGAAAAGACAAATACAGATACCGGGAAGTGGTGCGACTTCCATAAGAGCCCTTGGCATAACATTGTTGACTGCCACTCAAAGCAGTCGTTGGTGGCTGAAGTGAAAGCCTATTAATCAAATGTGGCTTCAGACTGTGAGCCAGAACTAGAAAGGGGAAGACGGATCATTGATGTGGAGCCCAATGCCACCATTGCTACCACCAAGCTCCGACCTGGTGAACCAGATGAGCCAGAAAAAGGAGAATGCCTCTTCCATTCACAGATGTGGGTAAAAGGCACCCCACTGCACTTCATCGTGGATAGAAGTAGCCAAAAGAACCTCATCTCAGCAGAGGTCATCAAGCGGATGGCCATGTCAACAACACCGCACCCACAACCCTACACCATTAGATGGCTTCGCCAAGGAAGTGATCTCCATGTCAGCCAATAGTGTCGAATGTCTTATGGGATCAAGCCCTTCAAAGACGAGGTATTGTGTGATTTTTCTCCTCTCGAAGTTTGTGATGTTCTTTTGGGCCAACCTTATTTATGGAAACGTCATGTTGTATATGATTCTATGCCTCATAGTGTTATTATTAATTTGAATAGGAAATTGTACATGATACACGAGGCAGCCCCACCTAGTGTTATTTCCTTGATCTCTGCTAAGCAATGCGGGAAGGTCATCTCTCAGACGGGGAAGTTTTTCTTCTTCGTCATATACTCTCAGAATAAGCGAAAGGTCACAGCCACATCCAGAGTCTCTGTGGCCGACCTCTCCACACAGAAGAAGCAAGTAGATAAGGTCTTGGAATAATACTCAGATATATTCTCCTCACCTATCGGGGTACCTCTGCACTTCCAGGTCAAGCACCCCATCGATCTAACCCCCAGCGCTTCGCTTCCCAATGGGCCAGTATATTGTCGCTCTCTATTAGAGAATGAGGAGATCAAGCAGCAGATCTAAGAACTGCTCCACAAGGGGCACATCTGTCCCATCTCATCACCTTGAGGGAGCCCAATCGTGCTGGTACAGAAAAAATATGGAACCTGGGGACTCTGCATTGATTACCAGGCTCTTAATAAAATCACAGTCAGAAACTGGTACCCGATTCTCTGAATCAATGACCTCCTTGATCAACTCATGGGGGACAAATACTTCAGTAAGATTTATTTGAAGTCTGGCTACCACCAGGTCTCGATAGAACAGACAGATGTATGGAAAATCGCCTTCAAGTCAAAGGAAGGCCTTTTTGAATGGTTGGTCATGCCCTTTGGTTTGACAAATGCTCCAGCAACTTTCATGAGGATGATGGACGATACCCTGCGACCATTCACCAATACTTTTGTAGTGGTGTATCTGGATGACATTCTCATTTACAACAAGACTTGGGCTGAATATTTGCAACATATTCAGCAAGTTTTGCACACCCTGCGGTAGCACAAGCTATATGCCAACTTGGAAAAATTCTCCTTCGGCATGGACAGGGTCCATTACCTGGGCTACATAATTGATCAACATGGAATACATGTGGATCTAGCCAAGATCCAAGTCATCCGTGACCGGCCAGCCCCAACCACACTCACTGAGCTTCGAAACTTCTTGGGCCCCTTCAATTTCTACCGCAGGTTTGTGTTGGGATTCTCCCATATTGCATGGGCCCTTATCCAAATAACCAGGGGTGGTGGTAAGGAAAAATTTGCGTGGGGCCAGTCCCAACAACAAGAGTTCGACAATTTGAAGAAGCACTTGTGCTCAGCCCCATTACTTTCACTACCAGACCTACAGCAACCCTTTGAGATCGAGACATATGCTTCAGACTATGCGGTGGGCGTCATTCTCACTTAGCACGACCACCCCATGGCCTATCATAGTGAGACACTATCAGATGTTATCTGTAAGTACCCTACTTACAACAAAGAAATGTACTCCATTGTGCAAGTCTCCTGCCAGTGGAGACATTACATTCTTGGGAAGGAGACAATCATCCACACTGATCATAAGCCATTGCAGTTCATGTAGACACAAGGAAAATTGCAGAATGATCTCCATCAAAAGTGGTCCACATACTTGCAGCAATTCCACCTCAACATCAAGTATAAAATAGGAAGCACCAATCGCGTCGATGATTGCCTCAGTAGACCGCCAGTCGCGGTACTCACCACGGTGCTAGATTCTTGTGGACATGAGACCTCTGGATGGCCCCAACTCTATGAGACAAACCAAGACTTCGCCACCACCTACCAAATGTTGGGTGAAAACGCAGTTGTCGATAATTTCCATCTTCGGGATGGGTTGTTGTGTCGTCTGGGCCATATCTGTGTTCCATCAAGCGAGTGATCGAAGCTAATCTGGGAATCCCACTACAGTCGGGTGGTAGGACACTTCGGCGTTGAAAAGACAATGGCAATGATACAGAAACATTTCTGCTGGCCAAAACTTCAATAGGAGGTCAGCAAGTATATGAGGTCTTGCACTACCTCCGTTATTGCCAAACCGACCACTAAGAAACAGGGCTTGTACACCCCTCTTCCTACTCCTGACAAGCCATGGGAATCCATCTCAATGGACTACATGTCGGGCCTCTCATCCACCAAGCGAGGAAATGACTGTGTTTTTGTGGTTGTTGACCGCTTTTCTAGTTGTTGATGGCGATTTTGGTTGTCTGCAAGAAGAACATCATAACAGAGGCCACTGCCAAGCTCTTCTTTAAATGAGTCTTGGTACATTTTGGAATCCCACAAACCATTGCCTCAGATCGGTACAGTCGATTTCTCAGCACATTCTAATCAAGCCTCTGGTCACTACTGGACACCAAGCTCACCAAATCCATGACCTTCCACCCCGAGATAGGTGGCCAAACCAAGGTCATCAATCGAATGATTGTGCATATCCTTTGCATGTATAATTCAAATCACCCTAACACATGAGATCAGAGCCTTCCCTATGAACAACATAGCTACAACCAAGCCCTATATAGCTCAACTGGCCACAGCCCCTTTCAGGTGGGATTGGGATTCCAACCATTAGGTCCCATAGATGTTGCACTTCCCCTTGTGGTCACCTCAACCAACTCATCTCCTACTCCAACTGAAGCTGACAAAGCCATCTGGTTCATTGAGAGGATCCATCACATAAGTCAACATGTTCAGGATATCCTACAGAAGTCCAATGACAAGTACAAGCAGCGCCATGATCAACATCGGGTGCCACATAAGTTTCAGGTGGGTGACAAAGTTTGTTGCACTTGTAGAAAGAATGCCTTACATGACCCCATCAGAAGCTTCACCCACTCTGTTATGGGTCGTACACCATCACCAAGGTTGTGGGGGATAATTATTTTGAGCTCAGCATTCCTCCTTTCCTTGGCCTTCACCCAGTGTTCAACGTGGATCTCCTTCGCCCTTATTTCCCACCATTATTGGACACCTCAAACGTAGCAAAGCAGATGACACCAACAGAGCTCAACCTCAACTTCATACAATAGGCATCCAGTAATCAGATTGTGGACACATAGATCAAGGGCACTCGACAGCAAAGGATCCAGCTTTATCGAATCGTCAAAGCATGGCAGCTCCTGCACCAATGCAAGTGGCTCACCTGGGACCAAATTCAGCAGAAATTTCCTCATATGATGAGGGAACTCAATGCAATGGAGACCATTTCTTCCTAATGAGGGAGGATTGATCCAGGTGGATATAAGATATTAATTGGACGGTAACAGAGTATTTCTATTAATAAATGATCAGCAAAAGTGAGAATATTACAGACTTTCATGTCGGCACAGTTTGGAACCGAGAAACCAAGTTCCTTCTAGCTTGGCCTCCACCACCTCAATCCTCCACCAAAGGAAAGCTCATAGAAGGGAAGCAATGAGGTTCTCCATCAATAAAGGAAGATATTTGGGGATGAACATTGTGTTCAAACTTAAAGGACAAAGGGATGCAGACTCAATATGAAGTAATAATTTCTCCAGAGTAACTTTTCTCTCAAAGTTGAATTCTTTCTCTCATTTCCATAGCTCGGAATTGGGCTCTTTATAGCCTTAAAAATGCAACTAAAGGGTCGAGTAGGAACGTTTACAATATATGGAAGGCCAAGGATCAAAGATCTCTTGTCGTGACATGGAAACCCGACATTTAATTTTGATTTTCTAGCACAAATCCCGATGTATGCAGGCTGTAGTGGAGCAACCTGCATATACGTTTGTTGTATGGGGTGCAAGATGCATATAAGTGGAAAATTTTATATTTTTGTCTCTGGATTTATCAATCAGGGAAAGTGATTATGCATATGGAAATGGAATAAGGCCCTCTCTGGAAGATTGCTTAGGGTGAGGTAAATCTTGCTCTAACACATAGTCACAAGAATATAATACTTCGACATAGACTGTGTATTGGATGAAGAAATGCATGTGAATATTATGCCAGAAATCACTTGGAAAATTTTGGGAAAGCTTGTTATGATACCTTCATTGGGAAGGATAAGATTGTTTAAAGGAAAGATGATAACCCTATGTGGAAGAGTAACTAACATACCTATGATTACTCATGAAACATCGACAGAAGAGGACTTCGAATTTATTAGGATTGTTGAGAACAGTGCCCCTTTTCCACTTTTATTAGGAAAACTTGGATTGAGAAGGATCAAATCAGAAGGAAGGTAGAGGAGGAAGCTACAGAATAGAAAAAGAAAGAACTAAGGGACTTCATAGCCATAAAAATAGAGCGACTAATAGAAGAACAAGAGGATAAGTCGAAGCAACAGAGGACTAGATAATTAGTTGTCGAAGTGGAAAGAACCCATGAAGGCTTAAACAACCTGTCCATGCAAGAAATAAGTATAGCCACCCCGGAAATAGTAAGAGAAGGGACATTAACTGTAGAATTTATAAGAGCACATCAGCAGTGCAAAGTTATTTCACCAGGAGAGAATAAGAATACAAATGGGAAGAGGATTCCAGAAATTATCAGAGAATCTCAGATCACTGGAAAGAAGGCCAGGAAGCTCAATAGGAATAAAGATAAGCTACAGGGAGCTACAGAAAATAGAAGGAAGGCTTCGCAGGAGGAAAATCTGCAAAACTTGAACCTCACCGGAACATCAGAACCACGCAAAATGGGACTTTGCCATGGTGAAGCTATATGACAGTTGGAGGTGCCTCGACCATTAGAATAACACTCTGGAATAGCTAGAAACGCAGTTATTAACGGAAAGACTGCCATTAGACTGTTGGGACCGCGCCATAATGGATGGATTCATATTGATTGAGGCATTCCTGCCCATTGTAAGAATTTGTTACGACATTTTCTTATTTAACCCATCGAACGCTGTGTCGGGCCCACTTTTTTCCACCCATGATTATCCAAGCTAAAAGAGAATCCATTGTATCATGTTGTGCTTTCTAGACCTCTCCATCCATGTGATACCTCGCTTGTTTGTTCACTTACCCGATCTAGTTGGTTACAAGTGTGAATGTCAAGCGAACATAGCACGTTAGAGAAATCTGTGGAGGATATTCTTGTGGATCTCATGGATGAGATATTTATGTCTATAGGAATACAGGCGTCGTCAACTGTAGGATTGCAAGCATCCCCCTCGATTGGACGTCGTTCTATCCATACCGCGACTGAGAAGCGAATTAATCACTGTGACGATCTGGCTAACGCGAAGCAGATCCCGTCGGTCTTTCTTGAATACATACCGCCTTTGGCTGGCATGGTTAATCATGACAGTATCCCACATGAATTTGAGTACACACTGATCACTGCGTACATCCCGAAGGGGATACGTGTAATTGGACCCCATTTAGGACACATCCCAGCTTTGAAGAACAGTGACTTTAACCTCAGAGACAGGAAGAACTACACGATGCTCACGCCACATCAGTATTTGATGAAGATGACTGGGAAGAAGTCGTGCATAGTCTCCTAGACATGGATAAAGGAGCTCGTGTAGTCCACGATCTTGAACGTGATGAAGATCCCTCACTTTGGATGACACCAGGAGGTTAACGCTTGTGTTAAAATCCTCCTTTCATTCTATCACGGAGGCTATCTATGGCTTGAAAGGCACATCACTATGGATCCGACGTTGATCCACCTCATCATAGGAATGAACATACAAGATCGAACCCTCAGTAGTTCTACCCAAGGAAGACTTCAGATCGCTCCCTAGAACAACACATAAAGGAGTATTATGGCGATGTAGAGAAGGGAAAGCGAGGCTACAAAGTATCCTCCATCCAGGATGGTCCAGTGTGCCTATATTGTCAGCTTATAGCTGGCAAACTCATCAGAAAGAACCGTTCAACATAGGTCATTGAATTGGTAGTAGACCTCACAGGGAAGTGTGTAGAGGGGATGCAAATGAACTGGGTGAGTTACCTCGTCAATAAGCTGGAGAAGGACTGTCGCAAAGTGCAGGATCAAGGATACGAATTCAATTTCCATTGAATACTGGTATTGATCGCCTTTGTCGCTTGACAGATGCCGGAAGGAGTGACATTTCCAAAAGTTGAGCCATTGGCTGCAATTTTTTCTACCTTGTAGTATACGAATGACATGTCAAAGCAGTGGCAGTCGAACATTGTCTTCCATGCTTACTACCAGACGTTGAAGCATGCCATTGAAGAATTTCAACGAATGACCCTAAATACATTGCACTTGTACAGACCGCTAGCGAAGTTCCGCGTAGGTAGGCACTTTATCTACATTTCCGAGCGCAGGGATGAGAGTAAAGAGGAGATACAGTCCGATTATAAACTAACTGACGAAGACATGGAGGAGATCACCAAAGAATGGCTAGTAGAGTTCCTCGTACCAGTGGAATATGCAGAACTTTCTGACCCCAACATCATTGGAAGTCCCTTGGTCACCCGGGTTGAACATGATGGACAGACTAGCGCAAAGAAAAAGAAGAAAAAGGAGGAAGTGCAGAACATATAAAGTGACAGGGAGAACAACGCCTCAGAGGAAAGTAGGCTTGACTCACCCGCAGGAGGAGGAGGAGATGAAGTGAATCTAGAAGAAGAAGGGGAAAATGAAGGCAAAGGCCAAGTTACACTGCCGAAGGAGCCCCCTATAGAGGCCGAAACATCGAATAAAAGGAAGGTTTCTCCACAAAAACCCTTAGCAAGAAAGACGACTCGCGCCAATAAGCCTCAGTCGAAGAATGTGCTCACAATGGATGATGTCGATCTCATCATTGCAGCCATGGAGGACGCTTCATAGGATATCTTGTAGAGACATGGAGAGAAGCAGGAGACAATGTATGAAAGAATAGAGATGGATCTGAAGGAGATACAGCAAGCCATCCATTCGAGTTGCGCAGTACCTACTGCGCCTTCTTCGTCAGAAATTGCAGAATTGGGGGATGAGCCTTCCCAGTTATGAATATTAGCAAATGCAACAGAGGCTCGAATTCAATGAGTCCAAGAAGAAAAGGAATAGGCTATAGAGGCCTTCAAGAAAGAAAAGGAGGAGGTGCTAGAGTGACTTTGAGTGTCGCAGAAGGAGAAAGATGAAATTTGGGTGAAGTTCAAGTAGAACAATGCGAAGATACATGAAGAAAAAGACTAGCAGCTCGTAGAGCAGACTGTGGCCAAAGAAGCAATGGATAAATCACTTCTCTCTGTGACGTTCTTGGCACAAGAGGAACCAGATTCAACCGAGATGCAAGTAGGGAATCTCGTCGAAGTCATTCAGCAACTTCAAGAACGGATAATGGAATTGGAACTCCAAGAAGTGTGCGACCAAAGGGAGGAAGATGCCAGGAATGCAGTAGAAAGAACCAGGGAACTTGCCTCGGAGTGTAAGAAACTAAGTGATCAAAATGCACAGGCCTATGAGCACCTTGTAGAATATATGGAGCTGAGGAAACTGGAAGCACAGCTCCAGCAGGCGTAGAAGCAGGCATCCACCATGCAAATATAGATGAAGCTTCTTACTACAGTCGAGAGGATGAAAAGATCACAAAAACAGTGCACAATCCAGTAGTAGATTATTGCCATCCAGATCAAATTCATGGAGGTTACACGGATATTACAGCCAGTGCAGGACGAAGCCTGCACACTTTTTGAAGAGATTGAAGCACAAGGCTTGTAGCTGGATCAAATGGTTGCAACAGTGGAACAGTGCCTGGAAGGTCCTGTTACAGAGAAAATGATTCAAGAGTTCGCCAACCAAGAGGCTCTGGAAAAGAAACAAGTTGAGGCAGCTTGAGCTAATCTCGAGGCATTTGAAGGTGTTCTACCTAGATCTGAGTGACTCGGGATGAGTCACAAGTGAGTGTTGGGAGCCTGTTGGCCCTTGACCAAGTTTTGAGGAAACATTGATCATGTTTGACCACTTTTGGGACTTCGATAGGCTGGTCAAAGATGGAGCACCCAGGTAGAGTGGAGATCGCGAGATCTCACTCACTTTGTGGTCTTGTGGACCCAGCAAAGGGTTTTAGGGTTTATGTAACGGGTTATGGGATGTCGGCCCATGGGTTTACCCATGATTAGGCCTCTTTGTAAATGTATAAATAAGTATCTAAGAGATGTAAGAAGTAGATCGATAAGGATTGATTGGCTATGTGCATAGTATGTTGGATTGGTGCAAGAGGTTAAAGGTTTCTTTGTGCAGACAGACTATGTAAAGTAAGGCTTTGTGCTAGTAAGGAGTTGGCTCTATGCCTTGGCCTGATTTTGGGAAGGAGGATCTGGCGCGCTACGCACAGATCCCCTGTCCTCAACGGAGTTGGCTCTCTGACTTTGTGCATAGGATCAAATGAATGTAGAAGATTGAATACTAATAAAGAATAAGAATAAGTTTGTGGATGTAGCCCCACACTATGGTGAACCACGTATATCCTATGTCTTCATGTGCTTTGCGCGATGTTTTTTATGTGTTTATCTGCTTATTGTTGTTTTTATAATGTATGATTAATGGATCTGATGTTGTTGATTAGTGCTTAAATATGAATGAATGCTAGATCTAAGCTAATGTTATGTGCTAAGTGAATGAAAGCACTTGATCTTTATGGTTACTGTGTTGATCTTTAATAAGGGTTTTATATGTGATGTGAATGAGATTCAAGAACTAATGTATATTGTTGTTTAAGTGCTCTGATAAGTATTGTAATCACACATCGGTGTCCCAGCTTGGTTGTAGACACTTGAGTCCTGCAACCCCCCCTAACTCTACCTCGAGTGAGACTTTATCTCCTTCGCAGGTGTTGACGAAAGGGTCGATAGTTAGGGTTTTGTTGGTGCGTTGTTGAAGCATTGAACCCTAGGTTTTCCCCTGTGCCAACAACATCTAGTGAGCATAGTTGTGCAATTACACGTTGATGCCCTTTTTTCAATATTTTTGTCATGCCATTAGAGATTGTCACCTTATTGATTTTCTCTGCGATACCTCTTAACTCAATTTATTTTCCTTCCAATGAAATTTCATGAAAAGTTCTTGAAAATTAAAAGCCATTGTTCCTAATGATTGTAACCATTGGATTCCTAGTACGACATCAGCACCACCCATGGGTATAGCAATCATTGGACTAATCATTACATATTCCCCCATAGTAAGATTGATTTTATTGTATTTTCCTGAGAAATCGACAATTCCTCCATCTGCAATCATTACTTGAAACTCTGATGCTTGATATACAAAGAATTGAAAGATTTGGCTAATTTATAGTGAATGAAATTATGAGTACTACCAGAATCAATTAGGACTAATACCTTTTTCTTTTTGATATATCCTTCGATATTGAGGGTTTGAGGAGTGCTAATTCCAACCAATGCATTACACGATATCATGGGACTCAACTCTTCAGAAGAAATCGCATCTACATTTTCATCTTGAAATGGTTCTTCTTCTTCTTCTTCTTCTTCTTCTTCACAATCTATGTAGAATAATTTCTTCTCACCACACTTATGTCCCTTACTGTACTTGTTGTCACAATTAAAGCATAAACCTTTTGCTTTTCTTTCGTCCAATTTTTGAGGTGTCAACCTGGTAGGTTGAGGTGGTTTAGAAGAAGGAACATTATTCTCTCGAGAGATGTTAGGAGTGGTCCTTCTAGTAGCCATAGCCATATTTTTACTTTCAACATTTCTTTCCACAGTAAATGCATTCTCCAATGATTTGGGTTCTCAAAGACGAACCTCATGTTGAATGTTATCCCTTAAAGTTACTATGAATACATCAATCAAGTGCTCATCTGGAATATATGTTACCTTTATATTCAATCTTTGGAATTTCTCAATGTGCTCTGTAACTGAACCCTTTTGCTTGAGATTTATCAATTGGCTAAAGAAGGTATTGCTCCTTGTATCCTCATAGTGTGTTATCATTTCTTCCGTGAAAATTGTCCAAGTGATGAGTGATTTGCGAGAACAAAGCCATTGATACCACACAAATTGTTTGGGTTCTAAATATAAAGAAGCAATACGTACCTTTTGTGTATGTGGCACATTATGTAGATCAAAGAATTGCTCCATGTGAAGTATCCATTTGATTGGGTTCTTTCCATCAAACTTCCTCATATTGATCTTAGGAAAGTGTTTGGTCTTCAACCCAAAGTTAGAGTTTCTCCATTATTGATTCACCTTCCTTGTGTCCTCATCATGAATTTCATGGGATACATTTTCACTTTCAAGTGTCCTCTCTATTAGGAAATTTTTCAATCCTTCCATGATCTCCCCTTTTAAACCATTCATATTAGTATTTATTGCCTCCAACTTAAATTTCGTTGAATCCATCATCTCTTGTAGTTCATCTTTTGTTACTATCTTCTTTTGTAAATCATTTATGTCCCTATGCATTTCTTCACCTTCATCAAGAGTCCAAGTAGGACTATCTGGAGGCTTATTTGGTGTAGAAGTTCCCTTTTTTGGTGGCATGTTGGCCAAGTGTTGGCACAGGGGCAGACCTAGGGTTCAACTCTAATGGCGCACCAACAAGCCCTAACTACTAGCCCTTTCGGAAACACCTGCGAAGCAGATCCAATCTCATCCGACATAGCAATAGGGGTTGCAGGACATATGTGTCTACAACCAGAGGAAGTGCAAAGTGGATCTAGGGAAACAACACACAGCAACCTAGCTTATTCATTACCATGCTTAAGATTACTTCGCAGTTTATATCTCAGATCTAACACAGCAATGCAATAACAGTATAACATAAGTGAATAACATAGCTTCAACCACATAGAAAAAAAAGATATACGTGGTTCACCCTCTCCCTAGGGTTACATCCATAGAACTGTGCTTCTCGATATATTAAATGGAAAC
The DNA here is from genome assembly GCA_009831015.1 of Picea engelmannii. Classification (NCBI taxonomy): domain Eukaryota; kingdom Viridiplantae; phylum Streptophyta; class Pinopsida; order Pinales; family Pinaceae; genus Picea; species Picea engelmannii. Next base: position 213,487 of record ML795639.1, read on the forward strand.
ATACAGTTCTATCTGAGTTGTTAGCTTGCATATCTCTCTCTCTCTTCTCTCTTATTCTCTCCCCTCCCTACGCACCCAATTGAAGATCTTACAATATAGACTCTTCTACAACAGCACACTTCTCTCTCTCAACAACAACAATCGACAACCATTAACCCTCATAATATGAACAAACCCATCCCAACTCCTCTAGACCTTTATTTATATATTACATGGAAAAATTCTAGGTGTCAAAACCCTAGGTCCACTTGACCCGCATTTTCAGGGCTTCTCCAGCCTGTCTTTCCTTCTTTTCCACGAGGTGCTCCAAAGCACTCGTTGACGTCTTCTTCCGCTTGTTGATTTGTCCATGATCCATCTTTCCTTGTTGATCTGTCTTCCTTGGTCTTCTCTTCCAACGGCTAGCTTTTCCTTCCTTTGCTCCTTATTTTTCACTTCTTTGACCACTTTGACCCATTCTCAGTCAATGTAGCTATTCGCAATTCGCCTTTCTTCCTTACTCTTCACTTTCTTCCATAACCAAGGGCTAACAGGCCCCCAACACTCACCTATGACTCATCTCAAGTCACTGCAAGACTGAACCTTTTGTTTCACTTTGACTTCAGACTACACGAAGCAGCATGTGCTCTCTGCTCAGTCCCTCCATTCCTTGTGCATACTATCTTTTCTGTGTTTGGTACCTAGTTTCAACTGCACCTGGTACCTAGACCCTTCGGCAACACCTACGAAGTAGATGCAGTCTCACCCGAAGTAGAAATAGGGGGTTGCAGGACACAGGTGTCTACAACCAGAGGAAGTGCAAAGTGGATCCAGAGAAACAACACACAACAACCTAGCTTATTATTTACCATGCTCAAGCTTACTTCGCAGGTTATATCTCATATCTAAAACAACAATGCAATAACAGTATAACAGAAGCAAATAACACAGCATCAACCACATAGAACAGCAAGATATACGTGGTTCACCCTCTCCCTAGGTCTACATCCACAGAATTGTGCTTCTTGATATATTAAATGGAAACATACAGTTCTATCTACGATCTTAGCTTGCATATCTCTCTCTCTCTCTTCTCTCTTCTTCTCTCCCCTCCCTACGCACCTAACTGCAGAGTTTATCTTCTCACCCAGCTAAATATCTTACAATATAGAATATTCTACAATAGCACACTTCTCTCTCGACAACAACAACAATCGACAACCATTAACCCTCATAATATGAACGAACCCATCCCATCTCCTCTAGACCTTTATTTATACATTACATGGAAAAATTCTAAGTGTCAAAACCCTAGATCCAAAACCCTAGGTCCACTTGACCCACATTTTCAAGGCTTCACCAACCTGTCTTTCCTTCTTTTCCATGAGGTGATCCAAAGCACTTGTTGATGTCTTCTTCTTCTTGTTGAGTTGTCCACGATCCATCTTTTCTTGATGATATGTCTTCCTTGGTCTTCTCTTCCAACGACTAGCTTTTCCTTCCTTTGCTCCTTCTCTTTTGCTTCTTTGACCACTTCGACCCATTCTCAGTCAATGTGTTTTCCATGCATTTCATACTTCGCCTTTCTTCCTTACTCTTTGCTTTCTTCCATAACCAAGGGCCAACACCAAGTATCACTTTAAACCTATATTTTGAGGTGGTTCTACTAGACAATCTTTCTTTTATTGTATATCCAAAATTTTGGCCCTTCTAGGTATGAAATTTTATTTTTTTCTAGTTCTCTGATATTTCTTCTCTGCAATGCCACAAGTATGATCAAAATTGGATAAGCCAAGTATAATTTATGGTAACTCCCCCACATATTTCTAGTTTTTTCCTTTCTAGGAGATAGCACTTGTATAGCATGCTCCGCACAAAATAATTCGTATAAAATTATGAAACTTGTACCAGAAATAATACAAACTGTCCACTATCCAATGCAACTGGTCTCACTCAAATTGGATACTCTAGGAATAATTTATGATTGTTTTACCCGGAACACCTGCTTGAGACTAGTCAATAGGACTAGTCAAATACCCTATCTTCCACAGGGTGTATCTAAAAATGTAAGATGACCAAGAAGCTGAAATTTTTATCACAGATAATTGAATAATTTCTTTGAATATTCTCCTGATTTTAGGGTCTGAAATGTTACAGAAAAGTTTTTATTACGAAAATTCCGCGATGACTCAATTCAGGATGATTCCAGAACCCTATATTACATAGGTTGTATATCCTAAAGTATAAGGCCTCTGGAGATGAAATTTTAACCCAACATACCTTGATCCATCTACTAACTATCCTCCAAAGGGTTCCTTCTGAAACATTGTAGAAACAAAGTTATAGTGAAAATTCCAAGGTGTCTCAGATGTACCAGTGAAACCCCGAGACCTTAAGCTCTAATACCATATGTTAAGAACCAAACATCAATATAGCATAGAAAATCCTCAGAACAAGTAATCAACACCTTGAAAAATAGATCATTTCAGGTAATAAGCATCTTCGAGGGGGCAACCTCCTTATAACCCACATAAATATCCAAATACAAGAAGATTCCAAATGAAAATGTCTCCTTGGTATATATAGGAGACTGAGAGGTACAATTACAACTAATGGACTCAAGCCGACATAAATAAAATAACATTACTAATGTAATATGCCCCAATTAAGGGGTAATGAACCACTATTTAGGGATTAACAACTTAATAAAAACTCTGCCTCCTAGGTATGTTCAACAACTCTGCCTCCTAGGTATGTTCAACAACTCTGCCTCCTCCATAATCACAATGTCTATGGATGCATAACTCATGGACTTATCAGGTAGGTGCAAGTATGTTGTTTTCTAATATTTAATCAGTAATTCCTTCAATTCTAGAAGAAATGTATTTGGAAAATTCCCTATTCCTACATGATCTTTTTATGTCCACATATGATCCGGATTATTTTCTGAATGAAATGAAAGAAGATATATTACAAACAAATAATCATGAAAATTGCCAAAAACAAAGAAATACAACAATACTTGATTTTTATTAATGAAAGAATTGTAAAGAGACTGTAAAAATATAGAGTGTAAGACTCACTAGAATGGTGGCAGCTTTATCTCTGAGAAGATATGTGACAGCTACGCTCATTTTCAAGAAGATGATTACAATGAGTCTCTGAAGGCGTTTATATGATAAACATGAATGCCAAAACCCTAGACATCCAAAAACTTAACCCTAGGAGATGAAACACAAAAAGTCATGTGGGCCCCATTTGGGTAAGTTAGTACATTAACTTCTTGGGGTCGTAACTTTTTCATACGATCTTCGTTTTAGGCGTGTGATAGTTCGTTGGAAAGGTATTTTCGAGAACTATGAACTATGCCATCAAACACTAACTTCTTCTATTGTTTTATTGTGGAATTCCTATAAAAAAAAATATATAAAAACAAAAAAAAAAAAAACCAACAATGTTTAGGGCCCCAAAATGGCCCTGGAAGTACAGAAAGATGTGCTGACATGAAAAATTCCAAAATAATCCAATTGGAATAGGTGGGTGGCCATAAATATCCACTTGGATGTTGTGTAGGGCTTTAGGATAGCCCCGTAAGTGTAGAACCCACAATTACAAAGAAATGTCCCCATTATAGAGAAACGTATTGAACAAAAATTTGTCCAGATGAGCCAGTTGGAATATGGAATAGTTGGATGGCCACCAATATCCACATGGATCAATCCTCCTCCCTCAGGAATCAATGGTCTCCATTGCATTGAGTGCTTGGGGAAGAGGGGAAAGTGTTTTCTAAACCTGAATCTTGGTGAGCTACGTGCCTTGTTGGAGAAGTTTTGATGCTTGGTATGTGGAAAGTTGTCACGAACTTGTTGTTGGCGGGGTTTAATCTATTCCACCAACCTGTTGTCTCTGGGTTTGATGGGGCATTGTGTAGGCACCATTGTAGGTGAAGAAACAATATCTTCTTTCTTGTTGGTAATATATTTGTGTTGGATAGAAGGTGTTAGCACTAAAAGTCACACTTTGACTGCTAAAGTGTAAGCTTAGCACCCATCAGTCTAAAATGTAAAGCCCTCTTCATATTGACAAGACTGTAAATTCAAAAGTGAACAAGAAAAGAAAGAGCACTAAGACTCCTAGAGATGATAAATCCAGAAAGGATAATGAAAAAGGATGACCTTCACAGTCTTCACAGAGAGAAGCTTCACCTATGCCAGATACCAGTCTAGTAGAGGTTTCTTCAACTAAAGCTAAAGGTTTGAGAGGAAGGAAGATGGTATTTCCTTCACCAAATGCAGCTGACAAGGTCAAAACTATGAGGCCTATTACCAGAGCAGCAACCAAGCAAGAGATCCATGTAAAAAATGATGCAGTAGGATTTTCATCCACGAGAAAAGGTAAATCCATAGCTGCTGAGAAACATGTTGAAATCATTGACACCACCACTCCTCAGAAAGAGAGAAATCACACTTTTAAGAGGCTCAAAAGACAGCTTAAAGAGGCAAGGGTTGAAGTTGATGAAATGAAGAAGGGGCAGTTGGTTGCAAAGAATAAGCTCAAGGTGTTATAGCAAGATTTGTCTCACCCTATGCAATATTGCACAAAAGGCATTTTTCCATTTCCCTATACAGACTTGTCATCCCTGTTTGTGAAATCCAAATCTAAAAATATATATTTTTCCACATGTACGCATCTTGCCTACTATACAGCATGTGTATACGTAGGTTGCTCTACTACAGCCCGCGTACATCGAGATTTGTGCCAGAAAATGAAAATTAATGTTGGGTTTCCATGTCATGATAGGAGATCTATGATCCTTGGCCTTCCATATACTGGAAATGTTCTGACTCGGCCCTTCAGTTCCATTTGAAGGCTATAAATGGGCCAATTCCGAGCTATGGAAAGAAGAGAAAGAATTCAAATTTGAGAGCAAAGTTACTATGGAGAAATTATTTACTTCATATTGAGTCTGCATCCCTTTGTCCTTTAAGTCTGAACACAGTGTTCATCCCCCAAGCTCTTCCCTTATTGATTGAGAACCTCATTGTTTCTCTCTTATGAGCTTACCTTTGGTGGAGGATTGAAGTGGTGGAGGCCCACCTGGAAGGAACTTAGTTTCTCGGTTCTAAACCGTGCTGACACAGAAGTCTATAACGTTTTCACTTCTGTTGATCATATATTAATAGAAATGTTATTTTCCCATCCAATTGATATCTCTCAAATATATTGAATTATTATTCCATGGGCATATTTGTCATGTTTATTAATGGATTATTCTATTGAATGTGCTAACATCATTTAAAATCACCATATGATTTATATTCTTGGTTGTTGAGGACTAGTTGCAGGTATATTGCTTTGGGTCATGTAATGTCCCCCACCTCTTAGAGAGGTGATGAGGAGACTCAGTGGCCTGGGCACCCCCACTAGGTCATAGTCTCACACTGAGGGGGGGAAAGTCAAGGAGTTAAAAGTTATATTTTTAAATTGACTTAAGAAAGGAAAAGGATAAAGGAGTAAAAGATAACTCAACAGAAGA
>ML795639.1:219051-264394 GCA_009831015.1 Picea engelmannii
TCTTGTGTTTCCAGCAAGGGCGCACCATCATCTAGAGGGAGGTTCGATCCAGCTTATCCTGAGGGCCTGGGGCCATTCCGACAGTTGGGTTTTGTTTGCAGGGGCAGGACCATCAGTTTGAGGGATTTTCTGGAGGGTTATCACCATTCTACATTTGTCTGCAGATTGGTACGTCTTGGAGCCATAGGGGACATCCTGTGATTCAGTAAAACTCAAATCTAGGGACATTTGCTTGAGATCTGAGTCTGAAACTTCTCCCACAGGATTCTCATAGCCTGATCTATATTCTTGGAGAGTTTCAGAGCATTTGGAGGCCTCCTTCATTAGGGCTGAACTAGCTAGGGTTTCAGTCATCCAGTGGGGCGCACCATTCAGTGGAGGAATTCAGATCTACAAGGTTTGAGAGTGGATTTGGGAATTTGGACATATGGGTTGTCCTTATAGGTGCCCGATCTATCATTTGGCATATTTCTCAGGATGATTGGACACTTTTGGTTGCAGGGCCGAATTATTGAGGGCTTCAGCATTCTAGCAGGGCGTGGCACTTTCCAGCTTAGAGGTTGAGCATTAGTACGGCTCAGATCTACTTGATTCAGTCTTCATTGTATATCCAGCCTTTGGAGGCTTATTTTGTATTGTCAGGAGCATTTTGTAGCAGCTCATATCTATTGCTTGTACGGCCATCTGAGGTTTATGCCAGATCGGCCATCTATTGTATTGATCTTCCATTGCTCATAATAAAAAGGTCAGATATTTGCTTGTGCTTCTACATCTTGAATATATTGTGATCTTTATGTGTTGATGAATCTTGTATGCACTTAATAACTCAATAAATACTTGCACATCAATAGATCAGTAGTAGTTAGTGATTCCAAGAAAAGATTTGGCTTGGGATCATTACAGGTCAAGTGCTCAACAGTGGACTTCATCAAACGTTTGGATGAGGTCGACCTTTTATCTTGTCTTTCTAGCATATTTGGTTTCATAGCATACTTGAGAAGAGAGTTGATTTCTGCAGTCATTTCCGTCTGTTGTGGTTTACCCTAGCCATAGAGAGATTTTCCTCATAACAGAATTGGCAACCATATTGGGGATTGAATCTTCTTTATTAGGGTTTGGAGTACTTCTCTCCTTAGAGTTCTCTTGTTTCTATCGTGTTTCTTGTTGTATCATTGCTTGACAGCCTCTGTTCACTCTGGGTCTGAGTTTTCAGCCTTCTCCCTTGCCTGGCCTTGTTTTTTGAAACATATATGCACTTTTTTCCTTGACAGTCGTGTACATATGCAGGTTGTCCCTCTACAAGTTGTGTATATACGCTCTGTTTTCCTAAATAGTCGTCTACATCAACTTTCCTTGCTTTGTTTGTTGGGTATGGTGGTTGTTGGGTGGGATTTGATGATTTTTGAGTCTTCTTAAGTCTCTGTAGTGCATGTTAAGTGCTTGTGGGATGACAAGAAACATGTCTTTGGTTGAATTTGTTGGCAGAGTCTTCCTCATCACCTTTTCATTTTGATTTTCCTTGTACATTGGGCTGGGTGTTTTGTTGCTTGGTATCCTGCTTGAGTTATCTCTTTCTATACACAGTAGAGTTTATATATCAAGTTGTTTTTCAATCCATGCATTTTCATTTTTTATTACATTGAAAATACAAAAATATTAGGCATCTTGCATTGCTTGGCATTTTGGTCTTTTGAGTCTTTGTCATTAGCTTAGTGCATGTAATGAAAGACTGCATTTTTACTTCAGAATTGCAGAGTTGAAATTGAAAATTTCATTTGTTATTAAAAGCATATCATTCATTGAAACTTGAAGTTAGGATTTTGAATTATATTCATATTTACTTTTCTTGCAGAGTCATAACATCATGAGTTTCACTACCATACCTTTTTGAGTAATCACGGCCATTAAAATTAGCGTTATAATTTAAAACTGATTAGTCACGATTTTATTTTCTAGGGTGCACAAACTAGCTTAGGATTTAGTGCCTTGGAATAGGATTTTGTGAGTAAACTTCTCCAAGGCAATTAAATCAACATATGTGTCTGAGAAACGGAGTGGAGAAATCCATTGTATAATTGGTAATATCAGGAGGCTCCGCTCGCACCAGAGTTAATCACGAGGTTGCGCGAGGTTGTTTGAAGGGATATCCCCCCAATACCTTATTAGCGTTAGAGATATTTCTGGGATCTATTCCTATCTAGGGATCTTGTTAGTGCCCTTACCTCCGTGAGAGGCGGTGCTTTCAAGGTTTCGATCTTGGATAACTTGACCATATGGTGGACCTGACTTACAACTTCTCGTGTAAATTGTGTACCTATCTATAACTTTTTTGTAAATAATTACACTCTATGTACATGAGATGCATTGTATGCAATCTCGTGATTTCATAATAATGTCTAGTTACATGCCTTTGTGGTATTTTATTTAAATATTCACAAAAATGTCACTTTTATGTAACAAGCACTGCATAACTTTCATTTATATTGTAACCTTTAAGATATAGTTTCTTTATCTTTATGCATATTTTTGTAACTCTTATTATTTCATAGTATTAAGGGTTAGCTCAATTGGTTGAACCATCTATCCAAGGCATGATGTCAATGAGGAGGCCATAGGTCAAAAGTTCAAATCTAGTCAAATCCCTCAAGGTTACCAACCAATATTTTGGCTAGTAGTCAAGATTCCTTCCATCTATATATTCCAAAGAAGAGGGGGGATTCCACAAGGTTTTCCTTGGAAAAAGAAACTCTTATCATTTCATCAATACAATCAACAAGCTACATAGAGAACTCATCCTCATACTTTTCATAAATGTAGGTGCAATTCACTTGGGTGTGCAGATGGATCTCACCTTTTATGTTGTTATTTTATTTTTATTTTGAGAATTAGTTATCGTATTTTTTGTTGTCAGAACTCTTATAGTTGTATTAGTAGTAGCATTTGGGATAAAAACACATTACATTAGGTCACCTAGACGACGTAGGTGGTTAGATGGCATGCATGGTTAATTATGTGAAATCTTTAAATTGACCAAGTTCTTAAACTTGCATAGTATTTAAGTGTCATGAGAAAAGCATCTCTACTATGTGTTTATTTTAATATTAATGTAATCTTTCTACAACAATTACTTGTTGCCGAAATGCTATGAATATGTAATTCTACATGTTTATCTATATTTTGTGTCTATATTTGTAGAACTCGAGATTTTTTAGTTATGGATATGGATCTGTAACCAAAACACAAGAGTGGGGTGCTAAGTAAGGTACCTACTTCCTTATAGAGAATGAGCATCGTTACTTTTTCTAACTCAATGGCTTCAAAATCTCCTATAAACCTAAAATTTCATATTTTACCTTATAATTTTTAATTTTCATTGCTCACGTAAAATATTTATATGCAATTACTATCGAGTGTTTGGAACGATAGAGAATTACCTCATGATTATTGTGGAAAGACTTTTAAAATCTTGTATGGGAAGGGCGCAAGGTTCAAATCTCTCTCCCCCATATTAAAGCGAGTATTTACATCTTTTTAATGTCAAATTCAAATTCATAACTTCTCCTATATCAATCACATATATTTACACATCCTAAAAATTAAATATTTACCATAATAAAAATATAATTACCTATCATTCTAATTATGTAAATTAATAACCCAATCAATCTACTTTTAAGTAAATTGTGTAAATTAACATCTTCATCAATCAAATTTTAAGTTAAACTTAGCATAGCCTGCCATTTGCTTCCATTAATTTCTTTTATACTTCCAACTTCCATTATGTTTCCATTTTGGAGTACAAGATTAAATATCCTTTGTCCTCTCAGCTTCACTGCATTTTCGATTTTCGACTACAATATTAAATCTCCTTTGTTCTTTCAGCTTCACTGCATTTTTCATTATTGGACCACCTTATGACAAGGTCCTTTGGACTAAATAACTCTCAACGACTAGGAAATGATCTCATCACCATATAGTCATCATGTGGCCTGATGCTAACGAGGGGCTTTTTAAAAAAATAAAATAAAATAACGGACAAACAATAGAGGGGTTTGATTGGCACAATTAAACAAGTCATATATGTGACAATGGAACACTCAAAATGTGAATAAGCTTCTTTGGAATATAGCTAATGATACCCATGACTACATTTCCACCACAATATTTTATTATTCAATAGAAGAACTTTTATTTAATCAGCATAATGCAACATTATTTAATATAAAATGTGTTTATTGACATAAAAGAATTAAATTATATTCAATTCCCATAGGTGATTTATGAGCCTGACATTGCACTCCATTGTTGTTGTGGGCACCATATGATGTATGGCAAATTTTGATTGGTAGAACTTGTTGTGTACAATGGTTGGTTTGGAACATGGACCTAATTAGCAACACAACTTTTTATATTATAATTTCATATAAAGTAAGCATAGTACAAGAATATCTCTATAAAGCAAACATAATACAAAGACAAAGCAACTAAGACCATAGTGATTGGATGGAAATGAGGAAGCATAATCTTCTTTTGCTTTTTTTAAGGAAAGGCTGCAATCCTTCTCTACAATGTAACTTATGTTGGAAGGCTCATGTCTTTGTATGAAAATTGCAAGGACCAATGAAATAGTGAAATAGTGTCGAGGAAAAACTAGCATAATAATGTATTACTCGTTGGAAGTAGATGTGTGTTGCATGCTTAAGGAGGAGTGAAATAAATAATTGGTTGCAATTTTGTTTTAATATGAAAGGAGTTTTTATGTGGGACCAAGGATGAGTTTATAATGTTAAAGTTTGATCAAATTGATTTTAGTATTAATTTTTATATATGACCAGATTCAATGAATGAAAGAAAATACAGGGTTGTTTAAAAATACTTTAAAATAAAAGAAGTTTATCAAATTTGATTTGATAAGAAATTAGAGAAAAGATGAAAAATATAAAAAAAAAAAATACAAATATGTAAGGTTGAGTTTTGAAAAAGGTTTCTAATAAAATGGAAAGAATGATATCTCTCAATGTTTAAAATCAAGAAGTGAGTAATAAATTATAATGAATCTATATTTTTAGTAAACCTTTAACTTTGGACTATAAAAAAAGATATGATATTGAATGGTAATCTAAAAGTTGATATGATTGATGCATTTCATCTTATTTGTTTGAGGAATGGGATAGTAAGTCGGAGGTTCATGATGGAGCTATATCTAAAGATATGCAATGCAACTTCTTCTTCTTCTTCTCTGAATAACATGCTTATCGTTTCTATCATTACAAAAACATTAGTATATACATATTTTATACATTAAAAAGGGCCATGAATATAGCATCTACGAGCTTATAGCCCATTATCAAATGTTTAAATAAATTATTCGAACATTTCCACACAAATCCAAAATAATAAGTGTTTACCATCAAAGCTACACAAACTATTAAATCATACATCTAATGTAAAATATCAAAAGGCATTTAGGCAACTAACTAGCACAAGACATCATATCAAGTAGCCATAGAAACAGTGCTTCCAATAGGAGGAGGATCTTTGTAATTAAAGGCCAACTCTCATTCATGTGTTGTGTGCTCAATATCAACATGAATTATTCCATTCAATGTCACCCATATTAAGCTCTAAGGGCCACTCCAGTTCATAAATGGCTAGAGGCACAATATGAAACTTGTCAATTTGAGGAACATTGATAACATTTGACGAGGGCTAGTTGTTACACCACTCCTCATGGCATCACAAACAACATAATTGGCTTTGTGTTGAGGACATCCATCAACAGATCTTTGGTACTGAGTCAAATGAGCTAGAGATTGAATAACAGGGGGCTCCTTACTCGTGGTACAGGGATCCCCTACATAGAAGTATATTAGCTAGACCAAATGTGTCCTCTCTGTCTCTATTTTGGTTTCTTATACATATATTTACAAGCATAGTTGGACATAAATTAGAAAATCATCATACCCAATAAAATAAAAAATTGCAAACAAAGCATTTATTTCTTATTTTCCAAATATGATATAACATTTCCCGAATCAGGTGGTGATAGGTGATGCTCGGCCTCCCACGTGGTGAGCCCAGTTGTCACCTCATGTATTAATAAACCCCCACAGACAACAACTATCCGGAGGGGAAGGAAGGTATAGGGGATATGGGAAGTGGGAAGAACTACACCACCCTCCCTCCCACAACCATAATTCAGACTCGAGAAAGAAGGAATGGAGGACAGGATAGAGAAAATGTGAGGTTTCGAGAGGAAGATATGGGCATATGGAATTTTGATTTCACCATGGATGATAGTACATAGAGATCACTACAACAAAGTAGGACACTCACAACAATGAATGAAGAGGCAATCATGGTAATGTTTGGGGTTGGTGGTTATTTATAGATTTGGAAGGCCTGTGAGTCTTCTCCTCCAGGGGATAATATAATCATTCCTACTCTGGTGTGGTTTCTGGTAGAGGAGCAGATTAAGGATTCTGGTTCTCTTGGGGCGATCCTTAGTAATTGGTTGTGGCAATCCTTAGTAATTGGTCATGGGAGATCCTTGCAATCTTGTCTAAAGTAGTACAAGAAAAGGGAAAACTGGGAGCAGAAGGTTGTGACTTGTATAGGTTTCCCATGGTCGAGGAGCCAACAACAAAGAAGGGGGTACCCATGACTGCTCACCTTGATAGTGGGAGGCTCAAAGCAGTAAAATTTTTAGGTGTTGAAGGTTCTACAGAGACGATAATGGGGAACAATAAGGACATCAACCAACTTGAGTCAAGCAAAAGAGACTCCAAATGTAAGGGAGCTCAGAGATAAGAGGATCAAAGGATGACTCAACCCAGATCTATGGGTATTAGGGCATAGTAGTGAGTCGAACAAGATAGACATATTTATTTTCAAAGCATACCTCCAACAACCCAACAAAAAATGGAGGACATGAAGGGAAGAGTGAGATCGTGGAGTGACCAGACACCGAAATAGATCATAAAAAAAGAGTTTCAAGAGTGGGTAAGGAATATTGGCTACACTAGATCTCACAACACCAAGGTCTTTCACGAGTTGAAATTTTACTGGCTGGAAAAACCATTGGTGGCTCTTTCAATGGAGGATAAGGATGAAAAACAGAGAGAGACTCTGGATCAGATTAGGTAGTTGGAGGCGAATTTCATAGTACTCTGTAGAGTCACCTTGAGAATAAGCTTCAAGGTGACGGAATGAAACTCTAACAAGGATGAGGATATGGTGGATGTCACTAGCACCCCAGATTCTTAGGGAGCAAAATGCCAACCTGATTACCATTGATGAAGAAGATGTCAAGGGAAAGGCAATGTAGCAGGAGACCCAAAAAGGAGTGGTACCTCTCAAGCCTCCATACAATTAAAATCACCGTTAGTGATGGTAGCCCAAGTTTTTCTAATTTTCTCTCTATTTTTTAAGTTTTAATATGATTCTCTAAATAGTCCTAGCTTACAACAATATGTCATAGACTTATGTTATATTTGTTTAAGAATATTTTAGTGTTTTGGTTTCCTTCTTGATAAAGCCTAGCTTACATAAATATGATGATATAGTTTTTTGCTAGAACGATTTGTGCTCTGGTTTCCATTATAGCAGAGCTTAAACATTTAGACATAATTTTTTTGTATATTATAAATATAAATGATACTTAGTTTTAAAAATATATAATATAATATAAGATATTAAATATGCATATCTATCCTACTTTGTTAAACTTAACAACACAAAAAAAAATTAAAAAAAAAAAAAACTAACTCACTACAACACTACTTTTACTTTTCTTTTTTTTTCATATTTTACAAGTAATAATCACTATTATTGTTATATTATTTGTTCACTAAACCATTCATTTGAAACTCTAGCATGTAGCATAATCAGATTCTACCATGATTTATAACCTTAAAACAAATTAGTAAAAAAAAACATGTTTAAAAGTCTAAGGTTATTGAATTTTTATACCCAAATCATTCCTCTTGTCCCATTCCTTTATATTAAAAAACTTGTGCATACAAAATAAAATTTGGTACACGCCAATTAACATACAGAAGAAATGATATTCAAGACTTAATCCACGTGATAATGTTGAGGAATGGAAGGTAAAGCAGTTGACTTTGTTCCCATTAATATTGTAAAGGATAATCTCCTTTTTTTAACCAAATTATGTCCATAGAATTCACTCTAACATTAGATTTGTACCTTCGAGGTGTTACAAAATGGTAGAATATTGTGCAGACCAAGCTAACATTGCATCTGGTAAAGATTAAAAGAATGATAAAGAGTGAGCATGTTGCCCCAGAGTATGAGGATGGGGTGGAAGTTGTCACATTGTTAGATGACACAAGAGTGTGAAAGTGGGCCCAATGACAAAGAAATTGATGGTAAAGATTAAAAGATGATAAAGAGTGAGCATGTTGCCCCAGAGTATGAGGATGGGGTGGAAGTTGTCACATTATTGGCTGACACAAGAGTGGGGAAGTGGGCCCAATGACAAAGAAATTGATGAATTGATTGAAAGTTGTCTGTATGTAACCCTTCCTGGTGTATTATATTAAGCAAACATGTTTGTCCCCTCTAATCCCCAATTTAAATCTCCTTAATTCTTCATCAATTACTCTTTAAATTATTTTTATGATATAAATGGTCAAATACCAATACAACTAAAATGTTTATTAAAGATTTTAACTAAATGGCGAAATGCCAACGCAACAAATAAACATATATGTTTTATAATAATAATAAGTTATTTAAAAAATATGTCATTAAAACATTAATAATAATAATAAATTATTTAGAAAATATGTAATGTTAACACAACTAATAAACAAATAAACATATATGTTTTATTATAATAATAATAATAAGTTATTTAAAATATATATCATTAAAACATTAGTAATAATAAATTATTTAGAAAATATGTGATGTTAACACAACTAATAAACATATATGTTTTATAATAATAATAATAATAAATTATTTTAAAAATATGTCATTAGAAGTGTTGTACAACATTAATAATAATAAATTATTTTAAAAATATGTTATTAGAGTGTTGTATAACATTTTTTTCTAATAAAAATAATTAGACATTTAAGATGGACTTGTTAGAGGAAGTTTATAAAAATATATATTATTATTATTAAATTTTTGAAATGTTTTCATGTTTTTTTAATGATTGGATGGATTTTGAATCATTAAAAAAATGAGAAAAAAAAAAGATAAATAACAATAACTTCATTACCTTCGACATATAATTACATTGATAGGCATTTATATTGTGAGAAATCTTTTCTTGACTATCATCTAGCAAACTAATTAGACAATGGTATTTATCCATCGATACCTCTAACATCGACTTTGTCAATCTAATCTTTGTTGTACATCTCTCTAAGTTGGTTGGATTGTCCTCCCTCTCTTGGAACTTCAAGTTGTGTGCACATACATGTTTTAGGTGTCATCATGGTGCTTGCCCATACACATTGCACGTACCATCCGGCTAGAAGGCAAGGTTGCTCTGCTCTCTTTTCTCTGGTATAGAAATTATGCAAGTACAAAGAAAGAGGCACTCTCTGTGGAGTTGCATTTGACCTGTGGCTTGTATGGTTGCTACAGAATCTCTCCTCCTCTATTATGCTCACATAATACCACTCTTAAATGTTTTTCTCAGCTATGGAACAAGATATAATGCAAAAGAATGGAGCCCCTTCTCCTCCTAGTGGATCGGTATTTAACATAGCCTAATAGCCATTTGGGGATAGGTTTTTTACTTCCTCAACCCTCCATTGTGGTAGGGTTTTAAACCTTCTAGAATATTCTTGAAATCCCTCACATGGCTAGCCCCATATGCATGAGTAACGGGGGCTCATATGGCATCCTCTCATACCATGGTGGTTAACACGACAGGTGAACTTGTGGGAGGCATAACTTTTGCATACAAGCTCTGATTGACGTGATTTTTGCATCATTGGAAATGTATCGATGTGTAGAATAGCTTCACGGGGTCCTAGCTATGCTAAAGAAGTATTAACCCAAAAAAATGTTGTTTGATGACTCAAAATGGCCCCGGAAGGTTTCGGGCCCCAATTTTCCAAACTAGGACATGCCACTAAAATGGCCCTACAAGATGATTCCTCCAATTTTTTTCACTCTGAAAGGATCAAGATAGATGACAAAAAATATAATGATCCAATCTAGATAATACCTCCCCATTTGGGGAGGTTTTTGGTCCCCAAAATATTTACTGAATGAAGTGAGGAAATTTTTCCTCTACCTTCTCCCTCGAGTACCACTTTGCTTTGCTTGGAAGTTGTCCTTTCAACCCAATCTACCAAAGGTCATGTTGTCCCTATATTGTAATTTTGGACCACTTCTGCAAAATGATGTCCTCTGCCAACTCTACCTGAGCATCTGGTGCTAAATCCCCTATGGAAGGTAGGACCTTCTCCTCCTCCTGATCCAACATGGAGGGCTCATAGAGTTTGAGATTCTCCACATTCA
The DNA here is from genome assembly GCA_009831015.1 of Picea engelmannii. Lineage (NCBI taxonomy): Eukaryota > Viridiplantae > Streptophyta > Pinopsida > Pinales > Pinaceae > Picea > Picea engelmannii. The sequence goes on from ML795639.1 coordinate 229,561, forward strand.
CTACATAGTAAATGCACATGTACGGGGGTAGGATGAGTCAGTAGCTGTTATCTCGCATCTTTTCTAATACATCAAAAGGACCATACCGCAAAGCCTTGATCTTCTTACCGAGACCTTATAGTCTTTCCTTATTCAGTTGTAACCATACTTTGTCTTCCACTCTAAATGTTCTCTCTGTTATGTATTTGTCATGTCTAGCCTTGTACTTTTCATGTGACTTCTTCAGTGTCTCTTGTACTTGCAAATGGATCTGCTTGATCTTATCAACAATTTTTTTTGTTTTTAATGCATCTCCTGTGAGGTCCTAACTCACTCCTCCTTGTTGTCCATATACAACATCTAAGGGTGAAAATGGAAAATACCCAAAGCAAGTTTCAAAAGGTGATTTACTAGTAGAAGTGTGGACTACTATGTTATAAGAGTGTTGTATATAGATCATATTTTCATCCCAGGTCTTCAGATGCTTATGATTGTAACCCCTCAAAAGATGCACCAAATTCGAGTTGACTACTTATGCATGCCCATGTGTCTATGGATAGAATGTTGTAGACCTATTCAACTTAGTGTCCATCTTCTCGCACAATGTAATCCAAAATGCATTGAGAAATCTGGCATTCTTGTCTGAGATGATGCTCCTTGGTATCTCAAAGTGCACCCAGACCTGCTCAAAGAACAAGTTTGTTGAACCTGTCAACTACCACAAATAAATCATCATGTCCCTTTTGTGTGGTTGGTAAACCTCCCACAAAATCCACGGAAATGCTTTCCCAAGGTCGAGTGGGTATAGATAAGGGATGGTATAGACCTTGCTTCTTGTTGATGGGTTTGTTGGTACAACAAAGTATACATCCTCTAATATATCGTGCTACATCTTCTTGCATTTTGGGCTAATACACATACCTTTGTAAGTTAGCAACTGACTTCCTAACACCAAAATGTCCTGCAACCTTAGAGGTGTGAGCCTCTCTGATAAGCTACAATCATTCACCTTTAGGAACACAGAGCTTGTCGAGCTTGTAGAGTAAACCATTTTGGAAATGATAGTTAGCCTTGACATCACCTTCTTCTATATGAATTTGGCCATGTATTTGTTGAAACACCTCCTTGAAGTCCTCATCTTATATGCATGCCTCTTTGTATGCATCATGGGTAAAAGGCTCCATGTGCATCAGAGTTCCCAAAGTTGTAATCTTGGATGTGGGTGGTCATGAAAGCATGTCTTCCAAATTATTTGTGTTACCCTTCTTATACTTGATGACTAGATGAAATTGTTGTAAGAACACCATCCACTTATAATGTTTGGTTTGTTGTAGCTTACTCTAGGCTTGCAAATACCGTAGTGGTTGGTGATCAATGTAGATGATGGTCTCCTTTCCCACCAGATAGTGCTTCCACTTTTTGACAGCTTGTACCAAGGCATAGAGCTCCTTGGTGTAGGTAGGGTACTTGAGAACCACCCCATGAAATACTTCATAATGATAGCATATCGACCTTCCTCCTTGCATCAAAATAGCTCCCATGGCATACCCACTTGCATTTGTCTCCACTTCGAAGGGATTTTGAAATTTTGGTAGCACGTGCACTGGTGCTTGACCAATCTTTCTTTTCAACTCATCAAAGGCATGTTAGTGATTCTTTCCCCACTAGAAACTCTTACCACTAGTTGTTATGGTGTGGAGTGGTGAAACTACCGCTGAAAATGAAGCTATGAACTTCCACAAGTATTATGTTGCCCGAAAAAACTCCTAACTTCAATGAAAATTGTAGGAACTGGTCATTTCATGATGGCCTCCATATTTGCGAGATCTATATTGAGCTCCCCTCCATCGATCACATACCCCAAATACACCAAAGACTATTGAGAAAACTCACATTTCTTGAGATTGTCCAGCAGTTGGTGCTTTTTCAAAGTCTCTGACACCTGCATAAGATGTGAGATGTGCTCCTCCCAAGTAGCATTATAAACCAGTATATCATCCAAATAAACAATAACAAATGAATCTAGATAAGGGCATAAAACATCATTCATTAGTCTCATAAATGTTGTCAGTGTGATGCATAAACCTAATGGCATAACCAACCACTCATACAAACATTGCCTTGTCTTGAAGGTAGTCTTCCAGGTATCTTCTTCTTTGACTCATACATGGTGATATCTCAATTTCAATTCCATCTTACTGAAGTACTTGGCATGCTACAACTCACCCAACAGGTCATCGATCCTTGACAAAGGGTACTGATTCTTCAATGTAATCTTGTTCAATGCCCTATAATCGATACACATTCTCCAAGTCCCATCCTTCTTAGGCACAATTATGATGGGTGAGACACAAGGTGAGGTACTTGGTCAAATCACACCCTGCTCCAACAATTGATGCAACTACTTCTTCACTTCATTCACTTCTAGAAAAAATTGTTTATACAACCCAATATTCGACAATGGGGAGTCTGGCAATACCTGTATTTCATTCTCCACATCCCTCTTGGGTGGTATCCCTTTAGGCTTCTGGAACACTCCTTTGTATGCCTATAAAAACTCCTCCAACTGATGTTTTTTTTGTAATATTACAGATATAAAATAGTATGCAGAACATAAATAATTAGCTAGAAATGGAAGATAAACAATGATATAACCAGAACAATACCAGAATAATACCAGAATAACGCCAGAAAGAGCACTTTGATTACTGAGAGTAATGTTCACTTGCATCTTCGAGGGGGAAACCTCCAACAGAGCAAATCTCTATTATAATAATATCCAAGAAAAAACTTATCATACCCTCTACTCCTATTTATACTAAATATGTCTATCCAAAAGACCAATCTAGATGAAGATCCTTCTAGAAGTAGAAGCTTCTATTAGGTCTTCTTACATTTGACTTATTCTTCCTTATTGCTAGGCCTTATTAATATTGACCTTTATTACATAGAAATATATTATTATACCTATGTGAGGGGTTAGGTCCCTAACATGTCCTCTCCCTTAAAAACAGCCTTGTCCTCAAGGCTTGAGATGAGGAAATTGTTGCAGAATAGTAGTTGGTTCCCAAGTGGCATATGTTGGAGTTGTATATTTCCACTGGACTAACACTTCCTTGATGGTGCGCTAACGCAAACGACACTCATGTTGGTCCAAAACTGCTTGTGGCTATATCCAAATGGATCCTTTTTCGTCCAACTCAGGAAGGTCGGTTTGAGTTTGGAACTTAGTTCCAATCACCTTCTTTAAGAAGAAAACATGAAAAACAGGATGGAGCTTAGAATGACTGGGAAAATCTAACTGATAGGCCACTTGTCCCACATGCTTGAGAACGGTATAAGGACCATAAAATTTGGGCGCCCATTTCTAACAATGGTCAACCTTGAGGGAATTTTGCTTATAAGGTTGCAGTCGAAGAAACACCTGATCTCCTTCTGCAAATTGATGTTCATAGTGACCTTGATCTTCTTGTTGCTTCATATGATTCTGGGCCATGACCAAATTCTCTTTGAGGGTACGTAGAATAGCCTCTCGAACTGTAAGTGTTTGGTCAACTGCATGGACCTTCGAGACACATGACAAGTATGAGATAAATGAAGGTGGATTTTGTCCATATACCACTTCAAAAGGAGTCATGCGGGTAGTTGTATGGTAAGAAGTGGTGTACCACCATTTAGCTAGTGGTAACCATTGAGCCCATTGATTTTGTCATTCCAATGCAAAACACCTCAAATATGTTTCCAAACACTTGTCGACAACTTCAGTTTGACCATCAGTCTAGGGATGATAAGTTGTGTTTAGATGCAATTGGGTACCTTGTAGCTTGAATAGTTCTTGCCAAAAATTGCTGGTGAAAGTGGGGTCGCAATCAGAAACAATAGAATGAGGCATGCCATGAATCTTGAATACTTTATCCACGAAAATTTGAGCGACAGTGGAGGCTGTAAATGGGTGTTGAAGAGCATAGAAATGAGCATACTTGGAAAGATGATCAATTACCACCATGATGACTAATTTAGTGCCCAATTTAGGTAATCCTACAATAAAATCCATAGAGATATCCCTCCAAATAGCAAGTGGAATCGGAAGTGGTTGTAGTGTGCCAGGAGCTTTGATTGTTTCACCTTTGTTGTGTTGAAAAACATTACATTCTGCCACAAAATTGTGAATGTCCTATTTCATACCATCCCAGAAAAAAGAACGTTTGACCCGGTCATAGGTTTTGGTAAACCCTGAGTGCCCAGCGGTGGGTGTAGCATGAAGCTCAGAAAGTACCGTGGATTTAAGTTTTGATTGTTTACTTAAATACAAACAGCCTTTGTATCGAAGCTCATCATTATGCCAAGAGTACCCTGGGGAAACTAGAGAATTGGCCTGCAATTGTTGTATCAGGTGCGGAATTTTGGGACCGTGTAGCCATTCGTGGCGAATATCTTGGAGCCAATCTAGTACAATGAAGGAGAGCGAAAAAAAGGAGCCTTCATCTTCATATTTTCTAGAAAGTGCATTAACAACCACATTGTCTTTTCCTTTCTTGTAAATGATCTCATAATCATATCCAAAGAGCTTAGTCACCCATTTTTGTTGCTCTGGGGAGGAAATGTGTTGTTCTAGAAAATACTTGAGGCTTTGATGATCTGTCTTAATTTGGAAGCGTTTCCCCAATAGATAAGGGCACCAAAGATCCATTGCATGTAGAATAGCCAACATTTCCTTTTCATAGATTGGTTTGCCCAAATTTCTCTCTGACAGTTGTTTGTTGGTAAAGGCCAGAGGCCGACCCTCTTGCATAAGGACTGCTCCAATTCCTTTTCCAGAAGCTTCACATTCCAGGACAAAGGTCTTTGTGAAATCAGGAAGGGCCAGGACTGGAGTGGTGCACATGGCCATCTTCAAGGTTTGAAATTCATGAGCAACTACGAGAGTCCAAGTGAAAGAATTATTTTTAAGGAGAGTAGTGAGAGTTGTCGTAATCTTTCCATAATTCTTGACAAACTTGCGATAATAACCTTTTAAACTCAAAAATCCACGCAATCTTTTGAGAGTCTTTGGGTGAGGCCAATCTTGCATAGCTTCAATATTTTTAGGATCCACCCTGACACTGGCCTTGCCAACAAGATGACCCAAGTACTCGACTTTCGAGGCACCAAAAGCACATTTAGATTGTTTGAGGAAAAGTTGGTGTTGAGAGAGTAGATGGAGAACTCGATCCACATGAGCAAGATGGGTTGTCCAGGTTTTACTATAGATGAGGATATTATCAAAGAAAACTAAGACAAAATGATGGAGAAAAGAACAGAAGACATGATTCATGAGGCTTTGGAAAGTGGAGGGAGCGTTACACTAGCCAAAGGACATGACTAAAACTCATAGTGGCCCTCATGAGTTCAAAATGCAATCTTAGGAATATCTGCCTCATTCATACGTATCTGGTGGTAGCTAGAAGAAAGATCAAGTTTAGTAAAGAACTAGGCACCACTCAATTCATCCAAGAGGTCATCAATGACAGGAATGGGAAATTTGTCTTTAATGGTGAGTTTGTTGAGGGTGTGGAAGTTAGGACACATGCGCCAAGAACCTTCTTTCTTAAGGACCATGACCACAGGAGAAGAGTAGGAGCTCGTACTAGGACGAATAACACCTGCGTTGAGAAATTCTTGAGCAATTTTCTCAATTTCATTTTTTTGGGAAAATGGATGACGATAGGGACGAATATTAGGAGGAAGGTTGTTGGGGATAAGGGGAATGGAATGATCATGAACACCACAGGAAGGATGGAGTCCCTAGGGAGTGGAAAATACCACTTGATGTTTAGAGATGATGGATTGGAGGCCTTGCGGCACAGAGGGTGTCTTAGTGGCTTGAATGGCATGGAGTTGTGCAATAATGCCAGAATGACCTTTTTTTAGCAGATTTTCCATGCGATGGGAACTGATGATCTTCGGGGAACTGGCGGTGATGCCTTGGAACTTATATCGTTGGCCCTCTTGGTCGAATTGCATGGTTAATTCCTTAAAATCCATGAAAATGGGACCCAAAGTCCTTAGCCATTTTGCACCCAACACAATGTCACAACCGCCCATGTCGATAGCAAAAATATGATATTTCATGTGGTATTGACCAATTTGGAGATGCACATTTTCAAAACGCCCTCCACATGTCATGGACTCGTCATTGGCAAACATGATTTGAAAATTATTGACGGCACGGATATAGAAATTAGTTTCTTGAGCAATGCCGCAATGAATAAAATTATGGGTGCTTCCACTATCAACAAGAATGATGATCAAAATCTGGACCAGGGGGCAAAAGTTTGCTCAATTTTCAAAGTGTTCGGAATGTGATGAAAATGGTGCAATTGCATCCGTCTCGTCTTCCTGATTCCGACGGTATATTTACTTTCTCAAACAGAGTACGTATGGAGAAGATATCGCAATCTGTTCGCCGAGCCAAACAGGCAAAAATTTTAATGTTGACTGTACCTGTCCGTACAGTCCGTACAAGACTCGTGTCAAGTCCGTACAGGACACGTGGCAGGACCGTACAGCATACGTGGCAGGTCCGTACAGGACACGTGGCAGCTCCAGATGATGACACGTGTCAGGCATTTATGGACTTTTGGGCGTACGGTTGACCAATTCGGAGGTGACATGTGTCACCACTGGAAGGGTGACACGTGGCACAGGATGACGTCAGCATCCTACGTGTCAGTTGATGTGGCAAGCTGACGCAGCAGGTGACTGGACCATACGGCGATGACATGGCATAGGTGACATGGCGGTTTCTGATTGGCAGACGTTCGACAAATGATGATGCGACACATGGCATGTTTTTGGCATATGGTAAGGTGCCACGTGGCCCAATCAGCAGCTGCCACGTGGAACCCATTTATTGGCTAATTGTTTATTGGTTCGTTGTTTAAAATTTTGATAGTCCACCGGTTTTGAACTCCGAACCTCCACGCACCATTCAAAGTCTTCGCCAACCTCCACTAACCGATATGGCGCCAATCGTTTCTTGTCATATGTGTCTACGCACATATATTTAAGTTGTGGTATAGTTTTAAAAGTAAAGGGGGGCGGGCCGGGGCTTAGCCCCGACCCATGGTTCCATTGCACAATACATATAATCGTGTTATATGTGACTATATATGCGCGCGGATTTAAATATACACGGGACCCAAAGTTATTACAATGTATATGCCATATATATGTATTACATTTGTTATACCATAATACAATGCGTGCGCGGTTGTATATTTGCGCGGGGTTTTAACCCACATGCCCACGGTTTTACATATGACCGAATTTTTAGCGCGTGGACCGTTTTTAAAACCGTTTGGTCGTTAGACCTTTTCAAAAAGGCGCACGGTTCTATGGGTCCATATGTCCGAGAGCGAGGCGGTTGGGGGCTAGAGGCGCCCTAACCATTCTACGGTTTGCACCGTTGGCGCGGTTGTGCCCGGTGCCAGGTTATAACGCATTTTTGGAGCATGTTCTGGGTTCATGCACACAGAGGTGCGTTTTGTAGAGCCAGTTCCAGCAAAGCTTGAAGGAGGAAAATGGAGGAGGCCTAACTTCTTCATCGTTTGGCCGATTGAGGTGCCGTAAAAGCCCAGCCAGGGGTTTTTGGACGTTCTGGATCCATTGGTGCCATTTTCACAGCCATTTGAAGACTTATTCTGCAAGTGTTTCACCATTGAAGTTCCAGGAAGCTCTAGGGAGCTTAAAGCCCTCTTTGATGGAGGACATGGTTTGGTGAGCCTATGTTTGTTTCTATGATTGAATAATCATTTTTGGCTAATTGATATGCTATGAACACATTGGGACAGGTTTCAGAGGCTTTTGAGGACTTTTACAGGTGTTTTTTCCAAAGAGAAGCTCAGGGAAGCTTATGGCCACATGTAGAAGAGATCATGCCCGGATGAGCCATGATCCGTTTTCAGAGTTCTATTAGTCGTTTTTGGGGTTTTTATGTGTTCTGATCTCAATGGTACAGTTTTTTTTTCCATTGGAGTTGAGCAGCAGCTTGTAAAAGAAATTTTGACTAATTAATCCCAGAGAGCCAAGTCCATTGATGGAGGCTCAAGGAGATGTAGCCCGGAGGGGGGTGAACTCCTTTATCATGTTGTGATTGTTGTGAGTTTGATGGTTTATTTGCTGCAAGTATTGTTGTTGTGTATTTATTTGAAGTACATGTTTAACTATTTACAAAGAACAATTTCTCACAGATAAACATTTAAAGGAAGAAGCATAAAACTTAACACATAAGTTTATCTTGCATATTTATACACATGAAGCAAGGTCCTGTAAAGTTTGTTTTAATGAAGTAGGGGTGCTTGCATAGCATTAAAAGTCAGCCTTCTATTTTCAGATCAAATGATGACCTTCTAATGCTTAATGTAACCAATTAGCTTGAGGGTTTGGTGAGCATAGAAGCTAGTGAGAGCATTCAAGGAAATGATCGGTTCGACTTTGGGAGGGTCGGAGGGAGGGGACATGTCAGTGGGTTAAGGTGACGAGGTCACAAGGGGAGCCTAAACATCGTCTTTCGAAACATCTTTCGATATGGCCATAAAAATATTTTGTTCCTTACACTTGTGCACATGAAAATATTTGTCATCACAATTATAACAAAGGCCTTTGAGTTGGCGTTCATCCATTTCTGCCCTGGTCAATTTCTGGATCTTTAGTGGAGTAGAAGGAGGAGTGGGAGTGATTGGTTTAGTGTGAGGAATAAAGGAGGGTTTTCGGTTTTGAGAAGAGACAACCTATTGAGCTTCCTTGTCTCTTTTAGTAGCATCCACCCAACTCTAAGGCTGAGCCATGAGGACATGGGCACGAATCTCATCCTTGAGGCCACCGATAAAACATTCTTAGAAAAAAGCATCAGACATGCCCTTTGTACGGAAAGCCAATTGCTCAAAAGCGGCTATAAAGTCTTCCATTGTGCTAGATTGTTTCAACTTTGTCAAATGGCCTAAATGGTTGGTGTTAGTGTCAAAGCGTTCATAAATATTTGCCACAAATTGTGTCTAAGCCACATACCCTTGGTGGGAATTTTTTTCCATTGCCACCATTTCCAACGTTCTTGATCTAGATGGAGAACACCATACCAGAGTTTGTCCAACTCATTTGTAATGCCACACAAAGAGGAATAATGTTCCAGTTGAGTTACCCATCCAGTGGGATACGAGCCATTAAATTTGGTCACATCCACACGCGGAAAGTGTAGATCATGTTGAAAGTGATGGGGCTGAAAATTCTGGGAATGAGAGGAAGTTTCACCTTCGGGTTGCAAACATGGGTCAGATGAGGGAGATCTGCAGGGATATGCCTCTTGGCGCAGATCATCGTAGTGAAGGAGGGAAGCTGGGTATTGAAGGATTCAAGCTAGGTAGAGAGGCCCTGTTTGATGTCCTCCATTTTTGCGTCGATGGAGGAATGCATGTTTTTATTGATGGTGACAACATTAGCACTGAGTTGTCTCGCTTCTTGTTGGGTTTTTGTGAAATTAGAGTGCAAGGAATTGAAGCAAGCTTCCAAGTCTTGGCTACAAGTGTGGGCCATGATAAGAGGGAACATGACAGGGGGTGGGTGGGACCACACAAAAAATGGGTTATGGGTGAAGTGTATCACAACGATCAGGGCAACGAGGGGAATCTAATGGGGTAAATCCCAAATAAGGGTGTTGGAAGGGGGTCGGGTCCACGAGAAAAAAAATTGTTGAAAAATGATAGGTATGACTACGATAAGGGCGAAGAGAGGAATCTGACGGGATAGGTCTCAAATAATGGTGCCAACAGGATCCAAACTTTTTTTTCACTCCTGCGGAGTTATAATCCGATCTGAAGAATACTGCAGTGACGAACCAAATGCTTAATAGGAAGAAATGTGTAGTAATTTCGCAACCCAAATGCAAAACACATAGTTACACGGCAATAGATCTTGTCTGCTCTATTTTTGTTTTTGTCCCAAGGGTTAGGGTATTCAAGGGTTCTACAGACAAGGGTTTTCCCTGTGCTATAGCTCTTTGATATACGTGCAGAGTCCAACAATAGTACTCGGCCCAATATCTCAGGGCACCAACTAAGGAGGCTAGACCGTACCCTTAGCCATACTACCTGATTACCCAGGTACTAGAGAGTATATTCTCGAATGTTGTTCTCGGTGGCACTATAGCAGTCAGGTGGTCGATCGTTTTATCTATGGAGGGCTTCAAAAGATGTAGGTCGATCTGTATACATGTGTTTTCTGATGCGCTACCACTCGAAGGAGTACCAACAGGGGTTACAAGGGTGGCCAACAGATGTCCGCTTAAGTATCACTTGTATTTCCTACGTGTATGAATCCCCGACCGCGGTTTTATGCACGTAAAGACATATCTCTGTAGCTTTAAGACGTATGAATACATCTCTACCCTGAAAAAAATTTAACCCACAATTTTCTACCGAGGAAGGTGCTCCGATACCACTTGTAATATTCCATATATAAAATAGTATGCAAAACAGAAATAATTAGCTAGAAATGGAAGATAAACAATGATATAACCAAAAAAATACCACAATAATACCAAAATAATACCAAAATAACTCCAAAAATAACACTTTGATTATTGAGACCAATGTTCACTTGCCTCTTCGAGGGGGAAACCTCCAGCAGAGCAGAGCTCTATTGTAATAATATCCAAGACAAAACTTCTCATACCCTCTACTCCTATTTATACTAAAATATGTCTATCCAAAAGAACAATCTAGAGGAAGATCCTTCTATAAGCGGAAGCTTCTATTAGGTTTTCTTACATTTGACTTATTCTTCCTTATTGCTAGGCCTTATTAATATTGACCTTTATTACACGGAAATATATTATTCTACCTATCTGAGGGGTTAGGTCCCTAACATTTTCTCTTTAGTACATCCTTCCATGGATGTATTCACTCTCATTGACTCATCATTATATTGATTTTCTCTTTAGTACATCCTTCCATGGATGTCTTCACTCTCATTGACTAATCATTATATTGATTTTCTCTTAAGAACAACAAAACATATTTCTTACTAGAACTAATCAACTTCTTGGCTTGGTTGGCACTTACTAGTCAGATCTTTGACTTGCCTTTATGCGCTTTGATTATGTAGGAATTCCCATCATTGATCAATCGGTATTGGTTGGCTCTCCACATGAATATTGCATCCCTCATATACATGTAAGGGATTTCAAACACTACTCCACATACATCAATGGGTACTACGTCCAATTCCATTTCATCAATAAAATCAGCACTTATAGCAAATTTAATCTTACATTGTTTCGTTACCTTTATCTTTGCATCCTTGTTTACCCAACCCAATGGATAGGGGCTAGGATGATCGTGAGCCTCCAATCCAAGATTTTTGACCAGATCCACTACAATGATATTAGCCTATGAACCAAAGTCAAACAAAGCATCTATCTTGGTCTTCTTAACCTGAATATTTATGTGGAAAAGATTAGTCATCTCCTTCTCTTCCTAGTATTGAAGGCTACTCAGATTAACCTCCTTCTACACAAGTGTGCAGACAATATTTTCATCCACATCCGAGCTACTTTCAACCTGATTGCTCGAATATGTGGCTAGAAGGTTTTGTTTCTTTCTATCCTTCTTGCAGTTCTTTAGGTTCGACTATCGATGTAGTTTCCAACATTTTTCCTCAGTGTGGCCATCAATATTGAAATGATTGCAATGGTTGTTGAGATATTTACTTGGATATGCAGTGGTTCTTGTCTTCTTATATTTTCCCCCTTTCCACTTCTTCTTCCCCTCCTTGGAAGCTTCCTGGTGCTCTTTCTACTTTGAACCACTTGGTTGCCCTTTCTTTTGGCCTATGTTTTCCAGGTACTGTGCTTGTACACATGCCTCATCCATTGTCCATGGCTTGAAGAGCATCACCTGTTTTTGTAGATGACTGTGTAAACCCTCTAGATACTTGAGGAGTACATGTAGGTTCTTGGGAGAGATACCCAACATGATGGCCATATTTTTGAATTCAGTGGTGTACTCATGTACACTCTACCCCTACCTCTGCTTGAAGTAGTGCCATGGGATCCATTGGTCCTCTACATAGTTTATAGCATAGAATTGGGATTTGATGAGGGTTTTGAAGTCCTCCCACCTAGTTATTGGTGGATCATCCTCCAGCCTAAGTGTTTATGTGTGGCTCTCCCACTAGGTTAAAGCATGGCCCTCTAACTTCAATCTAGCAAATGAAATCTTATGCCCTTCATCTATATTGTGAATGCTAAAATAAAATTCTAGTTGTTGCAATAAATGATTCAATTTTAATGCATCAATATCACCTTGGTATGGATTTATGTCCACTTTCACTTCCATCTTGAATAGGGACTATGAAGGATTCATGGCACTCGAACTCGACTTCTCTTTGTCGGATTCTTTCCATGATTCATTTCTCGAGTCTTCTCGATCTCTCGATTTCCCCTCCGATCCGATCTCTGAGTTAGAGACTCCTCCATCTTTGAACGGTCCAAGCTTTCTTTCTAGAGCCGCCATGAAGAGGTTCATATTGCGACTGACGTCAACAAATTGCGCTTCCAACCACTCAAATCTCTCTTTTGTTGGATCTTGAGGGTTATTATGAACAAACTCATCTGCCATGGCTAGGGTTTTTGAGACTTCTCTTTAAGTCAATTCATGGATCCTACAACTTCCCACAAATACCCAAAATAAAAGCATGGCTCTTATACCAATATAATTTGTAAACTTCTGTGGATATTCCACTAGAACAATTTGTCACAACAGATCTGATAAATAATTAAAATATTTATTCTTAAGGTTATTTTTCCTTTAGATTTCCAGAATATTTAGTTACTAATTTTTCCACTTAAGCATGAAATAGATAAAATGTGGAAAATAGAGAGTAAAATACAATCACACCATCCACAAATAAACACAAGATATGACTTGGGAAACCCAATACAAGAGAAAATCCAACTATAAGGTGAGGATGCTCTGCTCTCTTTTCTTTGGCACAGAAATGATGCAAGTACAAAGAAAGAGGCACTCTCTATGGAGTTTCCTTTGACCTGTGGCCTACATGGTTGTTATACAATCTCTCCTCCTCTATTATGCTCACAGAATACCATACTCAGATGTTTTTCTTAGCTATGGAACAAGATACAATGCAAAATAATGGAACCCCTTCTCCTCCTAGTGGCACGGTATTTAACATATCCCGATAGGCATCTAGGGATAGGTTTTTGACTTCCCCAACCCTCCATTGTGGTAGGGTTTTGAACCTTCTAGAATATTCTTGAAATCCCTCATGTGGCTAGCCCCATATGCATGAGTAACGGGGCCTGACGTGGCATCCTCTCATACCATTGTGGTCAACCCGGTAGGTCAACTTGTGGGAGGCACAACTTTTGCATACAAGCTCTGATTGACGCGATGTTTGCATCGTTGGAAAGGTCTCGATTTGCAGAATAGCATCACAAGGTTCCTAGTTGTTTTGGGAACGTTTTAGCCCCCAAAAATGTCGTTTGATGCCTCAAAATGGCCCTGGAAGGTTCTGAACCCAAGTTTTCCAAATTGGGACCTGCCACTAAAAAGTCCCTGCAAGATGATTCCTCCAATTTTTTCCACTCTAAAAGGATCGAGATAAATCAAAAACAATATAATAATCCAATCTTGACCATTTTCATATAAATCTTGACCCATAGTTTTGTTTGTTAGAGAGAGGTAGTGGAAAATGAGGAGGAGGGTGATGGGGAATGATTTTTTGTGCAATTCAGGTGAGAAATGGCTTATGTATCCCTATAATTGTAAGGCAATTGGGTATGTTTTTTGTGTGGATTTTAAAATCTTCCAATTCTTTTTAGTTTTCCATTCGATTGCAGTCTTCTACAACTATGGAGGTTTTAAAGTATCGATTGTAATTTCTAGACTTACATGCTTTGTGGTTTTGGAAATCTTGACTCTTAGGCTTCACATTTGTCTTATGGGTGCCATGTCTATGAGTCAATTCACATGATTGATTGAAATCCATAGTTTGCACTGATGTTTACATACTTGAGAAAAATGAAAACAAATTGATGACAAGTGTCGCAAGGCTAGTAAATCAATGACATGCGGCCCTCTCATGCCTTGCCTTGGGAGGAGACCAATTAGATCTATGCACCCCTTGAATATTTCAAGGAACATCTATAGATGGAAACATGTTTACAACAAGAAAATTCATTTTTATATGCCACACTCCATCTCGAGCCAAGCAACCCATGTAGATTGACTCCTCATGCCAAAATTCAAAATGGGCTCTTAGAACATCTGAATGTCATTGTGTGCAATGCTAGATATCTATAGTGAAAAATCACCCATCACATGTACAACCATCACAAATTTTACAACCATGAATATCGGTTCTGTTAGGATCCTATAAGTTTATGGGATAATCATTATGTTGATTGATATCCATGATTTTGGGATTGAACATAACATTTCATCTTTTAAATTATTTCCAAATGATCAAACACCTAACATTGCTTCATGGCGTGTAGTGGAAAGGTGAAAAGGACAACAACTCTCTGTCTTCGGGCACGTGAGTTTCGCACAATCTCATCACCTTACAGAGATTTTGTAAGGAAAATGTCATTGCATATTGATTTGTGCATTTTGACATGAATCTGGAAAAGTCTCTTGTCTTTCAGGATTTCTTGGGAAAAAGTTCTGTAATTTCGAATTTTGGTTTTATTAACCAAAAGTTGGCTTTGTTTTTAGTTTTGGTAAGCCAAATAAGTTATTGGGCCTTTTACAGGCTTATGTAAGATCGGCTTTATACTTAATTTTTGGAGCCAAAAAGGTCTCTTGGGCCTATTACAGAAACATGGAATATATTAAAATTTTGAAAAAAAAATAAATTTATTGGCCAAGCGCCAATCCTCCAAGTTCACAGTCGCCAAAATCTACGCACCTGCATCCAACACACAAACCAAGAGTCAACACAATACATAAGCAAGTCAAGGACAAATGACCAAGCACCTGCACCAAGTCACATGAAGAAGGAGCCCGTGGAAGGGGGCGCCCTTTTTCCCAACGCGTCAAACAAAAATGGGGACAGTCGGCACCAAAGGAGTTTTGGGTGTAGCACATGTGGGATATATCCTAATGAAAAATTAAAACACGCAGCATACCTCAAATGTCCATGAACAGAGATGATTCACTAAATAATAGTGAAAGATTTCACAACTGTTAAGTGTCAAATGAATGGGTTTAAGCGCCACGCAAGGATCCTTTGCCGAATTTCCAACACACTACCAGGTAACTGCCAGATGGAAATTTTGTTTTCAAAGGGTGAATGAGAGATGGTTTCAAATGTTCTGGATGCCATAGTTCAATGTTAATTGATCAGAGCGTGGGACGCCATGACAGGTGCATTGATGAATTAAAACTGAATACATATTTTGATGGCTATGGGTTTTGTCAAATGCCATAACTGTCTGAAAGCTCAACGTATGCAAAAAGATGAATTGTTGGGATATTTCCCAAAGGATTTAAAAAGAATATATATAAACGCAGTGAAACCCCAGCATACAGGTGTCGATACCAACGAACAGATGCCATGTTCTATTGCAAACTGTGGACAACCACGGACAAAGGAGAGCAAGTGTCGAATTTGTCTTTACAGTGGGATTGAAGATTTGTCACTACAATCAAATGTAATCTTTGGAATGGTTCTTCATTTTCTTACTAGACTGGCAGTTATGGAAGTTGCTTCGATTGCATCTGATCTTCGAGGCCGCATTTTGCATATTGCAATTGTGCAAGCTGCGCTTCCTCAAGGAATTGTTCCATTTGTATTTGCAAGGAAGTACAATCTGCATCCTGATATTCTCAGCACAATGGTGATATTTGGCATGATTGTGTCTCTGCCAATAACACTATTATATTATGTGCCTCTTGGACTCTGAATCTGTTCCTAGCTCCTTAAAATGTTTGGAACCTTTGGATGAAGCATAGGCAATGACTGACATTGAAATCGAGTAGCAACATTGTCAGATTAGTTGCAGTACCAAAGTATTTCACATAATATTTGCCCAGGAAACACTAACTCAATAGCTAGAAGAAACAAAGTGGTAATATTCCTCCCTCCCCATATTATATCCATCTTCTTTGAAGGAGACATACAGTTGGAAGCATGATACCCAGATGTCGAACTCTGGATGTCAATGACATTATCCCCCACCAAGTGTTTCTGTTGAATACCCAATGATATAAATGGCAGTGATATGGGTCGTTACTTGATAATTTGACCCAATTTTTTGTGCTCTCTGATAAAATACATGCAAGTTCAACTTTTTGGGCTTTATAAGATTTATGATTGGCAAAGGCATGATGTTTTCTACAGCTGATTTAAAGAACACTTTAAGACTCTCCCAAAGGTGGAAGGATTAGTACAAATTTACATCAGTCCACAATCTAGACATTTTAGTGGAGAAAGTATCATATTGATATCTCGTGGATATAGCTACTATGGCTGGTCATGAGGTCTCAAATGTCTCTTACCTACGTGAGATGTATGATGAAGCATTGAAGGGTGTTAAACATCGATTGGTTCAGAAGTCCATTCCCAAAGGACTGGTATTTCTGGGAGAACTACCTAATGAGGCTGATAGACATTTCTATCCCAAAATGGACCATTTGGTGTGTTTCCTGCCAAGTACTCTGCCTTAGGAGCAACGAGAGGCTTGACAAAACAGAGAGCAATGCAACAAATGAACAGGGTTGGGAAATCTTTCAGGTTTTTAAGTCTCATACTAAGGTTGATTCTAGAGGCTATAGTTCTTTACTTGACGTGACAGTGCTACCTCCTTTAAGAAGAGATAAAATGGAGACTTTCGTTTTGGGTAAGACTCTCAAGTATCTTTACTTGTTTTTTGATGATAGTCGTATGCTCCTTCCAGACAGGTATGATTTCAACACAGAAACTCACCCTTTTCCATTCATCTTGCAGAGAACTGAAAATTCTCTTTCCCAAAGTAAAGTGTGATCACATGCTTCTTGAAAGAGCTCTATGTTCCCAAATTAATTTGTTGACCTGAGTAAGTATGGAGAAAATCGGAAAGGGATGACTCTTGCTACAACATCATTTGATGGTTACTTCTATCTTATGGATGGCTAAACAACTTGCACTGATGTTATTGATATTGGAGAGACTTCATATGGCAGGTTTCTAGTTGATAATGTTGATGGAGGTGATGATATTGATCTCATTATGACAACCATGAATGGCAATGTATTATGTTTTTCAACTCCTGCTCCACATCATCCATTAAAGACATGGACATTCACTGAGTATAGGTGGAAGTTAAATCAATGTTCGTAGGTGGTTGAAGATTTTTCTCATCGCCCGGGTATCAATTTGATCCACACTTTCAGGCAGGTTCATTTAATCAAAGACACCTCAGGCACAATTGGCAAAGGATTGGTTTCATATCACCAAATTTCCTACAGAATATCGGGCATCTCTCAATAGGTCAAGGAAAAAATCATGGAGTAATTGGCAGCTTTATCCTCATTAAATGATAACTCAAATTCATCCATGGCAAGTGGAAAAGCACTAAGTAAGCAGATTAGATTTCCAGATTCTTAGGCTTTATGGTAGAGATAATTCCATCTCTGTGTCAAAGGTTTGAGGTAGAGCATCCAGGTGACAGGGTATTTTCTACAATATTAGACAACAGGATTTCAGGGGTCACTGCCCAATTTTGCGCAGAAGTTAGGCAGATCTTTTGGGTAAAATAGAATATCCAAAAATAAGGAAAGATATGCAGCATCATGAAGAGATCTTCTGAGTATAATTTTAGCTCTCGAAGATGCTTGATCCACTTTATAAGGACCAACTAGCAACGAGGAGTTGATGAAGTTCTAGATTTTCGGAGATTTTGCTAACATTTTTAAGCACCATGTTTAATTTTCGATGACATTATTGGCAAACCACTTGTTAGTTACATAGGAGACAGAGGAGAATGGATGATCGTGTGGTAGATATATCCATATTTCAAGTAATAATTCCAGCATTCAATGAGATTTCTTCCAGCATTTTGAAGCAGAGGACCAGCAGTCAATGCAATATGTCGAGAGGGTAAATCCACAAGCAATTTCAATAGTTCGGGAGCCTTTGGAGATTCATTGAAAATTATTTTTTGTTTTTCTTTTTAGTTTTCTGTTCCTAGAAACCAACAATAGTTTGTTTTATTATTTTGATTATTTAAACTATCACTTTCTATGTAAAGGGGGATTCTTTTGGTTGATATGGGAGCCCAACGAGCTTTTGTATAATATTTTCAGGATCAACCAGTAATAGAGAAGTGCATTTACAGGATTCTCGTGTAGAAGCGTTGGTGATGTGTTCCCTTTCTGTTTTTAGTTATTTTCCTGTTATCTTTCATGCACTTTCATTTCTTATTATTGAAAGAAAGTAATAGAGCAGAATTTATGTATGCATACTCTGTGTCTAATTTTTCAATAATCTCTATGTTATTCATCTGAAGCTTTTCAAAGGAATTCTTAATTGCTCCTATGTTCAGTGGATCTTTCCCCTTTCACCCCATTCATCCACACTAAATCTAAGACGATCCAACAATTTTTACTATCCCTCTCTATGGAGACATTTACTTCTAGATCTGAGTTGATCCTTACTTTATAAACAAACCCCATAGCCCAATGGAATTCTAAAACAGTCCTTCAGCCAAACATCTCAAATCTAAAACAAATTCCACACCTTATAACTAGCCTAACATCTAAAATCTAAAACCAAGCTAGATCAGACAAAGAGATCCCTCTCTGAGTCTTGGATGGCTAGATCCAGGACTCCAAGTGGTTTGATGTTACCTTTGTGACTGCCTCGACAGCCTTGGGAAAATTATAGAGTGCTAACAGAGTGGCGACCATACTAGGGAACTTTCTCCAGCAGTGCACTGCAAGTTTTAGTTTTGACTTTTGATGGTGAACAGAAGCCAAAAACAGGAAGGTTGTACCATTCACCTGGCGACTCCATTGTTCAAGATCCCAAGATTCAAAGTTCATGGCGACTTCACTGCCAAAGAATCCAGATTTCAGAGCATTGATGGTGATCCAAGATGACGGGGTATGTGGCAAACCTTTTATCCGATGAAATGCTACAAACTTTGAGGGATGAGTTAGTAGAATTTCAGATTGATAAGAATTTCTTAAGAGCAGTATTTCTTTGTTTGAAATCCAGTTGATTCACACCTGAAGGTAAAATTTGTTTTCTTGGTTTAGTTGTTGAAAGACTAGAAAACGAATTTGAACGTTTGGATGTTCAAATTGAATCATACGATTTCCAAGATCCTAAACAGTTCTTTGAAGCTCTTCCTCCTCCAAAAAGAGAGGAAATTTATATACCATTTGACTTGCAGATAGAGAAAGAAAATGGTTATGAGCATGAGAGTGAAGAGCTGGAATCAAGGATCAACCTTGATGAAGAAATCAAAAAAGTCATCCAGGATCAAGTTGTCATTGAGAGCTTAAAAGGTATATCAATAAATTATGAACTTATAGATCCTGTAGTTGATTATATGAATAATATTTCCAGTTCCATTGTACACATCCATCTACAATCACCATTACATCGCACAGTTTGGGTTTTCTGGACAAAAGTTCAAGTTGTTTCTCTAATGCTTTTAATAAACAGTCAAGAAGTCAATGTATGCAATCAGTTGCTTGGTTGGTTGCACTGGCATTATTGTATCATTTAGAACAACGAAACTATCAGTAGATTAGATTAGGTAGGAGTGTGCAAATAAGCTCAACAGAATGAGCACTTTGATGAGCACTTCTTTCTGTTCAATGTGCATATTTTTATTTTTAGTTTCAGATTTCAATTTCAGCATGTACAATCCAGTATCAGTTTGGTTTGTAGCCCTCAAGTTTGGAACAGGTATAAGAAATGGTCACAGGTTTCAAGTTGTAGTTTGGGAACAACCCAATGAATACAGCAGGTCCACGAAGTCAGAGGTCTGTGATTCTTAACACCTCCTTAGGAGATGCCATCCCCAAGTCGAGCCTATGTTAGGATCCTATAAGTTTGTAGGATAATCAATATGTTGATTGATATCCATGATTTTGGGATTGAAAATAACATTCCATCTTTTAAATTATTTCCAAATGATCAAACACCTAACATTGCTTCATGACATGTAGTCAAAAGGTGAAAAGGACAACAACTCTTTGTCTTAGGGCACATGAGTTTCGCACAATCTCATCACCTTAAAGAATTTTTGTAAGGAAAATGTTATTACATACTGATTTGTGCATTTTGACATGAATCTGGAAAAGTCTCTTGTCTTTCAGGATTGCTTGGGCAAAAGTTCTGTAATTTCGAATTTTGGTTTTATTAACCAAAAGTTGGCTTTGTTTTTAGTTTTGGTAAGACAAATAAGTTCTTGGCCCTTTTACAGGCTTATGTAAGCTTGGCTTTATATTTAATTTTTGGAGCCAAAAAGGGCTCTCGGGCCTATTACAGAAACATGGCATATATTAAAATTTTGGAAAAACAAAAAAACATTATTGGCCAAGCGCCAATCCTCCAAGTTCACAGTCGCCAAAATCTACGCACCTGCATCCAACACACAAACCAAGAGTCAACACGATACACAAACAAGTCAAGGACCAACGACCAAGCACCTGCACCAAGTCACATGAAGAAGGAGCCCATGGAAGGGGGCGCCCTTTTTCCCAACATGTCAAACAAAAATGGGGACAGTCGGCACCAAAGGAGTTTTGGGCGTAGCACATGTGGGATATATTCCAATGCAAAATTAAAACATGCAGCATACCTCAAATTTCCATGCAGAGAGATGAATCACTAAATAATAGTGAAAGATTTCACAACTGCTAAGTGTCAAATGAATGGGTTTGAGCGCCATGCAGGGATCCTTTGCTGAAGTTCCAACACACTACCAGGTAACTGCCAGATGGAAATTTTCTTTACAAAGGGCGAATGAGAGATGGTTTCAAATTTTATGGATGCCATAGGTCAATGGTAATCGAGCAGAGCACAGGACGCCATGACAGGTGCATTGATGAATTAAAACTGAATACATATTTTGATGCCTATGGGTTCTGTCAAACGCCATAACTGTCTAAAAGCTCAACGTATGCAAAAAGATGAATTGTTGGGATATTTCCCAAAAGTTTTAAAAAGAATATTTATAAACGCAGTCAAACCCCAGTGTACAGGTGTTGATACCAATGACCAGACGCCCTGTTCTACTGCAAACTGTGGACACGCATGGACAAAGGAGAGCAGGTGTCGAATTTGTCTTTACAGTGGGATTGAAGATCTGTCACTACAATCAAATGCAATCTTTGGAATGGTTCTTCGTTTTCTTATTGGACTGGAAGTTATGGCAGTTGCTTCGATTGCATCTGATCTTCGAGGCCTCATTTTGCATATTGCAATTATGTAGGCTGCGCTTCCTCAAGGAATTGTTCCATTTGTATTTGCAAGGGAGTACAATCTGCATCCTGATATTCTCATCACAGCGGTGATATTTGGCATGATTGTGTCTCTGCCAATAACACTATTATACTATTTGCCTCTTGGACTTTGAATCTGGTCCTAGCTCCTTAAAATGTTTGGAACCTTTGGATGAAGCGCAGGCAATGATTGACATTGAAATCGAGTAGCAACACTGTCAGATTAGTTGCAGTACCAAAGTCTTTCACATAATATCTTCCTAGGAAACACTAACTCAATAGCTGGAAGAAACAAAGTGGTAATATTCCTCCCTCCCCCTATTATATCCATCTCCTTTGAAGGAGACATACAGTTGGAAGCATGACACCCAGATGCTGAACTCTGGATGTCAATGACATTATCCCCCACCAGGTGTTTCTGTTGAATACCCAATGACAGAAATGGGAGTGATATGGGTCGTTACTTCATAATTTGACCCAATTTTTTGTGCTCTCTGATAAAATACATGCAAGTTCAAATTTTTGGGTTGTATAAGATTTATGATTGGCAAAGGCATGATGTTTTCTATAGTTGATTTAAAGAACACTTTAAGACTCTCCCAAAGGTGGAAGGATTAGTACAAATTTACATCAGTCCACAATCTGGACAGTTTAGTGGAGAAAATATGAGATTGAGATCTCGTGGATATAGCTACTATGGTTGGTCATGAGGTCTCGAATGTCTCTTACCTACGTGAGATGTATGATGAAGCATTGAAGGGTGTTAAGCATCGATTGGTTCAGAAGTCCATTCCCAAAGGACTAGTATTTCTGGGAGAACTACCTAATGAGGCTGATAGACATTTCTATCCCAAAATGGACCATTTGGTGTGTTTCTTGCCAAGCACTCTTCCTTAGGAGCAATGAGAGGCTTGACAAAACAGAGAGCAATGCAACAAATGAACGAGGTTGGCAAATCTTTTAGGTTTTTAAGTCTCATACTAAGGTTGATTCTAGAGGCTATAGTTCTTTGGTTGATGTGACAGTGCTACCTCCTTTAAGAAGAGATAAAATGGAGACTTTCGTTGTGGGAAAGACTCTCAAGTATCGTTAGTTGTTTTTTGATGATAGCGATATGCTCCCTCCAAACAGGTATGATTTCAACACAGAATCTCAGCCTTTGCCAGTCATCTTGCAGAGAACTGAAAATTCTCTTTCCCAAAGTAAAGTGTGATCACATGCTTCTTGAAAGAGATCTTTGTGCCCAAATTAATATGTTGACCTGAGTAAGCGTGGAGAAAATCGGAAAGCGATGACTCTTGCTGCAACATCATTTGATGGTTACTTCTATCTTATTGATGGCCAAACAACTTGCAATGATGTTATTGATATTGGAGAGACTTCATATAGCAGGTTTCTAGCTAATAATGTTGATGGAGGTGATGATCTTGATCTCATTATGACAACCATGAATGGAAATGTATTATTTTTTTCAACTCCTAGTCCACATCATCCATTAAAGACATGGACATTCACTGAGTATAGGTGGAAGTTAAATCAATGTTCGCAGGTGGTTGAAGATTTTTCTCATCGCTCGGGTATCAATTTGATCCACACTTTCAAGCAGGTTCATTTAATCAAAGATACCTCAGTCACAATTGGTAGAGGATTGGTTTCATATCACCAAATTTCCTACAGAATATCGGGCATCTCTCAATAGGTCAAGGATAAAATCATGGAGCAACTGGCAACTTTATCCTCATTAAATGACAACTCAAATTCATCCATGGCAAGTGGAAAAGCACTTTGTAAGCAGACTAGATTTCCAGATTCTTAGGCTTTATGGTAGAGATAATTCCATCTCTGTGTCAAAGGTTTGAGGTAGAGCATCCAGGTGACAGGGTATTTTCTACAATATTAGACAACAAGATTTCAGGGGTGACTGCCCAATTTTGTGTAGAAGTTAGGCAGATCTTTTGGGTAAAATAGAATATCCAAAAATAAGGAAAGATATGCAACATCATGAAGAGATCTTCTGAGTATAATTTTAGCTCTCGAAAATGTTTGATCCACTTTATAAGGACCAACTAGAAACGAGGAGTTTATGAAGTTCTAGATTTCCAGAGATTTTGCTAACATTTTTAAGCACCATGTTTAATTTTCGATGACATTGTTGGCAAACCACTTGTTAGTTACAGAGGAGACAGAGGAGAATGGATGATCGTGTGGCAGATATATCCATATTTCAAGTAATAATTCCAGCATTCAGTGAGATTTCTTCCAGCATTTTTCGGCAAAGGACCAGCAGTCAATGCAATCCGTCGAGAGGATAAATCCACAAGTAATTTCAACAGTTCGGGAGCCTTTGGAGATTCATTGAAAATTATTTTTTGTTTTTCTTTTTAGTTTTTTGTTCCTAGAAACCAGCAATAGTTTGTTTTATTATTTTGATTATTTAAACTATCACTTTCCATGTAAAAGGGGATTATTTTGGTTGATATCGGAGCCCAATGAGCTTTTGTGTAATATTTTCAGGATCAACCGGTAATAGAGAAGTGCATTTACAGGATTCTCGTGTAGAAGCGTTGGTGGTGTGTTCTTTCATGCACTTTCATTTCTTATTATTGAAAGAAAGTAATAGAGCAGAATTTATGTATGCATACTCTGTGTCTAATTTTTCAATAATCTCTATGTTATTCATCTGAAGCTTTGCAAAGGAATTATTAATTGCTCCTATGTTCAGTGGATCTCTCACCTTTCACCCCATTCATCCACACTAAATCTAAGACGATCCAACAGTTTTTACGATCCCACCCTGTGGAGACATTTACTTCTAGATCTGAGTTGATCCTTACTTTATAAACAAACCCCATAGCCCAATGGAATTCTAAAACAGTCCTTCAACCAAACATCTCAAATCTAAAACAAATTATGCACCTTATAACTAGCCTAACATCTAAAATCTAAAACCAAGCTAGATCAAACAGAGAGATCCCTCTCTAAGTCTTGGATGGCTAGATCCAGGACTCCAAGTGGTTTGATGTTACCTTTGTGACTGCCTCCACGGCCTTAGGCAAATTACAGAGTGCTAACAGGTTCACAATGTTTACTAGTTATGTTACTTCTCTGGAAAAGTTGGATGTGGGGAATTCTTGTGAAATTATACATTATCTTTGTTTTTTCTCTAGATAATTAATATCTATTGGATGGAAAACCATGTCAAGATTTTTCATTTATATCAAACTTTTCCCTATGAGTTTAAATTTATGGGCTTTCTATTGAAACTCTAAGACTACATTGTTACTATTTTGTTTATTTTTTCAATTGTTTGGATGAAATCCTATCATGAGAGTTATGTCATTTTATATGTAGTTTAATTATTATTTTTATTTTCAATGAAAATTGAAACTCTATTTATTTATTTTTTCTAAATTTTAATTTTTAGATGTAACCTTGTTCTAAACATTCGATAAAAAAATTTAGGTAGAACTTTCTTTTAAACATCTTATATAAAATCATTCTCCCCAAATTTTGTTTTATAGTGTTTATTGAAATTTTCACATTCATATTGTGCTTTAATATTTTTTTTTTGTTTTTATAATTTCTTCTTACTATTTTTATATGAAATCTTCATTTTTCATTTTGTGAAAAGTGAGTCGAAAACTTGTTTTAAAGGACTACGATGCATGGATTAGACTCAAACCACTTTGCAGGGAATAAAATTATTCATGTTGCATTTTATATTGTCCTCCATAAAAATGTTTAAAATTCACACTTGAAACGAAGTAATCTATAAAATAGATAAAAAAAATAAGTGAAGAATTGAGAAATGGACTTAAAAAAACAAAATCAAGATGGGAATTTGATTTGATGTTGTGCATTCAACACAAGAAGCCAAGCATGATTACTTTATTAAGCAAGTTGTGGCAAGGATGGGATATGGTTGTACAAGTAACCTACAGATGATCTGGAAAAACAAAATTGGCTGCTGATGGGAACCCCAAAGTACAAATCTCCATCAACATCCCATCCCCTAACCACAAGGAGATACAAATCTCTATCAACATCCCATCCCTACACATAAGGGGATTCCTAACCATCTTTACCCTCCTATCTTTTGAAGATTTACCATGGTGGGGTAAATCTTTTGAGGCGTGCAGCTTGGAGGATTTGTTTATGAAAGCATATATACCACAACCCTCACGCCAATTAATTTACTCTTAAAACATAAATTATATAAAATGCTTGAACCTAGGGAATACATCGTTATAGACTATAGCCTTCTAGCTCACTAGACATATAGGAAGTAAAAATATATAATAACTCTATAGCTTAATCCACCTATCGTAGGAAACATAAGAGTATATGAAACATGTTATTTTAAGGATTTATTCTTAAAATAAAATTATTGGATTAAGAGGTGTTTTTTACTATCTAATAACAAAAAGATATATAATTTTTAAAATAAAATTATTAAATTAAAATATGATTTTTATAATTTAATAAAAAAAAATTATAATTCTTTTCATATTTAATAGAATTATTTTAAAAACATATTAATAACAAAAAAAATAGTTCAATGATGATTTTAAATAAAATAAAATATTGTAATAACAATTTTATGTCAAAAAAATACATATGTATATTTATATATAAGTAAACAAATTTCTTAATGGTTAAAACATTTTTGTGGTTAGTTATTCAGTATAGACGAATTTTGGGAGATTAACTTCTTATTGAAATGTCATGCTAAACATTTATTAATAGGGTGTTATCGTGGGGAGACAAAACAAGCCACATGTGGCACACCTGCATGGGTTTGATCATGCAACGAATAAGGTTTTGGATGGTGGTAAGAGCGGGAGCTATCCTTGCAGATTCCTCCCATTCGATCTGTAACAAATGGTATGATTTGGGCATTAAACCCACCTCGTGCATCATCAAGCCTAGAAAAGGGACACATGTCCAAATGCCTCACTTGCGAAGCAAGAGATGAAGGAAGGCTGGAGGAGCAGGGGACACTAAGCTCTAAGGCGGCTCTAGTCTATCTTCCAGGCTTGGCCCTTCTAGTTTGATTTTGAGTTTCCTTGTTGGTTTATTAGTTTGGAGTGTCCTATCTTCTAGCTTGGCTCACCATCAGGCTAGGGTAAGCAAATTCCAATCACAATTTGGGTGAATTTTGTGTCTCAATCTACATGGTCTCTTTCTAGTTTTTCTCTCTAGGTGGGTAGCTTTCATCTTGGCTCTTGCACCTTCCCCCAAGTCTCTATGTCTTCTCTTTGTCCTTCACTGTGGCCTACCCTCTATAGCTCTTGTCATTCATCCTTCAGCCAAAACGTTCAACTCTGGAAACAAACTGTGGTTGGAATCCAACAAATGCATTCTCAAATTGAGGACCACAAAATTTTCTAAGGATCCCCTGCTCCATAAGCTCCCCTATTGCATCACTTGCACCTAGGATGATGCCATGAAAGAAACATCTAGTTATCAATGTTGTTTCTCTATTATTGTCAAGGAAGAGGTTGCCCATATTGAGAACTTTGTTAGGTAGAAACGGAGGAAGCTATCCAATGAATAGATTGCGGTAGAATTCAAGGATTGGGTTCCAGATACAAGGTTCTCTCACTACAGGGATTACCAAAATTTTCAACTTCACGGAGCTTTTCTAGCTGAACAAATCTTTCATAGCACAGGTTGTGGAGGAAAGGGATCAACAATAAAAAGCAATTATCCACAAATTGGATCTAATGCATCAAAAATTTGAAGCGGTTTGTAGAGCAGTTTATGACATTAACATTATAGTGACAGACCTGGAGGATATCAAGCACAACCTAATGGCAGTAGTAGAACATGTTCAAGTGTTTAAAGGTACCCTTTCCAACCCCATCCTTATCGATGAAGATATTGAGGAATAAGATGATACTCAGCAATGGCAAAAGCAGGCACATGTCCTCTTGGGTTAGTAACAACTGCTTTCTTTTGGTAGTTTTACAGAGAGAAACTAGGATTCTCCTTTTGGTTATGTAAATAATCTTTTATGTTGTTTTCAATAGATATCTAGGCCATATTACTACAAGGGATATGGATGTAAAGAACTATGCCTAGTAGTTTCACAAGTTAAACCCTGATATTTTGACTCACTGTAGTCCTGGGTTCCCAAGAGGTAAGTCACAGTTGATCCTGGCTATATTATATTTTTTACTTTATCGATACAACTTTTAGCTAACTTATCAAAAAAATATCATGCTAAACATATTATAGCTTGGGCACAACTACTAAAACCCATGTTTATGTAGTAGGCATATAAGTTGAAGATAAAACCATTGTATGATGCATTGACGATGAAAGAGATGCTTACAAGGTAGTTGTTTTGTTGGAAACTCAATTTGGATCATATTGTGACAAATAACACATAAAAACCCTCACCATCACTTATGTTGAGTAGTATTTCAGAAATAATAATTGTCGATGACAAATAAACCACTAATAAAAAAGTGATGAGTATGATGGGTATAAATAAACTATTGTCTCAGCTAGTGATGAAGATCAAATTCTTCAATTTTAAAATTGTAAAGAAGGATGAACATTGACTTCCTCCATACTAATCACATTTCCATCCTCACCCTCATAATAATTTTAAGGATGAAAATTTTAGGGGCTAAATTTAGCCCATGGGCTAATTTTCCATGTTTTTTCCCAAAAAATGATTCACCATTCTAAAAATTATTGGCCCAAATTCTATAGGACAAAATTATTTTACGTTAAAAATCGCCAATTTTTTATAAAAACTATATAAAATCCTTAGAAATTTGAATATTTTAACAAAAATATCACCAAACATTATAGTTGACATATAAAGGACTAGTAAGATTCACTAAGGTTTCTACATTTCAAAATAAATTTCCATCTTTAAAATTATCAGTAGGCTTTACCCTTAATTACATCACTGTAATTGAAATTAAACTGATATAAATTCATCTTAACTATGAATTTATCATAAACAAAAATGAACCAATCTCTTAAATTGTAAACATATATATATATATATATATATATATATATATATATATATATATATATATATATATTAATATTATTATATTTCTAAAAATTTAATCCCTTTTAAAATACAATGATCTAAAATTAAAATAAATTTACACTAATACAAAACATATCTAAAATCAAATTTATGATTGCATTATTAAACTACAACCTTGGAGCATACAATTGAGAGTTTAATAACTATAACGCATCTCTACAATCCAACTCTCCATAAGAAACATAACATAATTTTCATGCTTTTTTAACCATTATAATATATATTTATATTTATATTATGATAAAGTAGGTATTTTTAATTACTTTAATAATATTTTTAGTTTGGATTTTATTGATAAGAAACATAACATAATTTTCATGTTTTTTAATGGCATTATAATATATTTTTAAATTTATATTATGATAAAAGTAAGTATTTTTAATTGCTTTAATAATATTTTTAGTTTGGATTTTTATGGAACTTTGGAAATAATTTTTAAAGAATAAAACTAACAACAAAAATTTACTTGACCAAAGATATTTTATTAAAATTATGTTCCGATCATGCTAAATGCTCTACATTGTGTATCTAAATTAGAATTGTATCTAAATTCAATTTTGAGAATTATTTTATATTTAAGTTTATGATTCCATAATAATGTTCTGACGTTAGATTTTTATAATATCATAATTCAACATTTTAAAAAAGTTATTTAATTATTTTTTATTAATAATTAATAACTTAAATTTTAAATTACTTTTTTTCTTTATTTGTAAATTTTATTATTTTATCCTATAATCAATTAGATGCATTTAAAAGTTTAAAAATTCATATCGTGTATATGTTTTTTTAAAAGACATGATGATTATTATTAATTTAGTTATATATGTATTTTTTAATTTTTTTTTATATATTATGGGTTTAGTTTGTTATTGTTAGTTTCTACCTAAGGTGTAAAAGGACTATAGCTATCGATAATTCGTTGATTTTATATTAGTTTGTCGTTTGACTACAAATTTTTGCATACTTTCTATTGTTTGAACTATAGAACTAAAAATATTATTTTTATATAATAAAAAAACCCATATATGTCATGATCTCGTTGGATAATAGATTTGAGGTCTAATTGCCACCTTCGCTATTCTCAATAAATTATATGTTGTCATATCCAAAGTTTGTATCATCTATGGTATTTTTGAATTTGTACTATTGATACTGAAATGTTTAGATATCCAAAGTTTATATCGATTGACAATTCGTTGACTTTATATTAGTTTTTTCGTTTGACTACAAATTTTTGCATAATTTCTATTGTTCGAACTACAGAACTAAAAACATTATTTTTTATATAATAAAAAAATTCATATATGACATGATCTCGTTGGATAATAGATTTGAGGTCTTATTGTCAGGTTCACTATTCCCAATGATTTATATGTTGGCATATCCAAAGTTTTTATCATATACGATGTTTTTGAATTTGTACTCTTTATATTGAAATGTTTGGATATCCAAAGTTTTGAGCATGGATAGTCAGTTTTCATATTTCTTTGTCCTCTGAGTAAATTTTTTTATTGGCATAGTCTCCAGTGTTCGAACTATTGTTATTTTATTATTATTATTGTTGTTGTTATTTTCTATTTTTTATTACTATTATTATGTTTGATTTTTCTTTATTGTTGCGTACTTAGAAAGGGTTTTTCATTGTTGTGTACGTAAATAGGCCTGCCACACTGCATTCTTTCTTAAATGTTTGCACAGCGCGACGTCCTTCGACGGTTCTAACGGCCTTAAGTGTTTACCTAGCATGCCAAACATCCTAAAATGTTAATTCTACAGGTGTGTTGCAATACAGTTTCCTTCCATTTTTTGATACAATGTTGTCTGCAGTGAATCTGGGCAATATTGTTCTTCACCGACATTATTGGTTCACTGGTCGATGCTTGTTCATTGGTTCGTTGGATGTTGCTTGTTGTTGTTTGATTCAACTTTGCAAAGTTGAGGTCCTGCAGCTGCAGTTGGACCTCTTCGTGGTTGTTCACTGGTTTTTTGTTCTTCAACTTTGCAAGCAGTTGGACCTGTTGTTGCGGTTTGCAGGTTTTGGAGCTGCACTTCAGTCATCCCTCGTTGACAGGTAAGTTTCTGTTCCATGGTTTCGTTGCTATTCCTTGTTTGTTGTTTTCTATTTGCAGCTTGCAAGCAATAATTTTCAATACTAGGAGTCTCTGCCTCGAAATCATGTTGCAGAACATCTTTCTGTGTGGCTGCTACGACCAAAATATTTTCCTTGTTCTTGAACGTCAATGTCCTATACAGAACCCTAATTTGTCGCAGCCGTGGTGACATATAAAAAAAAAAACTCCTCATTTTCCCTACTCCTGAAAACCATACGTTTGGAGCATTTTTCCCAATGTTCTTCTCACATTATATGTTCCTGGAAACCATACGTTTCGTGCATTTTGCCCAGTCTATTCCATTCCAAACATCTTGTTCCACTTTGAATGTCGATGTTGGACAAAGAATCCAGATCTGTCACAGTCACAATGAAATATAAAAAAGAAAACCGGATGTTCTCTTCTTATTTTATGTTCCTGGAAACCATGCGTTTGGTGCATTTTTCCCAGGTTGTTCCCTTCCAAACACATATGCCAACTTCAACGTCTTGGATATCGTACCATAGTTGTTTCCAAAATAGCAATGCAAAGGGGTTTAGAAAACGAATTTGGAGTTGTCACAGGGGGAAAGCATCTGCTAGGGTCTTGTGACAAGGCATGCTTTTATCCTCTGAATCAAAAACTTTGTCCACCTGTTGCCTTTGTCCTGTCCTTTGTGTCTTGCAAATCATCTTTTGCCTTTGAAAAGCTTGTAGGATGCACACCAAGAATAGGTTCAAAAATGATATACCTTGAATATTCAGTCTCTGTGCTCAACAAATTTATAGTGTTATTTATTTGTGTTGTCTCTTCTGTTTGGTTCATTGTTTACTGTATGTTTGTTTGCTTGTCATATGTTATGGCAACTAGGGGGATTGAATTTGACAAGAATAAGGTTGAAGGTTACATAGCGGAATTGGTATGCAATTCTGCACTTGTAGTTTTCTATTTATCTTTTTTTTTCGTTTTTTTTTTTCTTGTTCTCTATTTGCATATAAACTGAATATAGCTAAGAAACATCTTGAAAATCACAGTTTAAGAGATGAAACAAGTAATAGATGTTGAGTCCTATGAAATAGATACAAACTCCATTATACATGGCAGCATCGACCAGGTATTTCATAACAATGGGATTTTTAGATTGGATGCATTCTCGTATACTGTAGGAGATTGCATTTTCGATGCATTTCAAGGTCTATTGCATTTTCATTATTCCTCGGTCGACCTGCGCAATGGAATGATAAATTATTTCTTGGGTTGCTTAAAAAATGGCGACGTTGAGGCATTGGATTCATATGAATACGAATTGACATTTGATTTTCTTTGGCAGTTGCATGGAATATATGATGTCACTACGTATTTTTCGAAGATGCGGTTATCTGCATCTGCAATTATACCTGCACATGAGAGGGGACTTTGGGGAGATACATTTTGTATATGGTGGTTGTCTAAGTGGCTCAATATATCTATTGGAATATGGTCATTGACAAGAAAAACAATATATCTACTATTCAACAAAACGACATCTAGCGATTCATATTGCATCTTGTTCCATGATGCCAATCTTGTCAGTGGTCATTATGAACCACTACTGTATAGAAAATTATCCATATGCAATCTTGGAGGACCTCATATTTACTTGTCCCTCATTTGCAAAGACCTTGAATCGCAATGGAAACGAATTATGCATCGTATACATTGCCATGGCTTGCAGATAGCAACAATTGTTGCATCTAGTTGTGGAGATAGCCTGTTCAATGCAAATTGTTATTTGGTAGCAACAGAGTTCGATGTGCAGTCGTTGCGGCTTTACACTATACAATCCTTTTGCAATGCAATTATAGGCATCGACCAATAGGATTTTAGTTGCTTGCATCAACACCTTTCGTTATATCTCCTAGAAAATATGTCGACAATTGGAAGTTGGAAAGAATACCTTGTAAACATGGCATTGCCATATGAAAAATGAAATGTAGAGGGTGGCAGATTATGTTTGCAATGGTTATCTATCATATTTAGAGTAAACATTCAGGTTTGGTCAGCCCTGCCAGATGACACTGTCCATTCCTGGTGTATTGATTCAAACTACGATCGAACAATTGACATCATCTCATTGAAAACAAATACGCCACATATCCATTATCAACCTTTGATGGGAAATACCACTAGTTCAGGGTCCACTGTCCATGCCACCCAAACCACATCGAATCTACATACGCGTAGCATGCTATTTAATGAGAATGAAACTCGTCCCAGTTGTGATGAGGCCATACAGGGCTTAAACAAAAATCGTATACCAACTTATCACAACTTGAAAAAGGTCATACGTGAAACTCATCCGAGATGTGATGAGGCCATACAGGGCTTAAACAAAAAACGTAGACTAACTTATCACAACTTGAAAAAGGTCATATGTGAGAGAAAAAAATACATTGGTGGTATAGGAAATACTACCGGTTTAGGGTCCAGTGTCAATTCCAGCCAAACCACATCGAATCTGCATAATCATCGCATGCTATTTAATCAGAATGAAACTCATCCCAGTTGCCATGAGGTTATCATGGCCTTGAACAAAAAACATAGACTAAGTTATCACTACTTGAAAAAGGTCATACGTGAGAGAAAACAATACATTACTACGCTTCCTTCTAGACAGAAACTGACATATCACAACCTAAAAAAAAATGTTCATGCACAACACAAGAGAAACAAGAACAGTCACATATCCCACAATGGTCATGGCACTGTTCGAGAGTGTTATAACCCTAAAATGCACCACACAGGCTTACCTGGCATCAGGCCAACTCATGTTTCTTCCTAGCCAAAGCCATGTTGAATAAAACCTCGAAAAACCACTGAAATCAAGCAACCCGCGCCCTAACCTCTCACTGGGCGCGTTGGACCGCTTGTTGGCCTTCTACTGCATGCGGTGGACCGCGGGCTAGCCCACTACAGCCCGCGTTTACCTAACAAAGCAAAAAATCAGGAAAGTTTCCGCCGGGACGAAAAGCTTTGGGTCAGTTAACTGGAACTCCCAGCCATGCATGGCCGAGAGTTCGTCTAAAACCCTAGCTCCTTCTAGCCTATAAAAGAAGGGGTAGGGGTACTATTCAAAGGAGGAAAAATCATAGCAAAGAAACTCTACCCAATTGCCGAATCCATTTTGTCCCAACCCTTTAGCCTTTCCTCAAGCTTTAGGAGAATTCAAGCAAAGCAGTTGGAGGACAAAGAAGAGGAGGAGCCCAGGATCAGGATCGAGGAATGGTGGCCGATCTAAAAAATCATTGTAAGTTGGTTCATATTGAGATTAATGAAAAAGATACTTTTCCCATCCCAAATACATGAGTCTTGTATGTTTTATGTGATTTGTGTTTAATCTCTAACCCTCTAGTAGAACAATAGCATGCATGCATAGTTTTGTCTTGATTGCAGGATCTCTTTTTGGAAGGAGCAGCAGAAGCAAGGAGATAAAGCTCAACGGAGGATCTACACCAACCGTCGATTAAAAGGTTAGTTAGTTCTTCCCTTGTTTGCTTGAGAAAAAGGGTTTTTAGGTTGGGGTAGAAGGTTAAAAGTAGCTTATGAAGGGTCATGATCTGCGTACAAGTTCAAAGCCCTAGCTTGTTAGTCCGTAGGATAGAATACCCCACAACAGAATTGGCGACTCCACTGGGGATGGATTTTACTCTTAGGGTTTCCGGTTTTCATTAAAGGTTTTTGGGTAGTTCAAAGAAGTTCAGTTTTTGTTTCTTTGTTTATTTTTTTTGTTTTCTGTTAGGCCAAAAGCTAGCAGGGAACCTGGTTATCAATACCAGTTCTCCTTGACTGACGCTTGACATCTATTCTCGGGACACACAGAGGTACCCGCGGCCTGCAGAATCCCTGCCCGCGGGTAACCCGCGCCCTAACTTTATACAGCCCGCGGTTGACCGCTTGCTGCAGTGGTTTCAGTAGCGTGTAGAGCCCAGGAAGCTTTAGAGGCAGTCTCCTCTTCCCTGTCAGAATTTTACCTTCTCAGGGGGCTTTCTGGATCCTGTCTGGGTCTTGATTAGTTTATTGTCTTGCTTTCAGTCTGCCTTATTGTTTTGGTTGTTCTTTGCATTTGTTTTCTTTTGTGCAAATTTTCCTTTTCTGTCGAAGTGGAAGCATCCAAGATTTTAGGAGACCCTGGTTGTCAATACCAGAGGCCT
>ML795639.1:282692-292910 GCA_009831015.1 Picea engelmannii
CTTTGTCTTCTTCATAAATTGAATTGTTATATATAAGTTTTCTGCATAATAGGTTTCCCTTATTGCAGAGATTTATCATCAGAAGATTGTTATGATTCTCTTTTATGTCTTGTTTGTCCTGTAAAACACTTCAAGAAGCAGCATAGCTGTTCATTTACGAGAAGCTTAAGGATTAAACGGTGTGAGTTTCCCTCCTCCAACCAGCTTAAGGAGTCATCATACACAGGGCAGACTTGGAGCGTTTCCAGGTCAATTAGTTCGTTGTTTACTGTTTTGATCAAGTAGTTTGATTTAGATATAATCTTAGTTAGATTTATATCAGATTGTTTAATTTCAGTAAATATATTAGATCGTTTAATTTCAGTAATGTTTATTTCTTTTTCATAAAAGATAAAAATCAAAAAAGAGATTCTCGACTGTCTTAGGGCAGAATATACATGAGTTTTGCAGGTTTTAATCAAATCTGTAGGTTGTTCATAGTGTACATTTGTGAATAAGGAATATTGCAACTGATAATTAGGTAGTTGATTTGAGTTATTATAATAGTAATTAGTGGATCGTTAGAATAGTTTATATTTAGTATATTAGTTCATTTTCTTTGTTTTATTAGTTTCTAGTTTCCTCTATTTTAGTTAGTTTCTTGTATTTAGTTAGAGTTTAGTTTGTTTTATTCACCTCTAGTTAGATTTCTTAGCTCAGATCATTTCTCTCTTTGGTTTTCATAGAAGACCTTAGAGCGGCCAACGGAGCCGTTAAACTCGTCAGGGTGGTCCATTCCAAACGGCTTGGGTTATTTAGACAACCCCGGACCGGTTCCACTCTCCCAGTTGACGGACGGTCAATTTCGCCCGTCAACATACACTGGAAAATTATGACATTGACTACCTCATAAGAAAAGACCCAGTGACATGTACTTGCTAATGTAGACATAGAATAAATGTTTTGAGACAATTGATATGCCATGATGAAACATTTTTTGGAAAAATATCGGACTACTTTTTTGTGACTGAATTCCAGAATAGGGGGAGTGAGCATGACCACGCACTGTTGTGGATAGTAGGTGCATCGGTCTATGGAGCTTACAACAAATCACATATTGAGAAGTTTGTGGACAAATACATAACATACAACACAGATCATTTGGATCCAGAACTTGCCAAAGTTCATAGACATTATCATACAAAAAGTTGTAAAAAACGAAAAAAAAACTCACATTGCAGATACAACTTCCCCATGCCGCCAATGAGAAGAACAAGAAACATAGAGCCACTTAGTTTAGAGGACAATGTTTTCATTGAGAAATCTAAATCCTTGTTCGCATTTCTAGAACAATGAGACTTTAATGAGTTAATGAGATTCGATGACTTCTTGACAAAGCTAAATCTAACAAAAGATGAGTACATCCAAGCCATACAATGTACGCTTAAACAACCAACAGTTTTCCTTGAACGAAAACTTTCCCATATCTGGAACAACAATTTCTCCAAGGACATTTTAGTTATGTGGAATGCAAATACAGATGTGTAGTACGTCCTCAATGCATATGTTGCAGCATCGTATTGTACCTCGTATATGACAAAGCTTGACAAATCTATGACAAGTGCATTCAAAAGAATACGCAAAGAACATGAAAGAAGTCACATTGATGTTATACAAATGATACTTACGCTTGGTAATGCATTACTTAATCTTAAACAAATGTCTGCTCAACAAGCAATCCACATTACACTTTCCCTGCCCCTCAATTGTAGTTCAAGAAAATGTGTCTTCATAAACACATCTCCACTTGAGAAACACACATTTGTGTTTAAACCATTGTCTTTGCTAGAACAAGAGCCTGAAAATTCAGAGGACGTCCTATGTCTCTCTATTATTGATTATTACGTCCAACGTCCATCTCCTATTAAACATATCTGCATAGTAAAGTTTGTATCGCATTACAAAAAAAAAGGTGCACCCATATCAAAAAGAAAAAAACCCTCTATGATACGGTTTGTCAAATACAACAAACATACTGACTATGAAAACTACTGTAAGAAAAAATATTTTTATATGTTGATCCAGGTGGATATCGATGGCCACCCACCTTTTCCGACTGGCTCAAAACAGTTTTCTAGCAAATTTGGCAATTTACTATTTTTAGCAGTTTTCAACTTTCGGGGCCATTTTGGGGGCCCAAATGAAGGTTTTTCGAGATCGAGGTTCTAAATAATAGCCAAAGCCATTATTGATCCCCATAAATGAATCTCCTCGATGATACCTTTCCAACGAGCTATCATACGCCTAAAACGAAGATCGTATGCAAAAGTTATGACCCCGGGAAGTTGATGTACTAACTTACCCAAATGGGGCCCACATGACTTTTGGCGCTTCATCTCCTAGGGTTAGGTTTTTTGATGTCTAGGACTTTTGTCATTCCTATTTATTGTAAAAGGGCCTTCAGAGCCTCATTGTAATCATCTTCTTGCGAATGCGAGTAGCTGTCACATCTCTTCTCAGAGATAAGCTACCACCATTCTAGCGAGTCTTTCACTCTGTATTTTTACAGTCTCTGTACATTTCTTTCATTAATAGAAATCATGTATTACTGTATCTCTGTGTTTATGGTTTCATCTCTGATATATTTTTGTTATATTATTGAATATCTGCGATATCTATGTGTCTTTCTTTATTATATCTCCGCTCTCATTTCGTGTCGAAAATAATCTGGATCAGTGGTATCATAGCAGGCTGCTCTTGATCATTTTTTCAGTGCATGTCCCCGACGAGGTCCGAGTATAGCAAGTTGGGTCTCGAGCTTGTCTCTCTTGAAGACAATCGCTCTTGCACACCCAAGAAACCCTCAATGGCAGAAGAAAAGAAAAACGACAGAGCAAACGATCCTATCAATCTGTTGCTTGAGCAAGCTCTCACGCGACAAAGGGACGAAATGATGGAGAATTTTGCCCACATCCTTCAACGCCTGCCGATAAAAATAGGTCCATCTTCATCAAGCGACCACTTTGGAGGCACCTCACCTTTCATGGTACAAGTTAATTTTGATATTTCTGTATTTGAAGGACAGATAGATGCAGAAGGCCTAGAAAAATGGTTAACTCTGCTAGAAGGTTATTTCTCTGTTCACAATTGTTTCGACAAAGAAAAGATCACCTTCGCACTCCTTAAAGCTCTCCCTCATGTCAAACATTGGTGGGAAACTTACTGGGAGCAAAGTTCCACAGAGGAGTCTGGAATATACGGGGTCGATCCCACTTGGGATTTTTTTGTGGATACGGTAAAGGAACAGTATTACCTTGTTGGCAACTATGAGGACCAGTACATGAGATGGACCACACTGCGGAAAGAGAGGGGCCAAGCAATTTCAGAGTTCACCAATACCTTCAATACCTTGCACACCAAGATGGGTATCAAAGACTCTTAGCGACATTTGGTTCTGAAATACCGTGGGGCTCTACACATATACATCCAGACTGAAATGGATTTTCTGGACATCTCATCACTCGGTGTTGTTTATCGATATGTTGTTAAAATCGAGCAGAAATTTAAGCACCAGAACAAACGGGAGTTTGGGTCTGCAAATCCGCAACAACCGAAGTATGAAAAAGATAGCCCTAACAAACAGTCTCCTGAAAACCAGTCTAAGACACAGGAAAAGAAGGGTCACGGGAAGACAAAGAAGGACACCAAAAAATGGTGTGAGTTCCACAAAAGCCCCTGGCACAACACCGATGAATGTCGCTCAAAACAGTCATTGGTGGCCAAGATCAAAGACAAAGAGCCGAACCCTGATTCAGAATCTGATTCTGGAAATAATGGTAAAGGATAGATCATTGACGTGGACCCCACTGCTATTGTCGCGACCGCAGCAATTCAACCAGAAGAACCAACAGATCCTGAAGAGGGGGAGTGCCTTTTTCATTCACAAATGTGGGTGAAGGGGACCCCGCTGCATTTTATTGTTGATAGTGGAAGCCAGAAGAACCTCATCTCAGCAGAGGTCGTCAAACAGTTGGGATTGTCGACAAAACCACACCCGCAGCCTTACAACATTGGGTGGCTTCGCCAAGGACGAGATCTTCGTGTCAGCCAACAGTGCCGATTTTCATACGACATCCAGCCCTTCAAGAATGAGGTCTTATGTGATGTTTCCCCACTGGATGTTTGTGATGTTCTCTTGGGCCAACCATATACGTGGAAGCACCATGTTGTTTATGAGTCTTGACCCCGCAGTGTCATTGTTTCTCTGGGGGGTCATCTCTACAGAATACCAAAGGTAGTTCCAACTATTGTTCCACCTAAAAAGTGTCACAAGGTAGTATCTCATACTGCAAAATTCAACTTCTTCACAATCTGTTCAAAATGGGAACATAAGGACACTGCAACCACTACAGCTTCGCCCCAAGCACCTTCTATCCAACAGAAGCAGGTCGACAAGGTTGCAGCAAAGCGAAAAGATTACTTCTTCACATCGTCCTCTCATGTATCCCGACTTGTTGAACAACCTCAGCCTCAACAGGTTCGTGACAGACTTCCACAAACTGAGCAGCGCGACATCTCCAGAAAGGCAAGCAGCTCACCAAGATGCAGATTCAGCAAACACTTTTCCCTCTCCCCCAGGAACTCAACGCAATGGAGATCATTGCTTCCTAAGGAGGGAGGATTGATCTAGGTGGATATCGGTGGCCACCCACCTTTTCCGACTGGCTCAAAATAGTTTTTTGGCAAATTTGGCAATTTACTATTTTTAGCATTTTTTAACTTTTGGGGCCATTTTGAGGGCCCAAATGAAGGTTTTTCAAGATCAAGGTTCTAAATTATGGTTGAAGGCGTAATTGAGCACCCAAAATGAATCTCCTCGATGATACCTTTCCAACGAGCTATCATACGCCTAAAACGGAGATCGTATGCAAAAGTTACAACCTCGGGAAGTTGATGTACTAACTTACCGAAACGAGGCCCACATGACTTTTGGCGCTTCATCTCCTAGGGTTAGGCTTTTGGATGTCTGGGATTTTTGGAATTCTTGTTTATTGTAAAAAGGCCTTCAGAGCCTCATTGTAATCATCTTCTTGTGAATGCGAGTAGCCGTCACATCTCTTCTCAGAGATAAGCTGCCACCATTCTAGCGAGTCTTTCACTCTGTATTTTTTACAATCTCTGTACATTTCTTTCATTAATAGAAATTGTGTATTACTGTATCTCTGTGTTTATGGTTGCATCTCTTATATATTTCTTTTATATTATTGAATATCTGCAATATCTTTGTGCATTTCTTTATTATATCTCCGATCTCATTTCGTGCCAAAAATAATCTGGATCATATGTTATGTTTGATGAAAACAAAAACACATTAAAACATAACTTCCCTACATGGGAAGTTGCGTATGTTTCCTCTGAGACTATAGTGCAAACCAATGAATCTATATTTACTTACAATGTTAATCCAACATGGGGTGATCTAGAAAGTGCAGTTAATCAACTAGAAAACCCTCACAATCTTGATGAGACATTCACAAACCAAAAAACTACCAGAACTCCCTGCGAGTCCTATGACTTGCAAGAAGATTTGCCTCGTCCTCGAGCATGCAACATTGAAAACGTATCAATATTTGTTTTCAAGTCACAAAACATCCTTTCATTATTGAAAATAATGAATACCATAGAATCAGACGTCTGTTGAATCGAGAACAACAAACAATTCTAAAGGACATTGCGCTTAAAAAATGCTTGAGCATGCACACTCCTGTGCA
Organism: Picea engelmannii; assembly: GCA_009831015.1. NCBI lineage: Eukaryota > Viridiplantae > Streptophyta > Pinopsida > Pinales > Pinaceae > Picea > Picea engelmannii. Next base: position 288,443 of record ML795639.1, read on the forward strand.
CTTGTTCCTTACAGGCGGAGTAGGAATAGGCAAGACATTCACAGCGAAGGCACTATTCCAAATGCTTATATGAATCTATGATTCAAACAATTCCTCTGATCCTATGAAACCAAAGGGCCTAATAGTTGCATACACAGGAAAAACTGCATATAATGCAGGTGGAACAACAATCCACTCTGCATTTTTTATGCCTTTTAATAAGTCGCAGTTTCTTCCACTTAGCAAGGAAATGTTAGATACTTTGTCTAAGCTTTATGACGAACTACAACTTGTCTTTATAGATGATGCATCTTTTATTGGAAGTCGCTTCTTGTATTCCATTGACAATCAACTAAGAAACATAAAACATGTGCACACGAAATACTTTGGAAACATTGACATTCTATTATGTGGGGATCTTTACCAGGCACATCCCATCCAAGATTCTTTGATATTTGAACAACCTACGGTCAACATGAAAATAGTGACGCATGACTTCAGGAAAGACAATATTAAATGCTTTGAATTGCATACTACAATGCGCCAGGCAAATGAAACATTTATTGCAATTATGAATAGAATGCGGACAAATATCCAAACACATGATGACTTAACATATATCAATTCAAGGTGCATGTGACCTACACCAACATACCCAACCTTCCCTTACCTGTTCTACATGAATAGGGATGTTGCAATAAATAACATGCACATGCTATCGCTCATGCTTGGCGATGATATCATCATCAATTCAATTGACCTCGAAGAAGACAAACATGGAAATGTGCCACGTCATGAACATACAACCACTTTACCTTTGCAACTTGTCCTGAAATTAGACATGATGGTTGAAATATATGGCTCCAACTATGATTCATAGGATGGCTTGGTCAATGGTGCAGATGGAATACTCAAAGGCTATACCAAAACATAAAACTTGATGTCCTATAGACTAAGTTCCATGAACCACATATAAGCCACCGACAAGCAAACAAGTTGGCTTATCTATGTAATTCAAACACTGCAAGCGATTGGACACATATCTTGAGAATATCAAAACCAGTATCGACATCAGCAAAGACAGGTCAACTGAAGATTCGAAAACAATTTCCAATTAAACTTTCATGTGCACGTACAATCCACAGATCACAAGGAATAACACTTGATAGTGTTGCATTTGAACCTGCTAGAATTCAAATACATGGACTTGTATACACAACATTTTCACATGTCAGAAGTATAGACTCCTTGTATTTACTAAGTCCTCTTACAAAAAGATAACTTCAAAGTCAAACACAAAGTTGATATTGAGATGCAACGCCTCAGGACTATCGCAAAGTGGCATCTGCAGTATGATTACCAATCCATATAAACAAACTCATATGTATCAATTCTCTCACTTAACACGCATAGCTTACATGCACACATCGATGATATACTCAATGACTATGACACAATGCAATCCGATATTCTGTGCCTACAGGAAACATACATGACATTATACATGCAAAACAAGCAATTTCCAAATCACAATTGCGCATCGAGTTACATTACACATGGGGTGATGATATTGGTGAAAAAACATGTAACAATTTTGGAGCATATACATTTCGAAGAAAACAATGTTGAGATGGTGCTTGCAAAAGTTTGTTTCCATGGATCAGAAATTGCAACACTGAATCTCTATGCTGCTCCCCATGCAACATTCTCTAACATACTAAATGTTCTTTCCAATGCATTAGACCATTTGCATCTGAACGAAACCATTGTCATTGTAGGAGACTTCAATATTGACATGCTACAAAATAATTCCAGAACAAAAGAATTGGAAAACTACATGTGCAAATACAGTCTCCATTTTGTTTTGAACAACACAAGTCATGTACAAAACGCACGTATTGACCATGTATGGTCGAATGTGTCCATTTCTCAATACAATGTCTTTATCTTAGACACATACTGGTCTGATCATGATACAATTTGTATTGCACTTGAATTATGAGATATACATCAAACATATTGCAAAATCATATTTTTATGTTTCAAAACATATATGTCTAGCTTGTTGCAGAAAACCAAGTTATCCAACTTCTAAGTTTTCCCTGGTTTGTACACAAACTGGTCTGATCACGATACAATTGGCATTGCACTTGAATTATGAAATATACATCAAACATATTACAAAATCATATTTCTATGTTTCAAAGCATATTTGTCTATCTTGTTGCAGAAAACCAAGCTATCCAACTTCTTAGTTTTCCCTGCTTTGTAATTGATTTTGGGCACAAATTTTTTATATATACACAAACATGGATGAACAAAAAAAAAACGGTACTTTCTTCTAACACTATTTTATTCTATTTTATTTACTCTATGTACATATTCCTTGTTTTTTTCTTTACTTGTGAACTTTTGTTCATGTCCATTTTGTTTTATACTTTTTTTCATAGAAACAAACAGGAAAATTGTACACGGAAAATAATCTTAACCAGAAATGTAGAAGAATCTATGCAAAGGTGCATATTTCTACCCGTGTTCCATATCCAATTATTTTTCATTTACTCTGTCTATATTTGTTGCACTGGTTTGCAACTCTGTTTTTTTTTTCTTTGGATACTCCATATCTTCCTGTATATTAACTTGTCTTCATGTCAATTCTATTTTCTGTGCTACTATCTTGAAATAAATAAATTTGTACTCCATCTTTTTTTTTCATCTGTTCCTATGTAGCAGCTTGTTTTCATGTCCATTGTATTCTTTGTATTGCTACATTGAAACAAGAACACAGTAATTGGGCACAATGATGGAGCCTTATGTGCCACATCTGAAAAAGCTGGAGTGCAATGTGCCGCAGCAAATAAAATGTGTATGCTTGAGACTAAGAGGTATGGTTACAAAAAACTATGATCTACATACATTGTCCAATTTGTCCAGCTATATGTTTTTCCCATAGTTGATGTGTTTCTATCGCTTGATAATTATCACACTAAGTGTTGTTCTGTGAGGCATACAGTTCTTTGCTTCCTTTCTTTTTCCTCTTTTATACTTATTCGTTCTCCCTTTTCTTCTTCCCCTCTATTATCTATTTTTGGCTGTTCAATGTAGACATCTTCTTCAAGTTCCCCATTCAGAAAAGATGATTTTACCTCCATCTAATATACTTCAACATTTTTGGAGCATGCATAAGCTAAAAGCAAACGGATTGCTTCCATTCTGGCAACTGGGGAAAATGTCTCTTCAAAGTCGATTCATTCAATCTGTGCATATCATTTACATACCAATCTAGCTTTGTTCCTTGTAACATGTCCATCTTCATTCAATTTATTCCTAAAAACCCATTTTGTGTCGATCACATTCTTATTCTTTGGTCTTGGAACCTATTCTCAAGTGTCATTTTTCTCTATTTGATCTAATTCTTCATCCATGGCCTTATTCCAAAATTCATCCTTGTTGGCTTCTTCAAAACAGTTTGGTTCAATTGTAGATAAGAGTGTTAGGTGTGTTTGTTCTGGTGAAAGGATTGTTCTTCTAGTCTCAATTCCTGCATCTTTGTTTCCAATAATCTGATCTGAAGGATGATTATTTTGTACTTGTTTGCTAGGTGTCTTTGGAGATACTTGTTGAACTTGTTCTTTTTCTTATGTGGGATTCTCTTCATCTTCATCTTCCTCTTCTACTTCTTTTTCATCTTCTTCTTCGAAAAGTTGTTCCATTGATTTGTTTTCTTCTTCCTTTGATTTTAGTCTGCTTGTTTCATCAATTGTTACATTGATGTTTTCCACAACTTTGTTTAATCTTAGATTGTAACACTTGTATGCTTTCCTTGTACTTGAGTAACCAACAAGTATTTATTTGTCCACACGAGAGTCAAACTTTCTCATTCTTCCATCTTCTCTTTTGATGTAGCATTTGCTTCCAAAAACTCTAAAGTGCTTCACATTTGCTAGTCTTCCTTTCCATAGCTTGTAGGGAGTTTTATCAGTGTTGTTTATGAGCATTACTCTATTTTGAATATGAACTGTTGTATGAACTGCCTATTTCAAAAAAATATCTGTCAACTTTGAATCCATTATCATTGTTCGAGCCATTTCTTGTATTGTCTTGTTCTTTCTTTCAACAACTTCATTCTGTTGAGGTGTCCTAGAGACGGAGAATTGTCTTTTTATTCCATGATTGATGTAGTAGTCCATAAATTCCATTGAGGTGAATTCTCCTCCATTATCCGATCTTAAGAATTTGATTCTTAAACCATCTCATTTTCAACCATTTCCTTGTAGATCTTGAAATTTTCAAAAGCTTCTGAATTGTTCTTGAGAAAGCAAACTGCAGTCATTCTTGTATAATATTCAACTAATAACATAAAGTATCTCTCACCTTTTAAGTCTTTTGTTGTAGTTGGTCCAACTAGATCAATATGCACAATTTCCAGTGGTTTTGTTGTTGAATATTCCTTTGATTTGAACCTGGTCTTTGTTTGCTTTCCTTGTTG
>ML795639.1:298154-308502 GCA_009831015.1 Picea engelmannii
GATTTTCTACCAGAGCCTTAAACTCTTTAAATTTATCAAATACCTCAAATTTCTTTCTAAGAAAATAAATCCATGTGTTCCTTGAAAAATCATCTATGAATGAAACATAATACATAGATTTACCTAGGGATGGAACATGAACATGTCCAAACACATCGCTATGTATCAACTCTAAGATCCCCTTTGCTCTTGTAGTACCAGATGGGAATCTTACTCGATTATGTTTACCATATATGCAATGTTCACATAAATCAAAATCCAGAGTGCAATTAGACATACCTTCAACCATGCCTTTACCGTGTAGTGTTCGAAGGCCCTTTTATCTAATATGCCCCAATCTTTGATGCCACAACATGGTCTTCTTTTTAGGGACGATATTGGTCTTGTCTTCTTTATTTGTCTGCTCAAGGACGACAAAACTGTTACACCCATTAGTATAAGTGCTTTCCAACAACTTGTACAGATTTCCACACCGAACTCCCCTCATCAACACCATTGCCCCTCGTACCATCTTGCAAGTGTTCTTTCCGAATACAGTATCCACTCCTGCATCATCCAACTTGCTTACAAATATTAGGCTCCTGGCAAGTTTTGGAATGTGCAGAACCCCAGGGAGTGTTCTAATCCTTCCATCTTTTAGCAGCAACTTAACCCTTCCACGTCTCAAGTTTTTTGCTGTCGAGTCATCTCTTAGGAATACATCACCACCATCATATTTTTCATATTCAAATAACCACTCCCTATGAGGAGTCATGTGGTATGATGCACCTGAGTCGACCAACCATACATGGTGGTCTGCATGTGTACTTGTAGATGCTAGGTAAACATCACCTCCTTCTTCAGTGGAGGTTTTCGCCTTTGTGGAAGAGGTACTATCAGATCCCTTTGGTTTTTCAACCTTCTTAGAATTGCAATCTTTCTTATAATGCCCTGTTTTACCACACTTCCAACATTTCCTCAAAGATTTTCTTGGAGACTTAGATCTACCTATAGATTTAGATCTCCACCTCGAAGGCTTACTGGGGTTCCTGTCTTGGGTACACCCTCTTACAAATAAAACATCTGTGTTGTGTCCATCCATGCTTTTTCGCCTCATCTCTTCAGATAACAAGGATGTAACTACATCCTCATACTTCAATGTAGATTGAGTGGTACTACCTATTGTTACAACCAGATTATTTCAAGAGTCTGGCAAAGAACATAACAAAGTAATACACTTATCTTCTTCTGCAATCGTAATATTAACAGAGCCAAGTTGACTTACCAGAGTATTAAAGACATTTAGATGTTCTGTCACAGACTCTCCATCTTCCATCCTAAGATGATACAGCTTCTTTCAAAGAAACAACTTGTTTACCAAGGACTTTGATTGATACAAATTCCCCAACTTATCCCATACTTCCTTAGCTGTAGATTCTCCTGAGACATTCAACAACACCGAATCTGCCAGGCAAAGTCGAATAGTACTCCTTGCTCTTCTGTCCAACTTCTCCCAATCTTCCTTCAACATACCAGTAGCTAGTGTACTAGTAGTTTGTGTACTAGTAGGTGGTGTACAAGTAGCTTGTGTGCTAGTAGATGGTGTACTAGTAGGCTGTGTACCAGGATCCACAACGATCCATTGTTCTTTGTCTACAAGAAGGTCCTCCATCTTGAGCTTCCATAGCTCAAAAATTTTACCGTTGAACTTCTCTATCTCGATTCTAGACGAGCTTGTCATTCCTCTTTCTATACTCAAATCTCCACTGCAAAAGCTCCCACTAAACCCAGGTTTATCACAGACCCAAGATAAACTTGATCTATCAAGACCAAGCCAAACCCTTAACAACAAAGGCATCCCTCTAAAGCCAAAAACGAGCTCTGATACCACATGTAAGTTTTTAAACCTGTGAAGTAAAGCAATGCATATAGATTCTTAAGCAAAACTGAATTTAATCAATGGCTCATTCACATAGTACACAGAGATATTATACCGGAAACCCTCAACCGGGAAAACCTTTCTTATATTCATTATATCGAATTTCACCATTCACTATACAATATATACAATGTTTTTAGGTATTTCGTAGATACCAAAACCCTAATCCTTAAAACCAAGATTATTTTTAGTAAACCGCTAAAAATAGCAAAAACTGCCCAAAAACGATTTCGGGGCGCTGCCCCGGGCTATTCCCAATGCCGAACGATGTGCGTAACCAGGGGGAGGCATACCTGCCCCCCCCCTGGGACCCCCCTAGGAAATCGCCCAGCGCACACGGCACAAACAAAGCACTACTACGAGGGATCGTCAGACGCAGTTGTCATATCTGACGCGCCCACACACACACATGCAAAGAACATAACACATACCCAACAACAACCTGTAATTAACTTGTACCATAAACAAGTGCATCCAACCATGTACCAAGTATGTACCAATCATGTGTCAACTACTCATCAACTATGACTCATCAATATGTACCAACATCATCAACTATACACCTCATGTATGTGCCAACTCATCAACTATTTGTCTCAACCATGTACTCAACATGTACCTCATCAAAATGCCTCATCAATTTCATCATCCAAATCTGATTTGTAGCTCTGTAATAGACCTGGTGTATATGATCACATTCCTTCAAACCTTCCTTAACTTTAACAACAATAGACTAGCATTTTCATCAAACTTTTCTTTAGTCTTACATGCCTAGTTTTGGATTAGTCAACAACCCTAACTTGAAGTAATCATAACTTTGAACCTGCAATGTATAAAGATCTGAAACTAATATACAATGTTCTTCAGTGTGTTTTATGCAATTCCTCCAGGTGTCACTACTTGGAACCTCTCAGAAAAGGAGTAATAGAAAAAATGACATACCTTGTTGAATTCTGGCTTATTTTAGAGAGCGACCTTGTAGAGCGTTCCCCGCATGAAATATTCTTTGAATTGATCTGAAACTGTTACACAACATACTACAAACTGTACCCTAACCAGAACATTTGGTCTCACTGAATTGGGATCTGTTATGACGTTTTTACCCGAAACACCTGTTTTTGACTAGTTTCAGGACTAGCCAAAAACCCTATTTTCCACGGAGTGTAACTCTCAAAATACAACGACCCACAAGATGAATTTTTTACCACATAAACTTGGGTATGTTTTCTCAATGGCATAGCAATTTCACGGTCTGAATCATTATATAAAAAAAAATTATAGCAAAAATGGCTAGATGACCTGTAAATAACATACCTTAGAAAGCACCATCAAAAGAATTTATCCTTCCTTGCATTTTGGCCTTCTTTTCTTCACCTTCCCTTGGAAATTTGGATTAGATATCCTTGGTTACCTCAGAAACCTATAGATATTCAATTTTCTCAAGTGTAAGTAAAATGAGATAGCCTTGCCTCTTATTTATACTCTCCAAGTAGCTTCCTTAAAAACATCTTCTAGGTCACTTGGCCCACTTTCCTTATTTTAGGGTTAACCCAATTCTAATTTCTCCATTAAATTTATTATTGAAATAATTTATTTTGTATTCACTTTGAATTATAGTACACTCATCATTTCACTTTATTATTTACCTTTTAAAAACTCTTAAACCACTTTCACTACTTTGACCTTTTGGGGCTTCTAGATGACATATGAGGGTCCTCCAACTTCGTAAGGCCATAAATCTCAAACCGTGGGGAGTTATGTGACATTCTACATACCACCATAAATGGAATGACATGTGCTATCCATCTAGAATAGTATTACCTTCAAATATAGCAAAATCCATACTGTTATCCATCAAACAAACTTGGGTCCATTACCCAAACATGGGTTCTCCAACTTCACATGGTCATAACTCTCTAACCGTGAGGAGTTATGTGATGTTCTACATACCACCAGAAATGGCATGACAAGAACTATCCATATAGGATAGTTTCCCTGACAAATTCATTGTCCTTCATCTCATTATTCCACAATTAAGAATGGGTTCTCTTACTCCGCAAAGCGTCTTCCCGTGAGGGATTTCACCATAAGGGGACCACTTTGGAGTTCATCCATATTTACTTCTTATAAACCATGACAAAACAATAATGAGTCATATTTACATCAAACAATCTTGGGTCCATTACCCAAACCTTTGTTCTACGGGGCTTTCTTCAAGGGTTGACATCAATGGCAACCAACCTTAATCAACACTTCCATGGCCACTGCTTGGTCATGTCCAAAAGAACCAACTAAAGCTGCAATTGTCCTCAACTCTTTTTTTTTTGTTTGCTAGTTTGTCTGTGACCTGCGGGACTAGCCTGTGGCTGAGAAACCGTGACTCAGGGGAATCTAAGCCATCAAAATCACTCGGGGATTGCACCCGGCTTGAGCCACACCAACCCTTAACGTGGCTGGATTTTTTGTCCCCGCAAGTTTCGAATCGCTGACTTTAACATCACATAGTGCCTTAACAACACACTCCGTCACCGATTGTCCTACACCTCGGGGACAATTGCCCTCAACTCTTCAAAACCATACTTTTGCTCTAATTCTAAATACTTGACTTTCCCCTGAAGTTCCCTGATCATGTCTTCCTCCTCTTTTGACTTCTCTTTGTTGCTTTCATCCCCAACCTCCAGAAGAACAATTTTCCCTTTATGTTTTTCAAACTAGGCTTTCATCTTGATCAATTGCCTTTGGGTCACCTTTAAATCCCTTCCATAATTATGTTCCCAAACATTTTTATAGGTTTCCCATTTTCTTATTGCTAAAGCCAAAGTTTGTTATGTATCATTGTTGTGTCATTCACACCTCCAGATTGAATCTTGGAAACTAGAGTACTCACATAATGCACATATATTTGGATGGTCATGGATATCCATTTCACAAATTCTAGAGATAGGTTCCAGAACAAAGGCCCCATACTTCTCAAACTAATTCAAACATATATTGTTGTTATTCCCAATGTATAACTGAGAGAGTCCCTTAAAAACTTTTGAATCAGAAACATTGATAGACTACATACTCTTAGTGCTAAAATTCGAACCTCTTTCCACTATTTCTATGGGATTAAAATGGAAGGTCGACATTAACAGAGTAAGCCATAAAATTTGAAACAACACTAGAGACCTGAAAGATAGGAAGAAATGAAAAATATACCCACAAATAAGAGTTGTGGTTGCAATATGTTCTACAAATTCCAAATCCCACCACCAAACGTCCATAATGCTTTCAATAACGCTTTCAGAAAAGACCGAAAATGAACATCAACTAAGTCTGGAAGAGTCCCTAGTGGCATTGCCTTCTAAACATAGGAATAAGGCTCTAATAAAACAAGACAAGATATGAACTCATTTCTCCCATTTGTAGGCTATACAAAGATTTATGGGTATTGTGCTAAATCCCAAACATAAACCCACACACTCTATGTCATCCCTTCCATCCAAGTTTAATGAAGGTGAGAACCCTTGACAATGTTTGAGCAACACCACAAGCAGTCCCAATGAATGGATATGAATGCATGCTCATGTGGCTTTGTCACTTGTTTTGGCATATTAATTGAGTCATTAAGGTTTTGAGCAAATAAAAAACTTAATAGAGGTTGCAAATTTCCTCAACCCCCATTTTTCCAAAGAGTTCCAAAAGCTAGGTTGCAAGTCTTGTTGGCCATATAATGCACCATAGTGTTTAGCTCTTTCAAAGATGGTAGAACCTGACATTTTTGAATTCTTCTATCAGATTTTGAATGCAACAAATTAACTTGTTCATATGAGTTTCCTTTGAAAGAGTTTTGATTACCATGTGTCGAATGATAACAATCGAAACCTCAATTACAAATGCATTTTTTATGTTTTAGCACTTCATTATCGAAAATCTTTTAAAAAAAAACTTTTATCTATTTTTTTTGTTTCTCCAATTCTCCTAATAAATAAAATTTCTTACTTTCCTTTGTGGTCAAAGTTAACTCCCACACCTACTACCCCTTCCATCTGCATAATCATTAACAAATTATAAAATATTGTTTATATCAAAAAAATAAAAATATAGCATTGACCAATTCAAAGATGTTTGAATAATTAAAGAAGGAATATACGTATGTGTGGAACACAAAGAATGTGAATGAACTTCCTGGAATATACTTAATGTCAGCTATGATTACATTTTCCACCAAATTATTTTATTCAACATAATAACTTTATTTGGTAAGAATAATGCACTACTTAATTTAAAAATAGTTCACTATCATAAAAAAGAATCAAATTATAAATTTTAATTCCATCTAAAACATTATCTAACCATAGCTTTATAATGTAATTTTGTATAAAGCAAACATAATACAAAGACAAAGCAACTAGAAGCACAATGATTGGATGGAAATGAGGAAGCACAATCCTCTTTTGCTCGTCTAGAGGAAAGAGTGCAATCCCCTGGAGCGCAACTTGTATGGGAAGGTGCATGTCTCTGTATAAGGATAACAGGAACCAATGAAACACTGCCGAGGAACAAGTGACATAATTAATTATATATTACTAAAATGCATGTTGCATGCATAGGGAAATGGAATAAATAATTGCTTTGCAATTTCATATTCTTACTATGAAAGGAAATTTTTATTAAATGAAGAAAAATAGTCACACTTTTATGGAGGGACAAGGATGGGTGCATGATGTTAAGATAGATGTAGATGATTAAATACAATTTTATATATTAATGTGGAGAAATGAATAAATTAGTGAATGCTAAATAATAAAAATGAAGAAATTGAGTAAAAGTTTTTCCATCATTTTTAAGGTCGAAAATGGTGGGAATAGTTTTTTACATCGCAATGTGTATTTTAGTATTTTTTATTGTTAAATTTATTAATAAAATCCGGTTTATATTATAATATTTTGGTTTCAATTTTGTATCTTTTATTTTTTTTGCAATATTGAGTGTTTGTTTATTTTGTTATCAACCCAAAGTCAACGTTTTGATTGGCAAAGCTTTTTGTGTGGATATTGTCTGATAAACCATCTTAGTGTCACAATTGTTATGTACATGAGATTATTTATATCAGACAAACCTAATAATCATGTTAACACCCACACATAAAATGGAGAAGAAGACTATTAATATGGAACAAAATCTCAACATAGAGATACACTACTATAACAAGATAGTATGTGACATCACAAAGATAACTACCATAGGACAAAAAGAGTCCACGAGGCATGACACTAAAATCATCGACAATGTTAATACCAAATAGAGGGAGGATTCTATCACATTAACATAAGGATTTACCCTCAGAAGGCAATTTTTGAATTGGAAAAGCTTTGAGTGTCGGGAATGCCTTATAAACCATATTTGTCTCATAGATATTATGTATGTGGGATTATTCACAATGCACACACCAAATGTTGATGTTAACACACACATGCAAATGCAATTTAAAAGAAGAGTATTAATGTAGAAAAAATATGAACATTGGTATATGCCATTGTAGGAAGATAACATGTAATCTTGTATAGATAATAAACACAAGTCAAAGATGTATCATTAGGCATTACAATGAAACCACCAAAGATGTTAGCATTGGAGTGGGGGAAGTTATTATCACGAGATTGAGCTCACATAGAGGTCTATGAGAAAAGATGGGAAGAGTGGTATCCCTCAACATTTAAGGTCAATAAAAATGAATATGTTCTCCTTGTTCTTCCAAAAAATATTGAATCATTTCGGCATGCACTACTACTGGATCAGTTCATCTTTCTCATTGACATCTTGGAAATATTCGACCACAGTTAGAGCAGTTACACTGACTTGATAGAGTCATTTCGAAATAGGTTCAACTTTCCCTCTTTCTAATGATTTAATAATCGAGAGCCATTGCAAAACCCATGAGAGGAGTAGTTCCCCATCCAAGAGTTACTTTACTATATTCAAAATTAAGTGATTTTAAGGACCTTCCTATATCGATTGATCTTAGCTCATTTAAGCACATTCAATCTATACATATAGTAGAACTTGAACTTTGGACTACAGAAGAAATCCAACTCTAAGTGGTCCTTTAAAGTTGAGATGATCCATGTGCCTTGTCTTATCTCTCTAAATAATAAGATATAAGATAGGAGGTCACCACGCCAACAATTAACAATTGGCTCACGAAGAGAGAAAGGATGTTCCAAAGTGAAATTTAAACTCGGGTAGAGGAGCGTAACAACTTTCCTCTTGGCTACTCAAACTACACCCAATTGCCAAATATTACTATATTACTCATTTAACTATTAATATATATATATATATATATGCAAGTCATTTTTATTAAAAAAAAACAAGTTGCATTATGTAATTGTGATAAGTATAGTGTCAAAAACTGAAAGGCCCATAACTCTATCAAGTATAATAGAAAATTGTCACTAACATTAATAATGTAAACTGCTAAAAGACTTAACCAAGTTGAAATAAACAAAACAAAATGCTAACATGTATGATTGAGACAATAAGGAGTCATACACTAACATGGAACAAACTCAGACTAAATGACTCACAATATAAAAGGATTGCCTCCCATCATTTGAAAACGAGACTAATATATAATAATGGATTCCCAACCATCCTTACCATAATTAAACTTAAGGGGCCTCTTTATTTCAAAGATGGCAAAGGGCACACCAAAGTATCTATCATCAATCAATAAAGGGAGAGGGACTGGTTGTGGTAGCTTTCATGATGCTTTCTAACATGAATAGAAAATCTGATTCATTCAACTATTCATTTCATTTCATTCTAAATTTGAGATTTTAATGAAAGGGGGAGGAGGTGGTAACTTTCATACTGTTTGTTTTTTTAACAAATTGAACATGAAATCTGATCCATTCAACTATTCATTTCATTCTAAATTTGAGATTCTAATGAGGATTCTAGCATGATCAGATTCTACCATGGTTGATAAAAAATATATATATACTTAAGCAATTTGATCCACTCAACTATTCATTTCATTCTAAATTTTAGATACTAATGATCTGCTTATACAGTGGTTGATTAAAAAAAATGCAGTCAATACGGAGACTTAGACCATTGAATTTTTAATCCAATTCAGTTATCCTGTCCCATTACCTTTATATTAAAAAATTGTGCATAGCAAAAAACAATTGATACAAGCAAATTAGTAGAGGGAAGAAAGGTTATTCGAGACTTTATCCACGTGATTATGTGGGGGAATGTAGGGTAAATGAGTTGACTTTGTTCCATTTATAATGAATAGGATAACCTCTTCTTTATTGACCAAATTATGTACACATAACTCATTCTAACCTTACATTTTCTACCCTCGAGGTGTTACAAAATTGTAGAATATTGTGCACACCAAGCTAACATTGCATCTGGTAAAGATAAAAAGGGATGTTAAGAGTGAACATGTTGCCCTTAGAAGAAGAGGATGGGGTGGAAGTTGTCACAATGCTAGGTGACACAAGAGTATTGAGGTGGGCCCAATGATTGACACATTGATGCATGGATTGGAAGTTGTCTGTATGTTACCCTTTCTATGTATCACATTAAGCAAACATGTGCGGGTATGTGATCCTCATATACATCTTTTGATCCTTCATTAATAGCTATTTTAAATTTTTATATATAATAAATAGTTTTATTAAATAAAACATAAGTTTAAGTTTAATTGTTTGGTCAAATAGAATGGTGATATGTGTCTTCTTAAAACTCAATATATTTTTGAAAGTAAAGTGATGTGTTTAACTTTTTTGAAAAGGATTGTCATTGTCACTTAAACGTGTCATTTAAACAATAGACAAAGTTCTTAGTCATTATTAATGTTAATTTTCCACCTCACTGTTAGTTGGATGGCATTACAAATTAAAGAAAGTTTTTTCAATTTTTCGTGTATACAATTAAATACCACCAAGACTTTGGTTCACTAATAAAATTAGGTTGTGTTAAAATTATTTATCATGATTTCGTTCCTACTTTGTTTTGTTCTGCATGAATGACATAATAATATTACATATTACACCAAAAGACACATTTTACATCCCAAGTGAGGGACACATGTACCTTAGAAAATGTATGTAATATTGATATGGAATAAGTTGTCCAATGAATAATTTAAAATAAAATGATTAACCTATTTAAAATTAATAATAATGAATTAGTTTAGATCCATTTTAATGTTGGATTTATTAAGCATTAAGAAGGATTAAATTTTTGAGGTGTAATTTTTTTTTCAAGTTTTTGTCCTCGTGACCTCATCTTCAAAGGGTTTATAGAGATAACTAGATACATTGCCATTTTTTGTGATGTTTGGAAGTTGACATTCAACTTGGGTAAAACCAAGGTTATTATCTTCAATGGATTGAAGAAGATCCTCTCACATCATCATTTATTTTT
>ML795640.1:5899-49032 GCA_009831015.1 Picea engelmannii
TGGGAGTCTGGGGAACTCAACTAACAACACTGTGAAATTTGGAGCCCTGGAGACCGACCTCGAGATACTATGCAGGGAAGGGATGACCAACGTAGTAGTGGAAGGAGACTCCATGATGGTCATCAACACAACAAGGAAACTCAAAAACGACACCAAAGTGGGAAAAATTCATAGGCACTGGCGCTTGGTGTACTCCCTACAAAAAATTCAGGAGCATTTGTAGACGGGGATCACAGTTGAGTTGCATTGGGTCTGAAGGTCAGCAAATGGACTAGCGGATAGAATAACTAATGAAGGGGTCGAAAAGGATGGAACAAAAGTAGATTCCACATGGAATAACATCCCAGAAGGTCAATTTTGGACAGACTGTTCCCAACTAGTGGTAAAGGACTATGACGACAATCGAAGTACGAGCGACCACATCGAGGTTGGAGGCACAAAATTAATAGAAGGGTAAGTCGGATCCAGGTAGAATCCGATAGGCCACACTTTCAACACGATTTACAATGTAGATCACAGTCACACCACAAGAGGAGGTACAACACCACGGTCTTGTCAATAGAATGAAGTACAAGGGTTGGCCAAGGGAGAGCGGAAAGGGTAATCCATAGCCGGTAAAGGACGAAGATCAAAAGGGTAGCCCGAGGGAAGGAATGGGTACACCTCAGCCACGCACAGGTTCCAAGGGAGGAAATGATTGGTGTACAAAGTACAAGGCAAAGGATTGGCGTCGGGATGACGACAGGAATCCAAAGCACACACACTTTGAAACAGAGAAAAGGACCGAAAGGTACACCTTTACGGGAGATACGAGGAAACCCCATAAAAGAAGAAACATCAGGGCTAGCAACAGACCAACGAGTAGCAATTATAGAGACCAAGAAGAGGCGAATAGAGGTGGAGGACGCAGTCACGACAGAGGCCACTGCATTTAAACATAGACGGTGAGAAGGAAGAACACATAGAGTAAGAGGGGGCCCCAGGGGGAGGAACTCCCAACAAGCGCCCGAAAAATCACTAGGATGGAACATGCGGCCAGAGAAGCCAAAGGCACCTTTCTTGAGCAGGTTGATACAAAAGGAAAGGCGGTCATCGATAGATGGGAGCAGGAAGTCAACAACAAGCACCAGGAAAAATCCTGGGCAAAACTCATCAAAGAAGCCGACAGGATAAGGGACCCAGGGGCCACACAGCCTAGGAAAACAAACCCTCTACCACAAAACGATGGAGGAAGCTTGGCGCACAAAAATGTTGATAAGTAAGCTGAGAGATGACAAGAGCGAGACCAACAGGGGGGAGAAACGAGGCCACAAGAAGGAACACATAGAAATTCTGAGCTGCCTCAACTTGGAGACCAACACAAGACGAATAAAAGAGGACCAGAGGAACCAGAGCAAAAAATTGGAAAGACTGGCAGAACAATTCCATCTCTACCTTCGCTATGTCCACCACATGGACATCACTCCAGCAGACCGACGCAACACACCAACCTGCATCAGAAGGACGCGCACGGTGGAACAAAAAAAGGAGAACGTGACAAGGAAGGAAGGAGAGGAAAGCAACCCAATCCTCTTGGATTAGCGCAGCCTCAACCCAAGGTATTTTTGTCTATCAGTGTATGAGCAACCCTTGTTATGCTTTTCCAACTTTAAGTTTTTTCTTATGTATAGGTTTTTCAAATGAATTTTCGGAGACTGGGTTGGTTTCCCCGGGTGGTGATCTAGGCCTCCCTTCGCCTATGTAGACAGCGTAATTTCGGGGCCCCTGACATGGTTTCCTTTTTGGTAGATCAGGGGTTGACCCTCCGTTCCTTTTTGTACTATATTTTCTCAGTAATATAGAATCTCAACTCACTTACAAAAAAAAAAGAAAGATGGATCCAAGCTAATTTAATTTTGTAATTAGAAAGTTTAGTTATATTTTAATACAGTTTACAATTCAATATTGAAAAGATTATAAAATTGATCCTATTTACTTGTCACAAATATTTATATATATTAAAAAAAATATAAAAATTAAATTATATAAATTATTGGAAAAGAGGAATTAAATACATGTATCAAGAAAACATTAATTTATAAATCTACATTAACATAGGATATTTGTAAGTATTTAAATATTTCCATTTAATTATTTTTTAATTTTTGATGCAGGAGCATCTTTGGTTCTAGGCAATCCACATCACCCAAAAACATTTCAATTATGTACAAGTTCAATTAGGATGAATAAAGACGGCTGCAACTCTACTTTGCAGCTTGTGTTGTGACTCCTTGTTACAAATGACAATGTTGTGACTCCGATGCTGCAACTCCACGCTACAAGAAATATGATGCAACTCCGCTCTACATGAAATACATTGCAACTCCATGCTACAGGTAATACTTTGCAACTGCACACTACATGGAATATGCTGCAATTCCACTCCACACGTCTCAGGAAGATAAAACACCAAGTGACAATCGCTGTTGAAAGAAGAGGGAACAAAATATGAATTGGGAAACGGTTGGGCAGCGAACAGTCACGATTGTTCATCTCCTTAGCAGATGGAAACACATCGACACGAGACACATTGGGAATAAAAAGGAAGAAAGGAGCTAAAGGGATTGATCATTTTAGTGAAGAAGGAATCGAGATTCACTAGGATTGATTGAAGTGGTCCAGATCACCAAGGAGAATGGGATCAAGAAAACAATGTATAATATGCGGAAGAACAACATAATAAATCAATTCTAGTCTCACGAGGAAGGATGTATTTACTGATCACATTGTAACAGGAGGAGTTTCTACAATAAATGATGAAGGCAAGGATTCATATCCTGTTAGTGTTCTTTGATGGTAATTAAATTATTCTATTTTACTGTTTAATAACATCAAATGAAATTTCTGTTGCATGTTCAAAACATGAGTTCTGTTATGCATTCTGAAGGCAGAGCATAGTCCTCTAGGTGTTAGACTGGTTGCAGGACCTTGCTGCTGCATCAAGTGGTATCAGAGCAGGTTTAGTTCCTGAGTTGTGAGAGAACAATGCCCGAAGGTAAGGCATGTGAATGTTGGTCCGAGTGAGGGATGCGAGACAACTCGTAAGGATTCCACCACGAAGGGCAAGAGCAACACAGGGAGGTGCAAGGAATAGAGAACTCAATGAATTAAGAAGAAGAATAAAAGAGTTGGATAATAGAAGAAATGGGGACGCTGAGTTAGATTCAAAATATGAGGAAGAGGTTGAAGTTGAACAAAATATTGAGGAAGGAGACCCATCAGTGCATTTGATATCCTTCTTAAGTAACAAAGGTAGCACGAGGGTTGAAATTTCATGCTATGATGGCAGTCCGAGGGTTAACACTCTTATAGATTGAATAAGAGAGCTTGAAAGATACTCCGAGTATGAGAATTTTCAAGATCTCAATCATGTTCATTTTTCCATTATGAAGTTGAAAGAACATGCTGCACTTTAGTGGGATATGTTGCAAAAATATAGAGTAGATAATAGGTTAGATACGATTAAAACTTGGAAGAAGATGGTTAGTAAATTTCGAGAGAAAGTTTTACTTGTTGACTACCAACAAAACTTGTGTAGACATGTACAAAATCTCGGACAGAAAGAGGTATCTGTGTGTGAATATACTGAAGAATTCTTCACGCTGTCACTCAGGTCAGGGATAAAAGAATTGGAGTATCAAAAAGTGGAAAGATACATGAATGGGATGGAGTATGAGATTTAGGATGAGATGAGTACGCATTACTTTCATAATGTAGATGCAACCTATCAGGTTGCTTTGAAAGTGGAAGAAAAGATTGACAAAATATTGCACCAGAAGTTTCAGGGAAAAGGAACTCGAGGCAAAGGTAGAGCAAGTGCTACTAAAGATAGTGAGAAGGAGGATGAAGTGAGAAACAATAAAAATGGAAGAGGAGGAAGAATTGTTGGCATAGGCAGAGGTTTTGGCCGAGGTAAGTATGTGATTGCATGTTATAGATCATCAAAATGTCCATAGATGCAGAATGAAACAAGAAGAAATGAGGCTAGGACGCAAGTCACCCAAGAAGATGAGACAATAGCCGTTGGTGGGAATGTGGAAGTACTTAAGAAAGAACAAGGATAAAAACCGATGGTGAGAAGAGTATTATTCAAGCCTGAGACAAAGGCAACAAAAGAACCCTAACAAAGAAAGAGTGTTCAAAACTAAATGTAAAATTTGGGATAAGTGTTGTCATCTTGTCATTGATGGAGGAAGTACATAAAATTTGGTATCCACTAAAGTAATGGATAAATCTAATTTGAAAGACATTCCACATCCTGATCCATACCGAGTTTCATGGTTGCAAAAAGGACAACAAGTCACTGTGACTGAGCAATGTTTATTGAGTTTCTAGATTAGGAGTTTCAATGAACAAGTTTTATGTGATGTAATAGAGATGTATGCATGTAATGTATTTCCTGGGAAACCATGAATGTTTGATAGAAAGGTATTCCACGATGGTAGAGAGAATTCATATGATTTTTTCAAGGATGGACAACATTATAAGTTGGTACCAATGTTGGAAAATATTATGGACAATAGTAACAACAAGGGTATGGACAACAATAACATCAAGGTTATGGACAACAATAACATCAAGAATATGCATAACAATAACAATTGAATCATGTTATGTTATGCTAAAGAGTTTCTAAGAGAGAAAAAATAAAGTGGTTTTTGTTTGGCCATAATGCCAAAAAAGATCCAAGAAACTGAGAAAAAGGATTTTATATCAGCCGAGATTCAACACTTGTTGAAACAATTTAAGGAAATTGTAGCAGATGGTTTACCAATAGGGTTACCTCCATTCAGAAGTATATAACATCAGATCGAATTGATACCAAGATCAAGTTTTCTAAATAAAACACCTTATCGAATGACCCCAACAGAGCGCAAAGAGGTAAATAGGCAAGTACAAGAGTGGCAGATGTGTACAGATTCACGGGCTATTAATAAAATTACCATAGAGTATATGTTTCCTTTATTGAGAATGGATGATCTTATGGATTGTTTGAGTGGCACTAAGTACTTCACGAAGATTGATTTGAAGAGTGGTTATCATCAAATTTGGATAAGGGAAGGTGATGAATGGAAGACAACGTTCAAGATGAAAGATAGGTTGTTCGAGTGGTTAGTTATGCCATTTGGGTTAACTAATGCACCTGACACATTCATGAGGCTAATGAACGAAGTTTTGAAACCATTTTTGGGAAAACTTGTTGTCGTATACTTAGATGACATTTTGATTTTCAAGAGGAGTATAGAGGAACATTTGGAGCATGTGAAAAAAGTGTTACAACGATTGAAAGATGATGAATTGTTGATAAATCTGAAGAAGTGTACATTTTTACAAAAACAACTTGTATACTTGGGTTTTGTGGTTTCCAAAGAAGGTTTAAAGATGGATTCCGAGAAGGTAAAAGTGATTTTGGATTGGCCGACACTTAAATGCACTTTTGATGTGCGGAGTTTCCATGGATTCGCGAGTTTCTATAGGAAGTTCATTAGAAATTTTAGTCAGATTTGTGTGCCTCTTACTGAATACATGAAGAAAGGCACATTTAGGAGGACAACAACATCAACAAAGTCATTTGAGGACTTGAAGAAAAAGGTGAAAAAATAGCCAATGTTGGCACTTCTAGATTTCAACAAGGTATTGCAAGTAGACGGTGATGCAAGTGGGACAACAATCGGAACAATTTTGAGCCAAGAAGGTAGACTGATAACATTTTTCAATGAGAAGTTGAATGAAGCAAGGAAGAAATACTCTGTTTATGATCAATGATTTTATGTTATCATCCAAGACTTGAAGAAGTGGCGATATTACTTGCTTCCAAAGAAGTTTGTTTTGTTTACTGATCACAAGACACTGCAGTACATTAACAAGCAAGGTAAATTGATTTAGAAGAATTCTAAATGGGTAGAATTTTTACAAAGTTATACGTTTTTTTTGAAACATAGGTCATGGAAATAAAAAAAGGTTGTTGATGCGTTGAGTTGGAGGACAATATTGCTAAACACCATGTCAATTGCAGTGGTGAGTTTGGAATGTGTGAAAGAGTTGTATTAATATGATGCATATTTTGCAGAGGCTTGGAAAGCATGCAAAGAACCATGGAGTCTGGACCAAACACCATTCTTGGATTACCATATTCAAGAAGGATTATTGTTTAAGAACCAACAATTGTGTATTCCACAGAGTTCATTATGGTTGAATCTCATTAGAGAGTTACACAGTGGCGGTTTAGGAGGACACTGTGGCATGGACAAGACCACAATATTGGTGAAATAATAATACTTTTGGCCCAACATCTACAAAGACTTTAGAAAATTTGTTGAGGGTTGTAGAGTTTGTCAATTAGCCAAAGTTAGAAGCCATAATACAATACTTTACACTCCACGTCGGTATCTAAAAGATCGTGGGAAGATGTTAGCATGGATTTTATTTTGGGACTACCTATGACATTGAGGAAGCATGATTCTATGATGGTGATAATAGATCAGTTTTAAAAAATGACACATTTTGTAGCATGTAAGAAGATATGTGATGCCAGTGAAGTAGCTGCATTATTTTTCAGAGAAGTGGTAAGGTTACATGGCCTATCGAGGAGTATCACTTTAGAAAGAGACACACGATTTCTTGGTCACTTTTTGAGAACGCTTTGGAAAAATTTGGGTTCTAAGTTGCTATACAGTTCGGCCTATCATCCCCAAATAGAGGGTAAGACCGAGGTGGTGAACCAAAGTTTAGGAAACTTATTGAGAAGTTTGAGTGGTGAAAATCCTAGTCAGTAGGATTTAGTTTTGGCACAAGTTGAATTCTCTTACAATGATTCAGTGAACAAATCTACAGGAAAGAGCCCATTTCAAATTGTTTATGCCAAGTTACCTAAAGGGGTGGTAGATTTGGTTGATTTATTGGATCTAGGAGATAAAAGGAGTGCCAATGCAAGTGATTTTGCAGATAGTATGCAAGATCTACATGAGAAGGTTAAGCAAAAACTACATGCAAGCAATAACCAATATAAACAGAGGATAAATCTACGTCAGAGGCAAAACATATTTAAAGAAGGTGAGTTAGTCATGGCCCATTTGAGAAATGAACAATTTCCTAGAGGTACCTATAACAAACTTAAGTATAAGAAAATAAGACCGTGCAAAATCTTGAAGAAAATCTCTGATAATGCTTATCAGTTGGAACTTCCGGACAAGTTCGATATATCTCCAACATTCAATGTTGTTGATCTATATGGGTTTCATGAAGGAGAAAAAAGGTGACGATGAAGGTACTTTGGATAGATGGGAACAACAATTACTAGTCAATCAAGTTGAAGAAGAGGAAGAAATTTTGGCCATAGGGATTGGTAGAAAAAATCGCAACAAGGAATATCTAGAATATTTAGTCAAGTGGAAAAATAGAGGTCCTGAGGATGCATCTTGGGTTTCTGAAGAAGAACTAATACGCCTACGAAACACTTCATCCTCTGGAGCAATAACCACATGAGCTTGGAGCTCATGTTTTTTGTACCAAGGATGTCTGATGCATGAGTATCTTTGGTTTTGGGAAATCCACATCACCCAAAAACATTTCAATTATGTACAAGTTCAATTATGATGATTAAATATGGCTGAAACACTTCTTTGCAGCTCGTGATGTGACTCCTTGTTACAAATGACAATGTTGCGACTCCTATGCTGCAACTCCACGCTATAAGAAATATGTTGCAATTCCACGCTACATGAAATATGCTGCAACTCCACACTACAGGGAATATACTGCAATTCCACTCTATGCGTCTTAGGAAGATAAAACACCAAGTGACAATCCTTGGTGAAAGAAGAGGGAACGAAATTTGAATTGGGAATGGCTGGGCAGCGGACAATCATGATTGTTCATCTCCTCAACTAATAGAAATAGAACAACAAGAGAAACATTAGGGATAAAAAGAGAGAAGAAAGGAGCTGAAGGGGTTGATCATTTTAGTGAAGAAGGAATCGAGATTCACAGGGGCTGATTGAAGTGCTCTAGATCACCACAGAGAACGAGATCGAGAAAAGATTGTGTAATATGTGGAAGAACAACAAAGTAAACCTAATATGTGGAAGAACAACAAAGTAAACCAATTCTAGTCTGGTGAGGAATGATGTATTTATTGATTACATTGTAATATGAGGAATTTCTGCAATAAATGATAAAAGCAAGGATTCATAGCCTGTTAGTGTTGAAATTTCTGTTGCGTGTTCAAAACTTGAGTTCCATTGTGCATTCGGAACGCAGAGCATAGTCTTGTAGGTGTTAGAATGGCTACAGGGCGCTGCTGCATCAATTCCTCTATATATTTAATAATATAGATGCTAAATTAAGATAAATTTATACTAATAAATATATTTTTTTCTCTATTTTTATTTGATCTTAATTCATCTATCTTGTTAATCCAATTTAATATAATATTTTATATAAAACAAAAAATAAAATAATAATAAATTTAATTTATAGTAGACTGTAGATTTAGCTAGAAAACATTAAAGACTATAGGATGAAGCATGTTTGCACCTTCCCTAAATGTAATCTGTGGAGCACGCCTGGTTTTCTGGAAAATCTACACGTATTGGATTACTTTCGCGGGTTCCATACCTGTAAATTTGGAAATCTCGTTGCGTTAAGCTTTTTTTTAAGTTATCTGTAAGCTTATGATAAAAGCTAGCTTCATTTTTATTTAGTCAATCCAATGATATATTGCAGACTTGCTCTTAGTATTTGTTTATTGGCTATCTTTGTTGTGTAAAACTTAGAACAATATTTCTAGTTTAAAATATTTACAATTGTTATAGGTTTTTTGCCAAGTTTTTTACTAATTAAAGTGTGAATGTTTCCAAACTTTATATGAAAGATAATTTACACTTTGAAATATAAAACTTTATTGGCTATCTTTGTTGTGTAAAACTTGGAACAATATTTTTAGTTTAAAATATTCACAATTGTTATAGGTTTTGTGCCAAGTTTTTTAACTAATTAAAGTGTGAATGTTTCCAAAAATATTTTATAGTTGTATTTATTACCCTGCTACTTTATATGAAAGATAATTTACACTTTGGAATATAAAAGATAGTTTTATAGCTTTAGTGTTAACTAATGAACTAATTGATTCTTTTGATAATGCCCAATACTTTTTTGTTTTCTTTTGGTCAGAATGTATTAAAGGCTTCTATCTCTCTTTGATATTCCTCGACTATGTTAACTTTAGTATTGATATCTGCGATCCTCATTAATATAAAAAGTGTTATCTTTATACTCTTTGAACACATCACTTTATTAATCCATATGTGCCCAAAATATTTTAAGAAACCATATGCTCGGATCTATTATTATTGATTTCATCCATGCTTTCTCAATTCTCTTTAGAATCAACACATCACATTATTAATCCATATGTGCCCAAAATATTTTAAGAAACCATATGCTCGGATCTATTATTATTGATTTCATCCATGCTTTCTCAATTCTCTTTATCAAATCTCTTTGAATTGCAGAAATTTTAAAAGCAATTCCTTTAGAAAACAAATCCTTTAGATTGAGGGAAATTCTCTTTGGCTATTGAGTCTGTTCAAAATAACCTAAGATGAGGAGGTGTGAAAGACTCTAATGGATACCTTGACATAGTTTTTTTAGTTAAGAACATTTCTAGGAATAATATTATTACTTTAGACAACGCCATTAAGGAAGTTGGGGATATTATAACATTATGTTATATCGTTGTTGAATTGATATTCATTGTTGGAGCGATTTAGATTATATTTCGTTCCACTAGTCTTGGGAATTGTTACATGAGAATTCATTAACTATTAATTATTCAAAAATAGTATTCATAGGTTGTTTTGTACTCAATTCTCCACCTTGCTCATTGTTGAGATAACAAAAAACAAGTATTTCCACTCTTAAATATAGGTAGATCATTTCTACTTGTATTAGGTAGAGTTGTATCTTCCCTTGCTATTGAAATATTTAAAAGAGTAGTTGGTATATCTATTACAAGAAGTGATGACCATCCTGTTCTATAGCCGCAATTAGTCAGACATAAATTGGTTGTTGCACATTAAACCCACAATGGGGTGTCCAAGGATCTTCTCAAATCACTCTCTCAGCCACGTCCACAGGTGCAGAGTTATGTAAACTATGTTGGAACTTCAAAAAATCGAGCTATTCTCAAACTCAAATGCAAAATATCCTTTAGTAGAGCCTCATAATGCTCTGGTTTCACAACAATATTTAAGTGCTCAGAACTAGGCGCTAAAACTCCATAGAACCTCGATCATGACCATAAGGTAACTCTAATTTGATAGCTCCTTTTCCCTTTCGGAGCTAATAGCCTTTAACCGTAGAAAGCAACCTTGTGCTGTGACCATATCTCTAACACTATCCGTGCTTTATCCTTCCATGAGATATCAAGCTCCTTCAACTCTTGATCCCCACCTTTGATCATCACTGAAAGGACGATCTAGATCTATCGTCGGAGTGATCCAACCTTCAATCCTCGTCGTCGATCGGGTCCCAATCGAACGATAGATCTCTTTCCTAGTCACGTATTGATGGAAGGTCTTGATTAACTATCAGACTAGATTCACCTTGCTTCCTATCATAATAATCTCTATCAGACTCCTTCCAACCGCGACACTATGAAACTGTCGCTCCGACAGTCTTTCTCTCTCCTCTCAGACTCCAAATGCCTGGAGTGTCTCCATCGTCAATCTGTCCATATCTACGGTTATGATCATTATTCTGCGTCAAGTCTTCATCAATCAACATGTGCATACCTTCCACATGTCAGCTTCATACTCATGGGTCCAATTTCCACGTGTCACCTACTTATTCATCCATGGCACTACCACATGCCATCTTCTCATTCACTGATGCCACATCTGGGATCTGTCTACTTCTCTTTAATTCCGATGGTTCTACTCTGAGAACTAATAAAATGTTTCCATGCGTCACTTTCACAACACCGATCTATAATTCTCTAAACAGATCTGGACCATTTGTCAGACTATACCTTTCAGAGTATTTATCCAGCCACATACTCTGATATCCCCACTTAGATGACAAATCAGTTTTTTCCACATGTCGTTCACTACATCGTCAATCTACCTAACTCCGAATCTATATTCACCCTTGATCAAAGTTACATTTCAATCCTTCGGACCTTTGGACAATTGTGCCCAATATTGCCACGTGGATGCCTTACAACCATTGATCTCTCTACTTCGAGATTTACTTACAACCATTGATCTCGTCTATGTTACAATTGATCTTGACCGTTGATCTCCTCTGTCCTCTGATTGATTTACACAATATATCAAAATTCTTCGTCAGAGTGTTTTTCAGGCTTCAACTTTGAAGGCTTGACTCTGAAAGCCTTGTACTGTCACATCGGATTTCGAAATTGGATTAATGTTGATCTTTGATCTAAGTAGATATCCATCCGAGATATAATCTTGGTGGTCCCTTCTTTAACACACAATGGAAACCCAGGAAACTTGATCAACGATCACAATCCATTGTTCTTCTTCATCAGACGATAGCTATTTCTCGATAATTGTAAATAATATTTCCACTCAGTTCTTTATCATGCTTGTGCACATAGTTGAATTCTAACTCTGTCTCTTCCCGACTTCAAATGGTCCTATTACGAACTTGATTGGTTTATTATCATCTTTGGAACATCGATCCCTTTGGTGATCAATGATTACTTGTGATCCATTCACGTTGGATACAGAACCTGTGTGGACACATGAAGAGGGGATTCCTCACTATTAAGATATTAACACCTGCACACTCAATCTGACAAAGAATTAACACACACAATTTACATAGGTCTTCAGCCAAAAATTCCATATAACACTCGAATTAGATTTATTTCCATTACTGAACTGTACATATATTGTACAGAAGAATACATAAGGCCTCTTAATGGCCTTTTCAATATTCTCTCTATTATTGGCTTGATTTCCTTTCAATTGGCCATCACTTCCTGGCATGTTTCTATATTCATTTGGACACACCCTCATACCTGTAGGCTTACAATTTTAAACACGAAAGGACTCTGATACCAGAATTGGTTCAGATCCTAAATTCCCTCACTCACAATCCTTAGGATCCTCTAGATCCATAAAAAATCAAGAGATCTGTAACTACCCCTAAGATCTCTCTAAGCCCTCACAAATTTTGAGGACTAAATCAATTCCAATGCATTCCACAACTAATACAAGTTTTCTAGAATTCCTTCAAACATAGGAATTTTCATCAATTACACAATTAAATTCAAATAAACCCAAGACCCCTTGGTTTAGTAAAAGATGCTTGATTTTGGAGGCAGGATGCTCCCGCATTAGACTCCCAAGGAACAAAAAGTGTTCATGATCTCTTGATCATGATTTCCAATTGTTGAAATCCTCCTGGGTCCCATACTTTATGTTGTTGCTCACCATTCACCTTGTTGCTTTGCTGTTTCCTTATTGTTGTCTCCAACCTTCCAGGATCCCGTACTGTACTCTTTTGTCGTGCAAAATCTCTGCTTTCTTTAGTAAGTTGTACTGGAACTCTTCTTATTTCTCTGGTATCTGTTCTTGGAAACATTCATCAACTGCTTCCATAACTCCTCAATGTCGAGTCTTGTCATCTGCTGGTACACACTACTGCTACAATTTATTGCAATTAACCATAGAAAACTTGTATCGCTGCTGCCATCTCTTGGCCTTCACCTCTCTCTTTGTCCTCAACTTTTTGAGAACACTTCTCACTCAAAAAAAACTTATGAAAACAATACTGCATATCCTTAAGCTATATGCTTAGTGTACATGATTTCTTAAATAAATTCTGTTCTTGGAATCTACTAAAATGACATATTTGTTGTGAAGATTTTATACCTTTCTCCATGGTCATGTACCGATGATCATCATCCTCCACTGTCATCTCCTCCTTAGCAAGCTCCATACTTTCCTCACTGTAGCCTTGCATAGCTCTTTCCAAGAATTTATGTACTTCAACTTTTGAAGTATCTCCAAGCCAACTATTTATCCTCCTCGCATCTCCAACATCTGCATCCTTTGAACATGCATGACTTCCTCGTTCACAAATTCCAAGAGAAAATGTTGTCCCTTCCTCTAACATGACAAAATTCATAATTTGTCTCTCTCTCATGCCTTCATGAGGCAATTCCTCCTTTAGGACAACTTCAAGTGGATGCCTATATCCATGACCTGTGAGTCCTACAAACATACACAAATCATCAGTCTTAAAAACATGAGACTGCTTAGTCCCCTTAGATGCCTCTTTCATCCTCTCCTTTTGTTGGAAAGAACTTTATGAGCTCTTCATGAGGTCTATACTTCTCCAAGCATCACTCCCTTCTCTGGTTCACAAAAGTGAAATGTTGGTCCTTCTCTTAAGGCTTCTCTATACTCAACGTACCTAAGTTCCACTTCTATGATTCGAGATTTCAGTTTGTGCCTCTATTTCGTTGCAATCAATAGCTGAATATGCCATTTGACCTTTCTCTTCAATCTCCAAGCATATATTTGGTCCCTCCCACTCTCTTGTAGAAAATCCTTTAGTACACTAAGATGTACTTTCAACTCAACCATTTCTCTGTCAAGATCCTCTTGACTCATCCTCTTTCTGCCATTTTCTTTGGAATCTTTCTTTTCTCTACCATGGCTTCTTCTAGAACCTTCACAATGACCATCAGTAGGAATTTTCACCTCTACTCTTGTGAAACTCTCCTAGTCCACTATCATATGCATCAAGCCTTTGTAGCAAGTCTCCTCTACCTGCTACCTAATACTTCACCAAGATTCCCCTGAGATATGGCCTTTTGGTATCATAGGTCCTCTCCATTGGAACCTTCTGAGCACTCCTCTACTCCTATTTGGATCTGAACCTACTCACACTCTCTGAGAACTCCTCTTGTCCTATACACTTATAATATCCAGCTGAAAGTGTTACAACACTCCTTGCTGTAAGGTTCTGCCACAATATTTACTTGAGAGCTCTACTTGGTCTTTCTTCCTCTCTTACAATTATACTAGCTATCAATGGCTGCTATCATATCCTTCTTTACATATCTTCATAACCAGAGTTAAATTTAAAATACCAACCATTACCTGTAATATCTATCCATGTTATCTTATCCTCCACATTGAATACACTTGAATTGACAACTTATTTTACAATTATCTTGCAACTTCTCATGTATTCCTCTGTGCATGTTCCCCTATGCATACAATCAGATTCTCTGCTGGCTACAATATGCAATCTTTAAGTTCTTATGTTGAACTTATCCTTTACTCTGTACCAATTATAGAGTTCCAAAGATCACTAACTTGCTATGATACCAAAAATTATTACTATCTCGGTCTATATCCACAGTTAGGTAGACATCAATTTATTGTTGCACATTAAACCCACAATGGGGTGTCTAAGGATATTCTCAGATCAGTTTGTCAACTATGTCCACAGGTGTAGAGTTATCAAAACTCTGTTGCAGCTTCAAAAAATCGATATGTTCTCAAACTTAGATCCAAAATATCCTTTAGCAGATCCTTAGAATGATCTGGTTTCGCACCAGTCTTTAAACGCTCATAACCAAGAACTAACCTCCATACAACCTTGATCATGACCACGAGCTAAATTTGATATCTCCTTTTCCTTTTTGGACCTAATACCCTTTAAATGTAGCAAGCGACCTTGTGTTGTGACCATACCTCTAACACAATTGGGGCTTTATCCTTCCGTGAGCTATCAAACGCCTTCAACTCTATATCCCCGCCTTTGATTGTCACTAAAAGGACGATCCAGATATATCGTCGGAGTGCTCTAGCCTTCAATCCTCATTGTCGATTGGGTCCCAATCATTGGATGGTATATCTCTTTCCTGGTCGCGTCCCAATGGACGGTCCTCATTAACTGTCAGACTAGCTTCACCTTACTTCGTATCAGAATCCTCTCTATCAGACTCCTTCCAGCTGTGACACTCTGAAATTGTAGCTCCGACAATATTTCTCTCTCCTCTCAGACTCAAAACGCCTAGAGTGTCTCCACCGTCGATCTATCCAGATCTACAATTATGCTTGTTGTTCTATGCCAAGTATTCATCAATCAATGTGTATGTACCTACCACGTGTCACCTTCATACTCGTGGGTCCAACTGCGACGCGTCACCTACTCATTCATCCACGTCGTTTCCACATGTCCTCTTCTCATTAGCTGATGCTACATCTGGGATTTTTCAACTGCCACGTGTCACTCTGGTGACCTTCCACATGTCTTGTCCTGAGTCGTAGATCTATTCAACTTCGAATAAATCTCAATTTTCGGTTGGGGTTGCTATGTCAGAGTTCCTTTAGTTAATTAACTTTGATGGTTCTACTCCGAGAACCAATAAAAAATTCCCACGCATCACTTTCACATTAACGATCTAGAATTCTCCGAATAGATCTGGACCATTTGTCGAACTATACCTTTCAAAGTATTTCTCCAGCCACATACTCCGATATCCCCGCTTCAATGGAAAATCAATTGTTTCAACATGTCATTTTCTACACTGTCAATCTACCTAAATTCAAATCTATCTTCACCCTTGATTGGAGTTACATTTC
Source organism: Picea engelmannii (assembly GCA_009831015.1). Classification (NCBI taxonomy): domain Eukaryota; kingdom Viridiplantae; phylum Streptophyta; class Pinopsida; order Pinales; family Pinaceae; genus Picea; species Picea engelmannii. The sequence goes on from ML795640.1 coordinate 21,571, forward strand.
AACCCTTCGGACCTCTGGACAACCATTCCCAATATTTCCACGTGGATGCCTTACAACCGTTGATCTTGTCTATGTTACAATCGATCTTGACTGTTGATCTCCTCTGTCCTCTGATTGATTTACACCGTATATCGAAATTATTCGTTAGAGTGTTTTTCAGACTTCAACTCTGAAGGCTTGACTCTAAAAGACTTGTACTGTCACATCGGATTTCAAAACTAGATTAATGTTGATCGTCCATCTAAGTAGATATCCCTCCGAGATCTAATCTTGGTCGTCCCTTCTTTAACACACAATGGAAACTCGAGAAACTTGATCAATGATCACAATCCACTGTTCTTCTTGATTGGACGGTAGCTATTTCTCGATAATTGTAAAGGGGATTTCCACCTTGTTCTTTATCACTCCTGTGCACATAGTTGAATTCTAAATCCGTCTCTTCCTGATTTCAAATGTTCCTATCACGGACTTGATTGGTTCGTTATCATCTTTGGAACATTGATCCGTTCGGTGATCGATGATTACTTGTGATCCATCAATGTTGGATACAAAACCTGCGCGCACACACAAAGAGGGGATTCCTCACTATTAATATATTAACACCTACACACTCAATTTTACAAAGAATTAACACACACAATTTACATAGGTCTTCAACCAACAATTCCATATAACACTCGAATTAGAGTGGTTTCCATTACTCAACTATACATATATTGTACACAGAAATACATAAGGTCTCTTAATGGAATTTTTAACATTCTCTCCACTATTGGGCCCGATTTCCTTTCAATTGGCCACCACTTCCTAGCCTACTTCTACATTCATTTGGCCACACCCTCATGCCCGTAGGCTTACAATTTTAAACACAAGGACTTTGATACCAGATTTGGTTTAGATCCTAAATTCCCTCACTCACAATCCTCAGGATCATCTAGATCCACAAACTATTTAAGAGATCTGTAACTACCCCTAAGATATCTCTAAGTCCTCACAACTCTCGAGGACTAACTCAATTACAATGCATTCCACAACTAATACAAGTTTTCTAGAATTCCTTCAAACATAGGAATTTTCATCAATTACACAATTAAATTCAAATAAACCCAAGACCCCTTGGTCTAGTCAAACATGCTTGATTTTGGAGGTAGGATGCTCCTGCATCAAGAAGAATTATTTTCTTTGTCCCTTAACAAAACTAGAGAAAAATATATGGATATCTATTAATGGTTGGAGTGTTGTACAAGACTCCTAGTGTAAGCCACATTCTTACATGGCCACTATCTTTTTGAAGCAAGCACATATAAACATAAGTATTGGTACAACTATAAGAATGAGAAATAAGGAGGTATCCATGTCCATACATTACACATGCAAAAAATTGGGTTTGAACCCTTGAACATAGTTCTTGCACAAATGGATTCAGATGGTGTGTCATTCATTTGGTTCTTGAGAACGAAGCATTGCAAACACAAAAGAACTCAAGCATTGAATCCAACAAACATACCATCCTACATACTTATCGAAGGATATATAGGTTTACAATTGGTTGTTTGTGTGTAGGGTACTGATAATAGAGGCCTTGTAGCCATATGAAGGACACAAGTCTCTATAGAAGACAAAGAACATAGATAATAGATAATTCCACATAGTATTCGTGTTGGTGAAGCGAGTGGACGATAAGCCCCTTGTTTACAGATCATATGGTATTAGAGCAATTGAATCCTTGACTATGACACGACTATCAAAACCTTGCAGACCTAACACATGTAAATAAAAAAAAGAGAGGTTGGAAGACCTAAAAGCCATCAATGCTTAAGAAGAGAACACATGCTTGAATGAACATGGCAACCAGAGGATGAGAGAGATGGAGAAGAACCTTGAGATCTTGACAAGAATGTTTCCATTACTAAAGAAGCAATTTTTTGAATACCAAGACTCCCTCACTATAGTTATTGCAGATTGGGACAAGAGTAAAGTTCATATCATACACTTGGGCGAGAAGGTGATCCAATTGGACAATTGGCATAGGATAGGTTCACTCAGATGATGCATTAGTTGCAACAAGAGTTGGCAGAGAATGAGAAGGCATTGGAAAATATCCAAGCAATTATATAAGAGCATAGAGAAGCAAAGCCACCTTCCATTACCATTTCCAAAGCCAACACCATGACCGCGACAATTTTGGTAAGTTCACCTTCTGTAGACATTTCTCAAAAGTAGCTTGGTGTATTTGAAAAGTATACTAGAGGCATTGGGTTGAATTTGTTAACACACATGGGAAATGATGTACACGGGATATGCAAGAGAAGATAAGGCATCCTAAACCCCATTATAGCTTAACAGAGGGTCAAGAATGATGTCCTAGGTTTCAATGGTAGTGAGGAAAAGTGCACAATACCCAAGATGATGTTTTCAAAGGAAAAGGACACGATAGAGTTGGATTGGTTATAAAAAAAAGAGTAGTAGTACATGAAGGTGGTATCCCACTACCACCTCAACCTTCTTGTGGTGGATTGCAGAAAAGTAGTGACGAGAAGAGTTCAAAGACTCAACCTAGACTTGCACTCAGAGGAAGTAGGTAGAAAATCAACTAGAAGAAGAAGAACCTGTTGAGGGGTCATAAATCCCTTTAACTCAACAGTAGGAACCAAACCCACCACTAAGGCCCAATTAGACTCCGCAATGTTTAATGGTGGAATGGTTCTCCAGATATTGTGATCCAACCAATTAATCGATGGGCTTTACATAGTGATTAACAAGATGTCTTCTTGTGAAATCTCCTCCTTCAATTTTGAACGTTCTTTTTTTTTAAAAATTCTCTTATATGTGGGACCGATATAAGATAAATGATGGTATAAACCAACTGGGTAACAAAGGGAAAATGCTTAACTACGGAAGAAGACTGATCTTGGGATAACCCTCGTGCTCAAGCATGTAGACAATGGATCTTACACCTATGACAAGCCTAGTACTAATACATTAACCTGCCGGTGTTCCAATCATTGACTGAGATACAATTATCAGAATAGAACATACATGTAATAAACGATGGCAAGAAAAATAGTTTCCTTAGCTCTAATCACTGATCACACATTAACATAACGATTTAATTTTCATCATTAAAGACAAGAACTATAAAAATATTGAATTAGATAACTTATCAACAGATTCAAAGGCTCTTACTCGTTACAACATCCATTCATGAGATAAAATTAGAAATAATTCTTCTTCAGATCAATCAAACACACTTTTGATGAATAAACAAAAACTTGTCTCTGGTCCTAAACACGACTTCTCAATTAAGGTAGCTCCAAAATAGTTCTTTACAAATCCAAAAATGAGGGTCTTTGCAAAAACCATCGACCACTTCTAACAGGTCGATCCTCTTATTTATAACATATTATTAAATAAAAATAACTATCAAAAGTGCAAGTTAAGTAAAACAAAACATCGCCACATGGTGCTTTCATCTCTCAGTCTTCTAAGAGTCATCAAATGGTTTCACTTGAGTGGATGAATCTTATCATACTCTGACCATTTGACAAAGAGATCCTCGCACGTGTTGGCATATGGGAATCTGTCTTGATCCATTGGGGCCGAAATTATTTCCTTTATCTCCAATGCCCATGCCCGCTACTTGACTATTCTAGCACTTAACTGTTGCAACACTTTCCGAGCCTTGATCGGGTGTTCCATGAACTGCTGTACTTGACTTGGCGCCATGTTCGCCACCTTTTCTATTTCTGCAACCCATGATGAGTCTTGTTCGACATGTAATTTGACTATGTCATGCAAGTCGACAAAGTCATCGGGTGTGCCGAATTCTGGAAGACCGATGTCTCTCATCGCCCGATTGATATTGATCCAACTCTTTTTGCACTTGACCCATTTCTCTTGGATTTCCTGATGAGGTTCTTGGGCCATTTTCACCTAGTATTCGACCAACTTATTTATGCGGTCGATGCTGCTATCCCTTAGTACCCGAATACCGTGCTCTTCAACGTCTCGTCCTTGTTGAATTGCGTTGATGTAATCGATCCTTTCCATTGCTTGGTGTGATTTCTCATACCATCTTTCCATATCCTTGCATGTCGCCAGTGCCATGAGGGTGTCTTCTTGGAAATTGATTATCCCCACAGTGAAAAGATGCCGCTCATTCGTGAATTTGCTATAGGCATCCTAGAATTCGCTTCTCAAGAACACCGTGGCCTGTGTGGAGTCCTGATAATATTTTGCCAAGTGGTGTAGATGCTCCAACTCCTTCAACACAATGACTAGCTCCTCTTCATCCTTCCTCGCTCTATCCAGGGTGGCATTTGTGATTGCCATCCCTGCGCCAATAAGCTCAGACGTCTTGGCTTGCTCTGTGCTAATCAATTTTTCCTCTATGGTGATGAGGATGGAGCTGTCCAGAGTAAGCCTCCTCTTCTTGGTGGTTCTCTTCATGATGGCTTTCCTCTTTTAGTTGTAGGATATGGCTTGTATACCAATGACCTCATCCACGGGTTCGAAGATTTACTTCTCTCCCCAAGTGAGCGTGTTTCCCAGGATCTCGATGGTGTAAATCTGTTCAAGGCTGGGTTCTTGAGCCTCTTTTGTGTGTTCCGAAAGTTTTGCCTCTAGTTGTTGCTCATATAGAGGTAAAGTACCGACCAAAATTGATGCATCAGGGGAAATCTCAATACTTACTTGATAATTGACTGTTGAGATGCCAGTTTCCTACTGTGGAACTTCCTCTTCTTGTTCGCTCGACCCTAGCTCTCCCTTTGGGATGTCCACTTGGGTGTCTGACACATCGAGTAGCTCAATGTCTAAGACACTTTCGACCTCCTGGTCACTTTGTGGAAGGCTTTGAATTTGAGCATCGGGAGCTGGGGAGGATGCTTTCTTGGGTTCCTTTTCCTCTGTGATTTGTACTAGAGTCACCAGGGAAACCTCCGAACTCTCCTCATCATCATAGATCATTATTAGGTTGTGTAAGGTTTTTGGTGCACTTTCTCTCCCTGATGTCCTCACTATCTATGGATGAGATGAAACATCCCCAAGTGGTCCGACCCATGGTGTTGAAACTTCAGGGTTATCTAACCCGATGCTCTCTTCAATTTGCATTGGCTCTGGGTCACTTGGACCTACCTGAATTTTGATTGGGTTGCCGAGAGGGACCCTTGTCATTTCTATGAGGTCTGGGTCATTCTGCAGCTGATCAATTACTCTCTGTGCCTATTCCATTAAGAACGATCCCCTTTCCCATGCCTCTGATGTCATAGACAAACCCCTGTTCTGCACCTCTGTTGCCTGTGCCGCTCTGATTTCTTCCCTGGCTCTGAGGGCCTCTTGAGACGATTGCTCTATTGTCGCCACCTGTTCATCCATGCTCATGGCCTTGAACCTGGTCATTTTTGGGTTGGCCATCCTTTGCACCACCTCATCCCAGTCCTGGGCGTTTTCTGTGAAGACTTCGTCTTCGAATTTGTCGTGATCATACGACCAACAGGATGACACTTGTGAAGTATGTTGCAGGACCATGCCCTTTGGATTGTTCTTGCGGAATCGACTCGTCGGGAATTTGAATTTGAGTTGGCTCAACCCTTCTTGTTTGACTTGAGTGATATCCTTTACCAAATAGAAACCTACATGGAAACCATAGGGTATGAAAGCCCGTTTCTTTTCCTTGACCAGGGTGGCATTGTAGCCTTGCAAGATGGTTTGATAACATATTTCTCCTACGACGAGCCGGTTTGGGACATGAGTTGGTAGGAGATGTGGTTCTCCGGTGACCTCGAACACCCTGATGTAGGTGGCACGCTTGTCCAAATATCAATGGCCTACCTTGGATATCATTTTCTTGGCTGCCGCCGATAGCCTTGGGATTCCCTCTTAAAAAGAATAAAATAAATTCGAGCGATGAATTCATCACAGATGAGGGAGTAAGATTTATTATACCTGTTTTCCCACAATACGCTAAAGTAGACGTAGACCAAGAGCTCTGCGACATGCCAACTCAAATTCATGCTGACGAAGACGTTCCTAGTGCACATGACATCGAGCAGGTATGAAGCCATGTAAGAAGTTGGTGCTTCCCCTTCCTTTGACTTCTGAGCCAGATGAACACAAATGCCTAGTTGCTTGGAGATTATTGCTCCCCAGTTGAAGCTGCACTCGATGATCACAACTGTGTATGCCAAAGGCATCCATGCCTCTGAAAACTTGGAGCAATCTTTCTCTCCATACAACCGAAAGATGAGAGCCATCAAATAGACGTATGGCTCCCTCAAGTTAACCACACCATACCAGCTAGTGCTCCGGTTGGTAAACTTCTTGTCCTCCCTCCACCATGAGGCCATTGTTTTTCTTAGAACTTCACCACGAAGTCTGTGTTTAGATGCTCCTCTAGGTATCTGAGTTTGTAGTACTTATGAACTTCTACCGGGAGGAAAAATATGACACACCCACCATTGTCATCGTTGATTAAACACTTCTGGGTGACTGTGTGGTCGATGAGCCATTTAAGAATCTCTATGCAGGGGAAAATGGGGGTTCTACTTGCCACCATGTGTAGATACGACTGTGGAATGTTTGGGAACACCTGGTCGCCGAGTGCCCCTATGTTCGGATCACTATGTGGGACATATTCTTGGTATTATTCTCGGCTGATCCTGTTAAAGAGATTCCCCCACTGTGGGAGTGCCATCTTGGAACTGGTGCTTGCCTCAGTATCGCCAAAGGCTGGATGAAAACCTTCTTCATTATTGTCTTGACAACAGGCTCCGACCTAGGGACGTATTCCAATTGCCTCGCGATCCCTAGAGAAGAGCCTTTGCCTATATTTGGTTCTTTTAGCTTTGGTGCTCTCAACGAGCGTCTGGTGGTTGGATTTCTTGGCAACATTGTTCCTGCAACTTAAGAAAAATTTCAGAGACTGTGTAAAAAACCAGATAAACACATATAAATTATAGCCATGTAAAATTTACAGACTCAGATACATACCTATGAATCTTGTTAAAACCTGGTTATTTTGATAATCTTGGGGTCGATACAGCCTTCGAGTTGCTCATCTTGCTCCTTCAGACGCTCTGGGATTTTCTTATGCGCATAATGATTTCGTTCACAATGGCTCAAGAAATTTTAAACAAGAAAGATATTACCGTGTCACATCGACCATTCAATTCGGGTTATGAGTGAATTTTCAATAAATCTTCTGTCAAATCTCTAGAACTTAAATTCATCGTGGGTTGATGGTGGAGGCATGGGTGGTGATGCAGTCTATCGGTGATTTTAAACGACCGTTTTGATTGGCGCACGAGGTAGAAACTAATGCAGGATCAGGTATTAATTAGCTCCTTAAATGCTTAAAATCCAATCGTATCTAATGCTAAAACGTCCTGTCATGTCGCTCTTTCAGTGGGTGGATCGAGGATCGGGGTTGTGCTACGAACGTTTTCATTGATATCCTCCTGCAAAAAGTTTCGACGTCGATCGATCTTACCGTACAATGCTGACACGACAAAGATGACTCAGAGGTGTGACTCAGACCTAGGGAACCAAGAATAACTTAGGATAGAACTAGACCGTACGACCTTCGTACTTGGTAAAGACACGTGGCGTTGGAGACCAGTGACTTAATTCGTGTGTATTAATTGGAGTCGGGACTTTCCATAAGTTATTCATTCTAAAACAAACCTTAGCTTGCCGATGCCGAAAAAGTGTCTAGGATCGACGATCGATGAAAAAACCTATCAAAACGATTTCGGATTGGCTCCCTTGAAAAAGTCCCAATGCCGAAAACGCATCGGGGATAACTGTTATCATGGTCAAATTAGTTGTTTTGATCTTCCTGGGATTTCCCCGATATCGATAAATCGCGTCGGGCATCGACTATCGACGATATCTTTTTGTTCTCATTAACTTCTGTCCTCACAGTCTTTTGCCGACGCCGAAGGGGAATTGGCTATCGAAGATATCTTTATAAAACACTTAACGCAAAACAAAACTTCCTTTTGCCGATGTTGATGGAGATCGACGCTCGATGATTGTGGTTTTTCGAGTGGTTCCTTTTTCTTCTTTGAATTCTTTCTGATGCCGAACCTGAGCGCGTCGGGTGAAGTGTTTCGCTACCGATTCTTTATTCAGGTGTTAAGGTCTTTTTAGTCACGGGGTTTCATAAGTTCAAGCAAACCTGAATAGATGATTAGAGTCATGAAAATAAACAAAGACAAAACATTTCTCAAAATGAAATCGAATCCGACAAAAGATCAAGTGGTACCCAAAAAGTAAAAAAAATGATAAAGGCTTTTTAGGGTGTGTTGAGTGCTCAACAGAACCATGGACATGCATTAGGTAAGGATTCCCTTATTTTTCATTACAATAAGAAGAAAGACCATAATGCTACCAAATGTTGGTACTTAGAGGTATGTTCATTTTGTGGGAAGAAAAGCCATTGTGTGGCATCTTATTGGGAGAAGCAAGCTACATGCCATAAGACATATTTCTCCTGGATGAGGAACGAAAAAAAGACGTCCCCAAAACAACAACTAATTTAGAGGCACATGGAGAAAAGGATCACATAAACAATCCACACAACAATGCCAATAAATTTTGCTACCACTACATGTTGAGTGGCCCTTCAGAAGCAAAGTGTTGGTGGCTTCATCTAGAGCTTAACCCCATAAACCACATAATCAATAAAGGAGTGTTGAGAGTGAATATTGAAGAAGATGAATAGATGCTTGCATCTCCAGTCCAAGGAGAAAAATCTATCCAAGGAACCGTAGCATGACAAGAGGTCAATGACACCAACAATACGAACAACAGGTTGATGCCAAGGGAAACCACAATCCAATTGTTGTTTTTGATATTGCATTAGAAGAACCCATTCTTGAAGATGCATTGGAGATTGATGCATGGAGGTCAATGACCTTGGGGGGTTTCTTGAGAACTCCATGACAATTTCCAAAGCAAATAGAATGTCAAATGATGAATTTTTATTGCAAAAAAATGTTTTCATCGAAACGACACTGTTGCAGAGATAAAGTGCTTGTAATCATGTGCAAGCACTAGAGAGATGTTTCCATGTTAAGAATCAATTGCTCCTAGCATAAGAAGGTAGACCATAGTTATTTTTGTGGGGTTGCTGTATGAGGGAATAGCTATCGAGATCTCATTAAACAAACACACACCAACATTCGAATTGGCTTCATCGATTGCTAAGATGTACCATCTCCAAGTTTGAGAGAGATGGAAATGGATTTTTATTGCAGAATTTAGATCTAGAGATTACTTAGAACTGAGAGTCAGTGAGCAAACTTCTGCATTATGGGAACAAGTGAGCTAAGAACTAGAGCCAAATCCATAGCTAGAACAAGGTCCAGTAGGCAGAGCCATGAGCAAGAGCAAGAGCCGAAGACATAGTTGAGTTGTAGCTAGGAGCTAGAGTTAGATTCATGTTCTATAAATGTAGATAGAAGGCACATTGATCTAGATTAGTTCTCTAATCTTTTGGAGACAAAAAGCTTCTCAATTGGGAGGTGTAATCCGAGGTGGATCCAAACACAAATCAATGGTCGTAAGTTTCAATATCTATGACAATTCAACAATTAAGGAAGGTGAGTAACTATGTAAAAGACAATGCAAAGTAAAGTGGAATAAGACAAAGAAGAAGAAGACAAGAATTAAATAAAATAGAAAATGAAAATAGGAGAGAAAAGACAAAGTAATGGGAAATGAAAGGTCAGGCCTATCCTGTTGCCCCAACTCTCCCTATTTCTTCTTGTACTTTCACTTTCAAATGGTCTTTTCACCCGGAGAAGAGAATGCGAAGGAGACAGAGCTATGTGAATTGTTGAATGCCTATAGAGCCATGAACTCCATTGTACCAGAGATTGCTGGAATAAGAATACCGAGCAACCATTGAATGTTGGTTTTCCCATTCACATTTCTAGGATAAAATATGTACCTATGATGTGATTTGATTTATTGTTGTGTAATGTTTTTAGTTGGATGTCATTGCATTTATGTTTGGTTTTGATAACAATCCACTTTATCATTTTGGTGATATTGTTGCTAAGTATATGCAAAAAAAAAATATAATCACTCGTCACTTGATTTCCAAACCCAACAATTAGTGGTCCTAATCCTTATTGTAATGAGAAACATATACAGTGAGAAATGTTCTTAGTTGCTATGTTCAATTTAGGGCCGTGTGGTGGCTATATAACCAATAAGATCGATTTCTTCTTGTTTGAATTTCATTCCTGCAATTAATTGACTAATTACAATAGGTAATGTAGTTGGCGCATTCATCTAGTTGCACAGGCAAGATCACTTACCGAGATTAAAGAGTAATTACCTCACTTCTGATTCCCTAGCTAGTTTCCATTCTCAGAATTTCATAGCTAACAATTAATTCATTGGCTGATTGAGACCGGCCCATACATAGTGCAAAGCTAACAGTTTGAGTCCATATGCACCCCACCATTGAATTGAAACCTGCATAAATCGGCTGGAGACCGTGGGCGTGCATCAGTAGGCCATACAAAGTTCATACTAGTGTACAAAGTCCGTACGAGCTGTACATCACAGTCGCATACCACCTCTCTTCTCCGCTACCTGCAGTTCAAATCATTGGGCGAATCATGGGTGTGGATAAAAAATAATCTCTTCATGCCCGTGCCATTGATGGATAATGGTGCTTTAGAGAGAAACATTTTGAATCCTCTTGATTATTGGAATGTTTGAATAGTTATACTGATGCTGGAGTTTAATTGTCATCAAGGAAGCTGGGGATATTAGAAAATTATGTTATATTGTTGTTGAATTTGTAGTCACTGTTCGAGCGATTTAGATTATATGTTGCTCCACTAGTCTTGGGAATTGTTACATGAGAATCTATCAATTTTGTACTCAAAGTCTCCACATTTCTCATTGTTTAGATAACATCAAACAAGGATTTTCACTCTTACATATAAGTGTATCATTTCTATTTGTATCAGCTGGGAGGTGTATCTTTTCTGGATAATGGAATATCTAAAAAAGTTGTTGGTATATCTATATTTTACCAGAAGCATTAGTTTCTTTCTCCCTTAGCCAAATTGGAGCAATATATATAGATATCTATTAATGATTCGAGTGTTGTACAAGACTCATAGTGTAAGCTACATTCTTACTTGGCTACTACCTTTTTGAAGCAAGTTGGCCACTATCTTTATGAAGCAAGCACATACAAAAAAAATATTGGTATAACTATAGGAAAGAGCAATAAGGAGGTATCCATGTCCACACATTACACATGCAAGCAATTGGGTTTGAACCCTTGAACAAAGTTCTTGCACAAATGGATTCAGAGGGTGTGTCATTCATTTGGTTCTTGAGAACAAAGTATTGCTAACATGAAAGAGCTCAAGCCTTGAAGCTAACAAACATACCATCCTCACATGTCTGCTGTACTGGGCAAAGAGGTTTATTGTTGTTTTTTTGTGTGCAAGTTAGATTGAGAACAAAGGCCTTGCAACCATATGAAGGACATAGGTCTCTATAGAAGACAAGAAACAAAGATCAGAGATAATTTCACATAGTATCCGTGTGTTGGTGAAGCAAGTGGACTATAAATCCCTCATTTATGGATCATCCTCACATTGACTTACTCTTAAATAAATAATCCTTCATGTTAGAATTATAACAAGATGTTTCAACAAGGGTTTGACATACAAAAGAGCACACCAATCATCTCTAAGCACCAACCTTCAATCTCTTCTCAATCTTTCCATAATCCTCCAATCTCCAATTACACAAATGAATGGAGAGAAAACTCCTCTTTATAGAGGGGATTTCTTCTCTCTTACAATAAAATATAACATTGTCTAAAAAACTCCATGACAAGTCGAAAAATACTAAAATATTAGAGTAGTCAGATCATGTTGACCATGTCTAATGCATTGTGTGGCCTCTAATATCTCTAAAGGAGGTCACCCCACCCAAAAATACCAATGAATATATAAGGTAAAGCTTCATGAAGGGGTGACATCACTAAAATATGCATATTCCCAAGTCAAGATGCCAAACAGTCAAGATTCCAAATAGTCCACATGCAATGTGCTCTCCAAGGTGCTAGATAAACAATATACGTAAAATAATCCTTGACAAATAGAAATCACTAAGTGCGCTCTCCAATATACAGGCATGCAAACACAATAAAATAATCATCCTCAAGTAACCAATTCCATGAAACAAGTTCAACAAATAATAAAGTAATGAAATAGTTACAACCTCCAACATGCAAGGCTCCATCGAATATTAAAATATTCTCCTTTAAAGTGATCCCTCCAAGACGGATGACCGAGAAAATAATAAAATAATCTCCCTAGGAGAATGCTCCATAACCTCTTAAAAAAATAGTAATGTGGTCCATAAAGTGCATGAACATGTGTGCAACAAATATTCTCCAAGAAGCACATGTGGGTCTCATGAGCGGCGCATCCCATCATCACATGTGAATAAGTTGTGGAAAGGTGTGGAAGAACCAAGTCAATATGGAAATCCTTCCCACAAGTGTTACCCAAAGTAGGTTTCTCAAACTAAGTCCATAGAAAAGTGTGTAAAGTTCCAAATAGGTGGATTGCTTCACATGCATGATAGATCAAAGGTCTTGGGATCTTCAACTTCCTAAAAATAGAAAAGTGCTACCTCCAATGTGAAATCATCTGGAAAACAATTGATCTAGGTGGATATCGGTGGCCACCCACCTCTTCCATTGACTCATCACAGTTCTCCATCTTGGCCGTTTTTGTTTTGATTTCTGGGTCCTAAACTTCCAGAGTCGTTTTGAGGCCCTAAATGCTAGGGACCTAACCCCTCACATAGATAGAATAATATATTTTCCATTTAATAAATACCGGCATTAGTTAATAAGACCTAAATATATCTTCCATGTAATAAAGGATGACATTAGTTAGTAAGGTCTATTTAATAAATGTGAACAAGTCAATGTAAGAAGACCTAATAGAAGCTTCTACTTCTAGAAAGATCTTCGTCTATAATGTTCTTTAGAAGACATAATTGGTATAAATGAGAGTAGGAGGCATGAGATAGCTTGTCTTGAGAATTATTGTAATAGAGCTACGCTCTGTTGGAGGTTTCCCCCTCGAAGAGGCAAGTGAACATTACTTTATTTGAATAAATGTATTATTTCTGGTATTACTCTTCTCAATATATTGTTGTTCCATTGATATCTGCTGAATATTCTTGTTTCTGCATATTGTATTACATTTGGTACATTACAAGTGGTATTAGAGCACTTTCCTTGGCATGAATTGTGGGTAATTTTTTTCCCCAGGGTAGAGACATGTACTGTCGATGTCTTTAAAGCATAGAGATATGTTGTTCAACGGGTAAAATTGCAGTGGGAAAGACTACACGCAGGTGATACATACCGTCTCACGGGGTTTCCTAGAAACCAAAAGTTTCTCTCTTGTTGGAAACCTCTGTAACCCTTGTTGGTACCCCTCGAGTAGTACCACATTAGACATAATCTTTACACGACCATCACTCCTACGTACCGACATGTATATAGGGAGTCCCCTAGGTCTCCTGAAACCATCCCTAGATCAACCGATTGGCTGCATGATTGCTATAGTGCCACCGAGAACATCACTCGGGAAGATACCCTCTAGTACTTGGGTAGTACGACTAAAGGTACGATCGAGCCTCCTTAGTTGGTTCCCTGAGATATTGGTTCGAGTACTACTGTTCAACCCCGCATCTATATCAGAGAGCTATAGCACAAGGCAAAACCTTGTCCATAGGCACCCTGCAAACCCTAAACTAGGGGGAATATACCAGACAAAGAACATAAATGATTTTTTGGCCGTGCAACCTTGCCACCCACATTCTGGTTGCAAAATTACTACACATTTTTTTCTGTTAATAATTTGGGCATTTTGACAATGCAATATTATTCAGGTCAGAGTATATAAAAAAAAGTCCGGGTCCTTCCCACACCCTTATTTGAGACCTATCTCATTGGATTCCCATTTTCATCTTGATCTCTATGATAGCTATCATTTTTAACCCTTTTTTTTACCCCGTGGACCCATACTATTCCCGACACCTTTATTTTCCACTTATCCCATTGATTTTCTCTCGTTTCCCTGATCATAGTGGTATATATCACTTATATGATTTTTTGTCAGTGGACCCACCTCTCTTCCCCTCATGGCTCTGACCTGCCAAAAAGAAACCAATCAGAAACTAAATAATGACCTTAATTCCCTTCAGGCCCAAGTGAATTCTGACATTCCTGCCATTCATGCCAAAATGGATGCTGGCCCTTGACCAAGTTTTGGAGATCCTTGGTCAAGTTTGACCTATTTTGGGACTTCGACAGCCTGTCGAAGACAAAGCTCAAGACGAAGCAGAGATCGCGGGATTTCGGCCCCTTTTTGGGATTTGGGAATATGTAATAGGTATGGGATGTTGGCCCATGGGTTTACCCATGTTTAAGCCTATTTTTGTAAAGTATAAATAAGTAGCTAGGTGACATAAGTAAAAAGGCCGATAAGCTAAGTGCTAAGTGCAAGTTGGGTTTGTAAATGCTCTGTGCATATTGTGAGAAACTTGTAGAGCTAAGTGCAAGTGGTTGTAATAGACCAAGAAAGGCTTTGTGCTGGACCTAGCTCGGGGAAGGAGGATCTGGTGAGGTGCGCACGGATCTCCTGTCCTATGCAGAGTAGGGTTTCTGTGGCTCTATGCATGTAGACGACTGATTGAAGCTAATAAAGAAAAAGAGTTGGTGGACGTAGCCCCAGGATGGGGGTGAACCACGTAAATACTGTGTTATTCTGCTTTGTGCGATGTGTTGGTGCATTTATGTGTTATTTTCTAAGTACTTGATATATATAGATAGATAGATCTGTTTATGCTTTGTGCTTATGATGAATCTGGATGTTAGATTTGATATAGGTGAATGTGCTTAGTGCTTGAATCTGCTAGATCTGATCCATTTCTTTATGCTAAGTGCTTAAATACATTAGATCAGGGTGAATGATGCGATGCTTTGTTTTATCTGCGAAGTAGATATTGGGTAAATAATGGGTAAATAATGATAAACTAATGACGCTAAGTGTTTTATTAAGTGTTATAATCACATATCTGTGTCCCAGCTAAGGTTGCATACACCTGAGTCCTGCAACCACCCCTGCCTCTACCTCGGGTGAGACTTCATCTGCTTCGCAGGTGTTGCCGAAAGGGCCAGTAGTTAGGGTTTTGTTGGTGTGCTGTTGTAGCGTTGAACCCTGGGTCTGCCCCTGTGCCAAAAAATGGTTCCGTTACCGGGACCTGAAACTGTGATTGCTGGGAATTGAGGAAGAAGAAGCTTTGTGCAAGAATCCGACCTGAAATTGTGAAAGCTTTGTGCATAGATCTGTTGCTCTAGTGAAAAGTACTCTACTTAGTTTGGCAAGCTCCGTGCTAAGGAAAAGAAGTCAGATATGAAGAAAAGAGGTAAGATCTGAAAGCTTTGTGCTCTGAGAAAGACAAAAGTGAGACTTTATTTATTTATTTATTAAAAGAGGTAAAGATCTGAAAGCTCTGTGCTCTGATAAAGGTAAGAATATTGAAAAGTTCTAGATCTGAAAGCTTTATGCTCTGTAGAAGTAAGATAAGTGGAAATTTTTATTTCAAGAGTATGGATCTAGGTATGTTTGATAGATTCTATCCTAGCTTGAAAACTAGGGTATTAATAGATGAAAGAAGATTTGATAAGAGTAGATCTGATAATAATAGTGAAAAATATGTTATACCTATGCATAGAAAGAATGTTTGGACTAATAAGTGTATGCAGGACCCTAGAAAGAAATGTTTGCAGGTTAGCTACCATGATCCTAGCACGCAGTGCAGGAAAGGATGGGGATCATTTAAAAGAAAGAGATGATTAACCCTCTGTTACAGTTGC
The DNA here is from genome assembly GCA_009831015.1 of Picea engelmannii. Taxonomy (NCBI): domain Eukaryota; kingdom Viridiplantae; phylum Streptophyta; class Pinopsida; order Pinales; family Pinaceae; genus Picea; species Picea engelmannii. Next base: position 37,517 of record ML795640.1, read on the forward strand.
AGAAGATCGAGACATCTTGCTAAGGAATGCCCTGGGAGAATACCTAGTTGTCTTTGTTGCAAAGCTATGGACCATGAAGTATTGGATTGTCCTAGAATGATTGCTAAGCTTGAAGGAGTGAACATGAGACAAGAAAACCCTAAGGTAGATCCAGAAACTAAGATTATGAAAGAATCTCAGAAAGAATCAGAGAAAGTATTGCTACAGATTAAAGAAACCCTGAATGACCACTGACATGTCATATTATCAGAGATCTTCAAAGAAAAAGAATTCCTTGAAGCAAGAATAGGAGACTTCGACATTGACTGTGTTCTAGATGAGGACACACAAGTGAATATCATGACAAAGAGAACTTGGGGAGCTATAGGGAGGCCTGCTATGATTCCTTCATTGGGAGGAATAAGACTATTCAAAGGAAACCTGATAAACCTATGTGGAAATCTCACCCAGATACCTATTAATGCCAATGGAACTTCGACAAAGGAAGATTTTGAGATTATTAAATTTATTGAGAACAATGCCCCATTTACCATGCTACTAGGAAAACCTTGGATTGAAAGAGATCAGGCCAGAAGGCAAGGAGAAGAAGAAGTTTTAGAGCATAAGAAGCAAGAGTTAAAAGAATTCATGACTAGAAGGATCACACACTTGATTGAAGAATAAAAGAACAAATCAAAGTTATTTAACACCAGAGACCTGGATGTCGAAGTTTCAAGAACACTAGAAGACCCACATAAGATTGAAGTACCTATTCCAGATAAAGAAGAAGGATCACCCTTGAATCTTAGGAAAGAATCTCAACAACGCGAAGTACTCATGCAAAAAGAAGATAAGAATCAGAATGGAAAAATACCTACCGAGACGAAGCTCACTGGGAAGAAGGCTAGAAATCTCAGTGAGAAGAGAGCTAAGATCGACAAGTTGTAGAAGATTCTAGAGGGAACCTCGCAGAAGGAAAATTCGCAAAATTGGAGCTTCGCCGGGATATCAGAACAACAACACATGGCACTTCGCTATGGCTAAGCAATATAGCCATTGGGGACATTATAACCGTTAGACCAACACTCTGAATGGGTAGAAAGACATTTATGGATAGACAACTCGCCATCCGACCGTTGGGACCGCGCCATAACAGACAGAATAGAGTTAATGGAGGCTTCATACCCATTGCCAAGTTACCTATTTATCCCATCGCGCCATGCACCGAGAAATTTTTTTCCAACTGAGAGTTTGAGCCCGCAGACTAAGTTGATTTTGCACAGTGATAATCATGCTCTTGCTCTCTATCCCATTACTGTGTCTAAGTTACTCCCTGAACCCGAGATTTCTAACCCAAAGAGTGTATGTCGGACAAGTTGAGCGCTGTAGAGAAAGCTATTGAAGTTCTGATCGACCTCATGATTGAAAGAGTCATGTCGATGTCTACAGGTGTACAAACATCGTCGACAAGAGGACTGCCAGCCTCTCCGTCCACTTCTTGTGGAGCCGAACCATCCCGACCATCTGATGAAAAGCGAACCAAACACAGGGATTATCTAGCGAATGCCAAATTGATCTTGACCATATTACCCGCCTATATTCTACCCCTGAGCAGTGCAATAAATCGAGACAACGTGCCCAGATATTTCGAATACACCTTGGTTACAGCGTACCTTCCGAAAGGGATTCACGTAGTTCGAGCAAACCAATATAAAATTGCCGCATTGAAGTTTAGTGAATTCAACCTTGGATATCGCAAAGTCTATAACATGCTCACCCCACATAAGTACCTGACCAGAACTAAGGGGAAGAATTCGAAGATAATCCCCCTGTGGCTATGAACCTCGTGCAGTCCACCCTACTGAACGTCATGAAGATTCCTCACTTCGGACGACACCAGGAGGTGAATGCATGTGTCAAGTTGTTGTTGTCTTGTTACCATGGAGGCTATTTGTGGGTAAACCACCGTATAACAGTTGATCTGACGCTGATCAATTGGATCAAAGGGTTGAGTATGCAATGACCTGATCCATAAGAGTTTTACCCAGGAAAAGCCTTGGATCGTACTCTAGCATAGAAGATCAAAGAAACTTACGACGATGTCGAGAAGGGCACGCGAGGCTACAAGGTAGCTTCTATCCAGAGTGGCGTAGTGTGCCTTGCCTGTCAGTTGATTGCAGGGAAGTTAGTACAAAATAACCGCCCCACATAAGTCACCGATTTTGTAGTCGACCTCGCAGGGAAGTGCACGGAAGGCCTTCAGATGAACTGGGCAAAGTACCTAGTGAACCAGTTGGAACTCGACTGCAGAGAAGCATAGGATCAAGGATACAAATTTCATTTCAGCTGGCTCTTGATCCTTATTGCTTTTATTTCCTGGGAGATGTCGGAAGGTATTACCTTCCCGTACATCGAGCCTTTTGAACCACTGGTTGTGAAGTTCAGTATACTATGGTACTCAAGTGACATGAATAAACAGTGGCAGTCAAATTCTATTTTTCATACCTACTACAATCAATTGAAGATATCCATATAGTCTGAGCCTCGCATGACTTCGAACACTCTCCACCGGTTCAGGCCTTTGATAAAGTTCAACACAAATCGACATTTTATTTACATCACAGTGCGCGTCGATGAACACAAGCAATAGCTTCAGTCCTACTATAAGCTAACGGAGGAGGACTTGGAGGAGATAAAAAAGGAATGGTCGGCGGACCTCCTTATTCTAGCAGACCTTGTGGAGATATCTGACATCGACAATCCAGAAACAACGCAGGACACATCTGGACCTAGCATAACAAAAAAGACCGAAGAGGTCCAAGAATTAGATAGCGCATCTGTGAAGAGTGCTTCCATATCACCAGCGCAAGGAGGTGATGGCAAAGAGTTAGATGACAAAGAAGTTCAACAGAAGCAAGGAGACAAGGTTGATCCCCTGAAGAAGAGTAAAGGTTCACCTCTGAAACCTTCCTCTCGAAAGAAATCGAAGGCCACCATGACCAAGATGCAGACCATCCTCACCTCCGATGAATTCGAATTCCTCATAACAACCATGCAAGATGCTTCGCTAGAAATAACAGAGAAACAAGAAAAAAAGCAAGAGGAGATGTATGATCGAATTGAGACTGAACTCTGAGGGGTACAACAAGCCCTACAATCCAGCTGCACAGTCTCCACTGCGCTTGAAGAAACAGAATTGGGAGATGAGCCAACTCAACTCCACCGCCTAGCCGATACATTTGAAGCTCGCCTTCGACGAGCACAGGAAGAAACAATGCAAGCCACCCAGGCTTTGACACAAGTCCAAGGAGCACTTGTAGAGAAACACAATGATGCAAAACAGGAAAAAATTGCTCTCCAAGCGAAGTTTGATGAAGAAAAAGTGCAGCTACATCAAGAAAAGGAACAATTTCTTGCGGAGCAACTCGGGGTAAAAGAAGCGGTCAATAGAGCACTTCGCTCTATGACAGTCTTAGAAATCAAGGTAGATGAATGAGTTACACAGCAGGTGAACCAGTTCACATAATCCATCCAACAACTACAACAACACATAGCATATTTGGAGCTACGCACTGTACTTGAGACCCCACAATATGTAAGAGACCAAAGAGAAGCAACCGACTAGAGTGCGGTTGAAAGGCTAAAGGCTCTTACCCTGGAATGTAAGCAACTCACTGATCGTAGTGCCCATACTTATGAACAACTCACGGAGAACCCGAAACTAAAGGCACTAGAGTCGCAGTCCAAGAGGCGAAGTATCAAGCCGAAAAGACACAGGCATAGCTGAAGTCCCTGTCAGCTGTGGAAATAATGAAGCACTCCCAAGAGAAACACACTGCACAACAACAAATCCATACTATCCAGAGCAGAGTTATGGAGATAACTGAGAAACTCCAACCCATACAAGACAAGGTCTATCAATTGTTTACAGAAGTAGGAGGCCAAGGAGCAGAGCTAGAACAGGTTGTCACTACAGCTGAACAACGTCTAGAGGGACCTATCAACTATGCATTCATCCAAGAGTTCGCTGAACAGGAGGCCGTAGCACAACAACAAGTCGAAGCAGCTTGAGCCAAGCTTGAGGCGTTCGAAGCAGAACTAGTCAGACCAGAGTGACTCGGGATGAGTCATAGGTGAGTGTTGGGGGCATGTTGGCCCTTGACCAAGTTTTGGAGATCCTTGGTCAAGTTTGACCTATTTTGGGACTTCGACAACTTGTCGAAGATGGAGCGCAAGATGAAGTAGAGATCGCGGGATCTTGACCCCTTTTTGGGTCCTTTTTGGGATTTGGGAATATGAAATGGGTATGGGATGTTGACCCATGGGTTTACCCATGTTTAGGCCTATTTTTGTAAAGTATAAATAAGTAGCTAGGTGACATAAGTAAAAAGGCCGATAAGCTAAGTGCTAAGTGCAAGTTGGGTTTGTAAATTCTCTGTGCATATTGTGAGAAACTTGTAGAGCTAAGTGCAAGTGGTTTTAACAGACTGAGAAAGGCTTTGTGCTAGACCTAGCTCGGGGAAGGAGGATCTGGCGAGGTGCGCGCAGATCTCCTGTCCTCTGCAAAGTAGGGTTTATGTGGCTCTGTGCATGTAGATGACTGATTGAAGCTAATAAAGAAGAAGAGTTGGTGGATGTATCCCTAGGGTGGGGGTGAACCACGTAAATACTGTGTTATTCTGCTTTGTGCGATGTGTTGGTGCATTTATGTGTTATTTGCTAAGTAATTGATATATATAGATAGATAGATCTGTTTATGCTTTGTGCTTGTGATGAATCTAGATGTTAGATCTGATATAGGTGAATGTGCTTAGTGCTTGAATCTGCTAGATATGATCCATTTCTTTATGCTAAGTGCTTAAATACATTAGATAAGGGTGAATGTTGCGATGCTCTGTTTTATCTGCGAAGTAGATATTGGGTAAATAATGATAAACTAATGATGCTAAGTGATCTATTAAGTGTTATAATCACATATCTGTGTCCCAGCTAAGGTTGCAGACACTTGAGTCCTGCAACCACCCCTGCCTCTACCTCGGGTGAGACTTCATCTGCTTTGCAGGTGTTGCCGAAAGGGCTGGTAGTTAGGGTTTTGTTGGTGCGCTTTTTTAGTGTTGAACCCTTGGTATTCCCTTGTGCCAACAATGGATTACATCTATGAACAACTAGGTAGCCAAATGATGAAGTCAATTCTAGTCTCCAAAAATTCATGAACAAATTCCAGGGTCCTTCCTCCTCTGACCCACCTCTCTATACTGAATATGTTGATTCTATTCTACCTCTGCACTCCCATTCCAACTCCCTACCTCATGACCTCTGTCTTTCTAGAGTCAAGGTGAACAAATTTGATGGCTCAGATCCAACATCCCGGGTCACTCAAATGGAACACTATTCCTCCCTACATGGGATTACTGAAGAGTTGACCAAGCTTCGTTATGTAATTCTCTATTCGGATTCAGAAGGATGGCAATGGCATAGAAATGTACATCAAGGTTCTGTTGCTTGGTCACAATTTGTTGCTGACCTGTCTGAATGATTTGACATGGACACCCACCATTTAGGACATTTGACCAAGTTTAAATAGTCTGGAATAATGGAAGATTTTATTGCTACCTTTGAGCACTTGGATTTATAAACGAAGGGAATGGCATATGATTTTTTCAGGGAATGTTTTATCAGTGGCCTCAAGGATTAAATCTGAGCTCAAGTCATAATGGCTCATCCTCAGGCTTGGTTGGAAGCAACTAAACATGCCAAGGAGGCACAACAGGTCATCTTATCCCAGAGAAGAAAACCTGCTTTTGTTCCCCGCCCTAAACCTACCACCCCTGCCCCTTAGGACACTCCTCTTAAGGTCCAAAATCTAACACAAGAGGAAATGGATGAATTCCAACTCAAGGGTCTCTGCTATAATTGTGATAACAAATACTTTCCATGGCATAAGTGTAAAGAACAAATTTGTTTTATGGCCATTTCAAAGGATGTTTCCGATGAAGATGTTGAGCTTTTTCCTGAGGTTGAGCTACCCCAAATAAATAATCTTCTTCTGCCCTTTGATCCTCCCAAATTTGAACCACTGATTTCGCTGAATGCTCTCACTATTTTTTCTGCTCCTCAAAACCTCAAATTGATTGGTTACATTAAGCGCAGGAAAGTCATCATCCTAGTTGACAGTGGCAACACTCATAATTTTATTCATCACCAACTTGCTCAAGAAGTCCTTGTCCCTTCCCACCTCTTGTGCTTGGATTTGGTTTGCAACCTCCATGATAACTTATTTATTGCATGTAATGTTGGCTTCTTGGGTTCCTATAATTCGTTTGATATCAGATGCCTCACAAATATGGCATCATATAGGATGCATATGTCCCGTTCCCTTTTTCAAATTGATGACCATAGTTCCAATTGACTGAATGGAAATGGTATTCCTACCAAATACAATTTTGGTGGTTGCAATGTAAAATACCTTCACCCCTTGTCATCTTTGTCACATGACCCCCGAACATCCATCCAAATTTGAATTGTAGGGACTCCCATCAAATTCCAATTTTGAGAGATGAGTGTCACACGATAGAAATTATCCATGCAACAATAACCAACTTTTTCCTCCAATCACATGTTGATCCTGTTCATCGAATTCCCAATAATGTTGAGGGGAGGTTCTCAGGTTATATTACCCCCAATTTGTTGGTGTGGAGCTTCCTAGTGAATCACAATTTTCCTCAAGTCACCATTGTTACCCTCCATTATCCCACCCACATAAAAAATTATGATTGCATCAGGTTGAATGCCCATAGACATTAGCTTCATCCTGTGTGATGTGCAATCCTCACCTTCTCGCATTGAGTGATGATTTTGGCTTATGACATGTGATTTGACCTATTTTTTGCTCGACACATTATCAAATTTTCACAATTGATGACATAATAATTCAAAGTGATGGGTGGCTTAATCCCCTATTGAATTGTATATAATATTTTCCTCATCCTTTCATTTCCCTTTTACTTAGAAAATTGTCAGCCCATGGAGGGTTCATAACTCTCTTTACCAAAGTTTCGTGTTATACAAATTGCACTTCTTTTCCTCCGCTGTATTCATAATGAATCATGACTTAGTCACATTTCAAGAGATTTATTTATAACTACAGTTTCATGGGTTGGAGGACTTGCAGATTCATTTAATCAACTCTTATTTTCTCTTTTCTCCGTCGTTACCAAAACAAACTTTTATTTTTTCCGCAATCCTCATTTTGAGTTCTATACTTAGAATATTTCTGATCTTCTCCACCGCGGGTTCCCAGGTCCCAAGTCTTGAATAATTCATCTCTTATGACTCTGATTGATTTCTTGTTTTCACTCTTATCCTTGAGAAATACTTAGCCATATTTCCATGTTATGGTGGGTTCGCGGGTTTGGTGGACTCGTGGGTTCACCTCATCATCCTTTTCATGTCCGACTCCCCATTGTAGTGTATCTGTTTCTTTGTCACTCTTTTCGAGATACATTAAACGTTAATCCTATGAAAGATAACTGCTAATTAAATATTGAAAAGGATATTATTAATGACAAAAATATCGATGTAATATCATTTCAGTTGCACTAATTTCTTCATCGAAAAAAAGGATTTAAGTCATATTACCAAGAAAAAGCTTCATTTCAAAATCATTGTTCTAAAGAATTATACTACAGTTCACCAACGCCATTAGAATGGCTACAAGAAGACAATAGTTCTTTGGAGATACACTAAATATTTTTGGGCGAGAAGACCAAAATTTTCAATGGTCAATATCTTACTAGTACTATGCTACATTTCACTTACATGGAAGAAATGAGAACAAAATCTGGACAAGATGAATTTCTCTAGTTGGATGTGTACCCGAAGTCTTTGACTGTAAGGAGATTTTCTCCTGGTGCACTGATAAATTTGTTCAAAGCCAAAAAGTTATTCAAATTCAAAGCGAATCCCCCATTTCCTTAGCGCCGTTGGTTTTCAAAAAAATGCTGAAGTTGCCAGAGCATACCATTACTATTAAAGGAGAATAAGAAATTAGTTTCCTCAAGAAAAAAAACAATGGATTGGATCTTTTACAAGAATATTTAGAGGATCTTGTGACAATGCCGATTCATATGTCCATAATTCAAGTTATCTTACTAAAGAACCCTTATCGATAAGTTGCATGGATTTTTACTAGAATTAGTGGTCAATAATCCACGACAACCATTCCACGGTTGGCCCTCTATATCTTATATTTTACAATTCATGAAAAAACTATCTTTGATTATGGAAAATTCATCTCTGTTGAAATTTCATCACAACTTTCGAATTTCAAGAAAGAAAAGAAGTTATGTATGGCTTCTTACTTGATATTGCTATGACCTATTGCCATGTCTTCAAAACTTAGACCACCGGGAAAAGGGTAAATTGAAAAATCGACCCAGTAACTATGTGGTATCAGGATCCGTGGATACAAAAAACTACTTATTACTTTTATGAAATATACAATGAATTTGTGATTGTTTTCAAGAAACTTCTTTTTGGAGAGATTACAACTAGATTGTCATTAGAAACAATGACCTTTCTAAACAAAAGGGGGAATTTAGAAAAAATGGAAGATTATAACGTGATTAGAATTTTTGGTTCCCATGAAATTCCGTTATTTCTTCCTTATTACATTTCAGACAAAGTATTTGTTATTGAAGTTGCTAGGAAATGTAGTTTCTGGTTGCAATTTTTTCATGAGAAGAGAAAGAGATAATCTATCCCATTGCCATGGAAAATTGGAGAAATTATATTAAGAGGAATTGCAAAAATTGATGAATACTCAACTCACTTGAAATAGTTCAGTCTGAATTATGCAGAAAAGATTAGGGACTTCGACCAAGTCATATATTTGTTGATCATATGACATCAATTGGATTCAGTAATGCATTTACCAATACACTTATGTTTCAAGAAGAGGAAGGTAATATTAATGATGCTCCAATGCAGTCCATTGATGATATTGAAACCATGATAAGCTCGACAACCCAATATAAACAAAAAGGTGAAGGCTCAAATGAAAGAGGTACTCAATCTCTTATGATTTTACAAAAAAATAGCCTACCAAAAAACATCCTTCAAGCAACAACATCACAACAGAAAAGGGTTTCAAAGAGAAATTCGGGCGGTGGGGGTGAAAAAAACCCTCCACAAGGAAAAATTGAAAATCCCCATAAGATCCAAGTGAAAAGGAAAAGGAAAAGTTCTCAGCGAGAAGAAGTTGAACAACATGTATATGAAAATGATATATCTCTTGAGGACATGGACCTGGAGGTTGATAGTGAAAATATTCATTTCCCCGATGAAGAAAAAAGGTTGTAGGAAAGTCAACAAGTTGCAACTGAATTCACTACACAATAAGAAGATTTTTTAGAAGAACAATCATTTTCTATACATAAAGGTTTGTTTGACAAAAACTATAGAAAGTTAATATTTGAAGGGTTTGACCCCAAAATAAAAAGGGAAAATTTCGTTCTCAGTATGATCTTAGTAGATTACCTCCATCTAGAATTGATAAAATACACAAGATAACATGGGATGATTTAGATGTTTCAATTGATGATATGGAGGCATAAAAATGCAAAACTAAAGGAAAAAATTAAAGGGTTAGAATAAACTTTGATGCTGCCCCCTATCCTCGCAATTCCATTGGCTATTGTTCAACCTGGAATATCAGATTTAAAATTGAAAGGAACATCAAGTTTATTACTTGTTGTCAGAAAGTTTGTTGAATAAAACATTAAAAAGATAATGCCTCTTATTTTGCAAGCATGGGATGTTGGAAGTAACATTGTTTCTTTAGGTTCTAAATTAAAAGATTTTATAAATTTCCTCCAAGGTGATTATGAACATGAAGAAGGGTTTTATAAAGATGCAATCATTACATTTATTTTGAAGGTTACAAATATGACCTAAATGAAAAGAAAAGAAGAAGATTTACCTTCTCTTGCTTGGATAAAACAACTAAAGGCTTGTTGGGGTTTTATAAAGATTCAGTCACTACATTTATTTTGAAGGTTACAAATATGACAAAAATGAAAATAAAAGAAGAAGATTTACCTTCTCTTACTTGGATAAAACAACTAAAGGCTTGTTGGAAGATAAAGATTCTAAAAGAATTTTTGGAACAATGTGATGTTGTGGTTACTAAAAAGGAAGGATTGTACAAAATATTGAATTAAATGGAATTAACCGAAACTAAAGGAGAAGTATAGGACCCAAAATTAATCTTAAATTCTATATTTATGACAAGAGATCAATTTCAGCAGGAAGTGGAAATATTAAAGGGTCTGTCAACCGGAAAAATTAACAGTATCATTGAATATAATGAAAATGAAATTGAAGATTGGTTGGTGAACTATGAAAAAAAAAATGAATATATTGAAGATATGCTTCGTCAAATTTCATTTGAACTAAGAGACTTGGAGGGCATAGTATTTGATATAAAACTTAGACATAAAATAAATGTAGCCCCAATGAAAGATTATATTGAAGAGTGCTTAAAAGGAGCCTTAATCAAGATTACGGAGGAAAATCAAGAAGCAACAGTTAGTACCGGTCATGAAACCGTCATCAAGGAAAATATAAGGACACCAACAACACCAAAATAACAAGAGATTCCATCACAGTAAGTCTATATTGATCACATCCTCTTATTTCCTTTCAGAATTCATCCAATTATATTTTGTCTTTCTTGAGAAGAATATAACCGATTTCTGATTGCATCCTTTATCTTATTTTTAGGTCCTGTTGCTCATGTCTTTCTCCATCTTTACTCATCCTGCTCTCATATTTTCTTGCACATATATTTTATGGTCCACGGGAGCCCCAATACCAATCTATTTATAGACAAATGCCTTTTATTTTCTAGATTGTAAAAGACTATATATTTTTTGAGAAAATCCCAGAGAACTATTTCAGGGTTAATTTTAATTATATCTTGTAACTATGATCTCTTGAGTATAAGATATTTAAATTAACTTATCAAGCTCTATTTTTTATTTTAATGGAATTACTCTTTTAAAGTTCTCTCGTTTGTGGGCCATATGTTATTTTTCCTTTTCAGTGTGATCAAAATACTTTTAAAACTGTGATGGATGTGAGGATCATGTGATTACTTTTTTGAAATTTGTTATTTAATTTAATTTCTGCAAATGTTGTAAATAGAGATTCTTGGTCCATTTCACAGGAATCCTTTGTGTGTATATTTCTTATTTTCTCGAGGGATAAAGATTTGGGATTTGTTATTTTACAATTCCTCATTTATATATTGATGTTCCAAGATAATTAAAGACAAATATTTAAAGAATTTTACATAGCAGTACCACCTCTATACAAACGAAGAGGGATTTTTAATCCTCGTGAGATTGTTGTTTTGATCCTAACAGATTCAAACATCAACATTCCTGTAACGACCCTCCTCGTTACGACAACCATTCTAGTAACAGGTGAATTTTTTTTTTTTTTTTCTTTTTTTCTTTTGTGTGTTTAAGGTGTGT
>ML795640.1:68476-86299 GCA_009831015.1 Picea engelmannii
GCATTAAGCAAATTCTACAGAGGGTATGATGTCCCGATCCCTTTCTGTCTGAGCAGGGACCTTTTAACCAATTCTCTGCTAATCTCACAAAATCATCACACGAGATTGCTGATAAAAAGAATTACAATTTTCATTCAATAACTGAGACAAAATCAATAGTGTTTCAGCAAAGCGAAATCCATTAAAACAGTGTTTCAGCAAACGACAGTCAAACAAAACATAAACAGAAATTAGACAACACACTTCTAACTAATGGGTGAATCTTGTGATGAAGGTGGGCCCTCCCTTCTCACAAGATTCCCCTGAAAACGGGAAAGCTTAGAAACGAATAATCAAAGCAGTCTTATATTCATCTGTTGAAATATCACATTACAAATTGGAAGTACAGAATGTGTCCCGCTTCCCTGAAGTTCTTCAATACATCAAAACTTGGATTCCTCGAATGGTGATTTCTCCTGCATTTAAAGGGGAAATTCCTTCGATACAATCATTTCAAAGCATATCTGAATCCTACGCTAAATCGGATCTTCTTTCTAAATCAGCATAGGATGTCCTATTCTCACGCAACCGAATGCTAATACAGGAGTTGAACGAGGTATTGCTGTTACAGCTGGTGTAACAACTCCTTCTCATAGCTGCTGATGCTGTTTCAACATCGCAATTCACGGGCTATTTCAGCCACGTGAATTGCGCCCTTGACTATGTCGGCTTTGACTGCTAACTGTCACGGCTCGTGTTTCAGCATCGTGGCGGTCCTCTGTGTTTCAGCATCTGGACTTCTGAACGGAGTGACAACTTCGTGTTTCAACATCTGCATCCTCGAACTATGTAGCTGCTTCGTGTTTCAGCATCAGTACAACAACGACTTTGGATAGTTCTGTGTTTCAACATCGTCCTTGAATATTATTCTACAAATATGGACACTTATGCACTTCTAATCAATGGTTAAGTACAAAAGCGATGTAAAATGTTATGCAAAACAGATTAAGCATATAGTAATGAGAAAGGATGTTGTATATCTTGGAATGATCAGATGAGGTGGTGTTATGAATCTAAATATAAGTGATGAAGGGTATAATAATGGTAAAAAGTATGGTCAAAAAGGTACAATATGAGGTCCTAACAGTAAATAATTGTAAGTCCGTGTGGATGGAAAAATGGCTAAGTGTCGAGACTTATTGGAAGGAATTATGAAGGGAAGGCACAAAACCATGCATTCGTGAGTCCACCAGTCCATGATTTCATGAATGAAAAAGAAGTTAAGTGTTGGGGGGAGGGTTCGTGAAAGGCACGATTATAGAGTATGAGTTTGCAAGACCACCACCTGTAAGTTCATGAATACAATAGGGTTGTTAGAAGAAGAATTTTTTTTGATACCCCATCCTGTAGAAGGTAAATAGGGTTCGAGTATGTTACAAAGTGGTGTCAGAGCATGCTACAACACTAGGCCTGGATGGGCCATAAATCAGTCCTAGGACTGGTGTATCAGGATTTAGATGAGCTCGTTGAAAGGTGTTTCTACCTTTAAAGTATTATTTATTATCTGCATTAACTTCCCAAGGAGAATAAATCCAGATTGAAATTATCTTGGAAACCCTGACTAAATTACAAAAAGGGAATATTATATTGTCCCTCTGTCAAATTGACGACTACTCTTACGGTAGTAGGAATATGTTGATAGGCACTATTGGTAAAACCTGATAAATGCAGAGGTGGCATAAATTATGTTATGCAACTTCCCGAGTCTAGACAAGGGACATGAGTTGGGTTGTTTTGTTAAGTAAAATAATTCCTATTTGTGAGGGCAGGTAGAGTACCTTGTAATCAAAATGTTTGATTATACAAGGGTTAAGACCCTTATGGAAAATTACTTGTGATTAAAGGAAATTGGAATGGATTGATAGAATCTGTAGAAATAATAACTATTTCTTTAATAAAATATCAAACCTTATATATGTGTATGATTCCTCATGATCAGAGGACGGATGGAAAATGTGTAAGGCTAGTTTATTTTACCGATAGTGAATGAAAATGGTTGTTGGAGAATAACCCAGTTGACCAATTAAAAAGGAGTCCTTTGGAAATTTGCTGGACCTCCTGGAAGAGGTATGAACAAGTTTATGATGCTCATGACTGTAATAAGAGAAAGTATATACCTATTAATCTAGGGACAAGTCTGTGCATGAAAATAAAAATGGAGGAAAACTGGAATACATCTACACTATAAGCATGGGTAAAACGCCTGGGGCACGAGGATATGCCAGAATGCATATGGAAAATATTGAGCATGCGTATAACATGCATATAATCTTAGTATAGTTTGTTATTGGATATAAAATTGTGGTGATGTCATGGATCATATGGTTAATGATGATTTGAGTATAGCATCATAAGTAAAATGCTGATGAAAGTGATTACCTAATAGCCTAGGAGAATAAGGTAGAATGGTTATTGAGATTGTTGATTCCATATGTAGTAAAGGAAGTATTGGGACATATCTAGATGACCAATAGGATAGACTGAAATCCAGAGGTGGATGGTAACCACAAGAATATGACTTGGTGTGCTCAAGTTATAGTGAGAGGGAATATGGGAAAAAGATTCCCTTGATAAAAAGGTTTGTTGACCAAGAATGGTTTGAGGCATGAAGAGAAGCTTGGTAAGTTGTCGTGTTTCCTGGAGCACTGTTGAAATTTCCATATTGTATTTATGGGTAGTTGCATACTTTTATAGCAGATTATGCAAGAGTGTTTTCTTGCTGGCGGTTGTCATATGGAAATGGAAACATAGTTATGAATATGTCTGCGAGACTTTCCATGTGAATATCATGTGGATGACTATAAGTTCTCTTCAAAGAATACTGATATTAATATCGGATACACATGAAAGAATAATATAAAATGGTGCAAGGAATGCACATGCATAATACATACATAGATATACTTATATGCTTGAAAGAATGACATGAATGCCTAAGTAAGAGGCCAGTAAGGCGAAGTATGTTTGTCTAGAATGAATAATGCCATGGCTGTATGACTGACCCTATGATGAAGGGTTTGAGTATTTTGTTAAAAGGATGATTTGGGGAAGTAGGAAATTCCTCAGAAAGAGCTAAGATGAAATGCTAAGAGAGAAAATCTCAAAAGTTACCCTTTTTATAGATGCTATCTTGTAATGAGGACAATACAATTATGATTTTATTGATGAGATTAGTTTTGTAAGTGACTGTGAAGTCTCAGAAAAACTAGATAGTGTTAAATCAATATGAATGAATGAGGTAAAAAGGTGCAAGTGATGCATCTACATATATGTAAATATATATATACATGCTTAAAAGTATGACATGAATGTCTAAATAAGTGAAACATGAGGCAAGATTTGTACTTTACATATTTAAATAATTCCATGGATGCATGGGTGACCCTATGTTGGAAGGGTCTGATTTGTCTCAATCAAATAATAGCTTGAGGGGGATGTGTTCCTTTCCTCGGGAAAAGTTTGTATAAATTGATGAAAGAGAAAAGGAGCAGGGAGGCTCTGTTGTCATGATAAAAGGAAACATGGTTATGCCTTTGAGGATTGCATGAGAATCACTGTGAATAATCACGAGTTAAAATAATTGGTAAATAAAATATGCAAGTGTGCCTAAGGTAGACACACATAACGCTACTACATGTGGTTAAATGTATGAAAGAACATTTTGAAAGCAAGCTGATAACCTAATGATACATGTTTGAACATGTGAATCTTAAATGCATAATGAAAATGAAAGCTTATATTCCTTGTGGAATATTGGATAGAACTCTAAAATAATGAAGTTGAGGCTAACTCAAGAATGGAGGTCATGTTAGACCATTTGGATATGCAACAAGAGAGTTGCATGTTGAAGAGGCTCCTGTGGAGGAACTGTGTAAATAAATATGCCAGGAGAACAAATCTATAACCTCAATGACTGCTGAGAATTGAGCAGCGGGTTGTAAAACCTAATTTTATAAGAATCTTGGATTACATTTTAAAATATCATGCATAATTACCAAGACCTGCAGAAAAATGAGGACCAATATGATCTCTAGTTGGGACATGTGCAGAATGCACAAGTTCATGATTCATTATGAATAAGAAACTTTCTGATGTAGCATGATGAATTATCCAAAAAGGTCAAGGTGAATATGACTAAGACTGCTCAGGAGATAGAAAAAGCAAATCCCAGGAGGCATAACTTGTAAAAGAAAAGAAGGAGAAAGTGATTACTACTTCTCTCACTATGAAACTCTGAATAATAAGACAAAGTTGTATGCTTAAAAAGGACAACTGTGAAAATAAGTACAACTAGTAACTGAAAGATACAATATTGAATGCGTTTAAATGAATGAGCTTGGTTAAGCTATAGTGTGTGAAGGCAATGAGGCCTTGAAATCAATTCATCTAGGATGAAAGTTCATTGATGGGAGAATCCCTGAACTTCTTTATTGTTGTCTATTATGTTTCTCTGGAATGAGAAACTGATATGATGATGAATGTAGATATTTTGGCATGAGAATGTTGAGAGTTGCAAATGAAATTTGATTGTGGTTGCACTCATGAAAACATCAGGGACAATGTGATGGAGTGCATATAGATATGCAAAGGCATATATGAAAATGTTTTATTGAAATAAATGCTATGGTACATGCATTTGATTTTGCATGCCAACTGATGTAAAATGTGAATGTGGTGATGTATGTCACGTATAGATAATATATGAACTATAAGGGAAGGAAAAATGCCAATAATGAACAACCTCAGACATGAGTGAATGCAAGAAGGTTGTTGATAAAAGAAAAAATTGCAAAAGGGATTTTAGAACTCCCCAGAAAGCATCACTGAAGAGGTAATAGCAGAGAAGGTGCTGGCAACCAGAACATGTATAAAGATTTCATGCTCATGTGACATGAGAGGTAAAATGGAATTGGGTAATAATCCCTTCTAAAATAGTCTATGATTTGATGGTATGCATGTGATTTTAATGGCTGTTGTATGCCATTGATACCCAAGTAGGGTATGATTCGGGAAGAAAAACCTGCATAATGGATGTGTGAACCTATGACAGTCAAGGATGATTGAAAACCTTGGAAAAATGCATGAACAAATATGTGTCACAAATACATTGCCCAACCAAGGAGTGATTGGGAACAAAAGCGCTCGAAGGTAGCACAATGATGCAATGAATTAAGGAGATACATTTGATAAGAGATTGGGTATATATAGGACTGACCATTTTGGAAGAAGCATCTTCCAGTGATCTGCAAAATTGCAGAATGGTAAAGAGAGGAATTGGGTGGCCTTAAACATCGACACCCTAGTTATCAATAAAGAAAGAATGCTTGAATGAATTCATGTGAAAATTTTAGTTTCACGTATGATGATTTGAGGTCGTGATCAACTGAAGTAGGAAACACAATATTGTTGTAAAAATAAATGTGTATAAGAAACCATGTGGTAAAAGGTTGGTTGAGTTCCAACCCACCAAGGAAAAGTGCCTAATATGAAAAGTAATAATACAAAAATCAATGTGAGGGTTCATTGTGTGTGAATGTGGCCATGGATATTGGCACATTGATTAAGTTCATTTGATGTATGATTCCATTTTGAAAGGTTTGGTATGCTAAAATAATTCATTTGTAAGGAATGGTATTTCCTTCATGAGTAGATGAATTTGATTGATAGTTTGCACAATTCTGAAAATTGTTTGTGAGCCACTACAAGTGTGCAATGAAAATATAATGTGCATGAGAACTAACAATTTGCTTGGCTGATTGAAGTGGAAATTACAGGAAGAAATGTCTTGGCATGGCATTGTTGTAAGTCCATGGGGAAGACCGATTCTTGTTGATTATAAAAGAGACAAACTACCATGAGAAAGATATCCAAGGATTGTGAATCTGGTTCCTATGTGGAACAAATATGAAAATGAAAATGTGAAATTTGAAAATTTGTGGGTGACTGATTTGAAAGAAATCTGATTGAAATTCATGATAACATCTCACGAATTTCTGTATACATGTGATACAAGTGAGGTGAAAAGTAAATCTGTCCAGGGGGGACAGATGATGGCAGTCAAAAATGGAAAGCATGGAAAATGGCTACCGTAGTGACATGAGAACCCTGTGATAGACATGATCCCCATAGAATTATGTATCATAGTAACATGGTCCAGAGGGAGAATTCTAGGTACAACCTATATGCATTTTGGACCGGAAAACAAAACAACTACGAAATTGAGTCATAAATCTAATAAAGGTCCAATGGATCTGGTACGGACTTGAGAAAGCAACATGGGAACGTGAAGATGCTATGTGGGAAGAATATCTGCATCTTCTCTTGGTAATTTTTTGAATTTTGTTTGTACATATATATATGTTGCACTGATGACAGTGCATAAATAAGGGGGACGGGAATGTAATACCCCTAATCTGAACCCCATTTGAAATGTAATTACAAGTATGCATATATGCTGGTGAGCTAAGAACCTCTTTTGGCCAATGAGCCTATTTTGTATTGTGTATTTTCACTTGAAATTAATGAAAGAAAGCATGACTAGATGTAGACCATCCTGAAAAGAAGAGTAAGGGGGATAAATTCCACTAGAGTGAGAAAGGAGGCTAAGAATCTTAGGAAAAAAGGGATAAACTTAAGGAGGCTTAAGAAAAAGAGAATATTTTAATAATATTTGATTAAGAGTCTAAATTATGGATACATGTATATTGTGTTATCTTAAGTCCAAAGAGGGGGGAAACAAATTAACAAGTGGGGTAATAAGGTTCCATGGAGTGACAAGTGTCATTCTATTGACATGCAAATACAATGGAATCGATAAGAACTCGACTGAAAAATGGAAAAAAGAGGCACCATGCGAGGTACCAGAGGGCGGTGGTGAAATGTGTTGTAGTAAGATTTACCATTTAGCTGAAGAGCATTGAAAGCATAATTGCTCGGTGTTAAGATGAAGGGGTGGGTTGTTAGGCCCACGTGCATTCTCTCTAGGTGAGATAATTGGAGGGAATTGGATTCCCATAGATGCCAAGTGGTTGTGACAAAACTCTGATTATTCTTGTCCGACTTGTTGCTGAAGCCTGGAAGGGAAGTGGGCAGCCATAGGGGGCACACTTCTTGGGTGGGAAAAGCATGTGGGGAAAGTAGAGTTTGTGGAACTTGGCACCTGTATTGAGATATTGTTGTTGTTGAGAGACCTCCAGAGATAAATTCTCCTTGCCCTAGTGGATTTCAAGCCCAGCTTGGGGGTGACCTGTTCTCAGTTTGTGGGGAACAATGTCTAAGGTTGGGAGGAAAGTCAGAGGTTTGCATACAATTGGTGGTTTAATTGTTCCAGATAAGTGATCATTATGTTCTTGTTAAATTATTGTTGATTGAGAATGTATGGAATCTTGTGTTGAGTATTAGTGTGCAAAATACTATGAATTCTGTTCATAATTAATTTTTATTCGTAATATTGTTTAAGTAATTTTCCCTATAAAAATTGTATATATGATGTAAACTGGTAATTCTATCATGGATTTTATAATTATCATTATCTTGAGCGTATTGGCGATGAGACTGGTTCAATTATGGAGTTTTTAGCTGTAAAACCCTGAAAATGTTTATCAATGACTCAGTTTATAACTTCATCTGTCTATGCAGAATTAATAATTGTACTTATGATAAGTGGGGTAGTTACCCATATTGTTACAAGCAAATTTAAGTGAGTAAAATTTAGTATTTTGGGCTGGAAAGGCATTAAACAACTGTAGACAATGTGTTGGTCACAATTTCTCATCCTTACATCATATTGAGAAAATGTTAATAGTTTGGGGCAGGTTTTACAACCTCCAGATGGTCCTAAGAGTCTTAGGAAAGCCTCTGAGAAAAAAATAGAGCATGAAAGATTAGATTCGTACTAATTTAAGTGAGTCAATCATGACTGATGACCGTTGAAGTTTGGATGATTGTTAGATCCTTAGGAATGTCTCTCTAATGATTTGAGCCATTGATCGTAGAAGGGACGTCAGAGTTACATTAGATATGGTACTCTGTTGAAAGACTATGAGAAACCTTCTAGGATATATCGGGATGCCGACAAGTAATATCATCCGTCCATCGGAGCACAACCAAAAGAGATCATGTCCGTTTATTTCAGTGGACTCGTTCTATGAGGTCAAAAAGTAGAGGGTGCTATATTGGCAAGGGTGACGTCACTCACCCAATTCGCGGAGGACAATTGTCCTAACTTGGAAGGTTGTGCCAAGAATCAGTGATGTTGTGTATTCATGTCAGTCCATGTGGAGGGTCCATGAGGAGAGTGTCCCACAGTGCCACTTGGCATGGTATTAAAGGTATTTTGGGAAATAAAGGGTGATGTGGTCTGAGTGCCATGTGTCAAGCTAAGTGACAATGTTGGGTAGGTCCACATGTGTAACATGTAGGTAGTGAAATTAGGAGAATGGTGGGTTCACGGAGATGGGAAGGTAAGATGAATGAGTCCACGAGTCCCCCAACCCATGATCCCAACAAGATCACAAAATAATATAAGTGTTCAGACTTTTCAGACGAGCTTATGAAGGGATGGTACATAATTGTAAGTCCACGAGTTCGTGTGGATGGAAAAATGGCTAAGTGTCGAGACTTGTTGGAAATACTTATAAAGGGAAGGCACAAAACCATGCATCTGCGAGTCTGCAGATGAAAAAGAAGCTAAGTGTTGGGGGGCGGGTTCGTGAATGGCACGATTATAGACTATGAGTCCGCAAGACCTCCACCGGCGAGTCTGTGAATACAATAGGGTCGTTATAAGAAGAAAAAATTTGGATACCCCATCCCTTAGAGGGTAAATAGGGGGTCGATTATGTTACAATAAATATCTATATATTTTTCGTTCATCTACATAGTCTTCCCCCAAACTAATTTCTTCCCATGATAACCACTGTTTGTCCCAATTAGTGGACATTTCCTAGTTTGCAACTTGCCTAAGATTAAAATATCCTTTATTCATTAACTCTTGAATCATCTAAAGAAGAAGTCTATGCATACCTTTTCTCTGTACCTAGTGGTCAAGGCCAATTTGCGCTTTATTCCCCTTTCCAACTTTCCAAATCACCCAATTTCCAACCAGATGGAAAGCATAGATAAATTTTGGGTATGTGTTATATTCTTTGCATGACCAACTCCACGCGCTTCGTTGTGCTGGGTGCAACCCGGGGGGGGGGGGTGACAAAACCCATGTCCAAGGTTTTTGCATTTGTTTTTAGTGGTTTTCAACACACAATTTTCTCTTTTGGCGGTTTTGTGGTGCATGGGTGGATTTGTGTCTTAGTCCATGGTTTTCTAATTATGGTTAAGGAATTAGGGTTGTATCCTAATCCAGGTTAATAGATTAGGGGTTTTGGATGCCTCAAAATTCTGTATATAATGTATTGTAAAAAATGAAGTTGGATCATGATGAATAATAATTAGAGGTTCGACTCTAAATATGTTGTTGGTTTTCCTGGTTTGGGTTTCCAGGGTAAATATCTGTGTATATGTGTGATTGCAATTATGTTCTTTTCTGTTTTTAAGAATCTGTGTGTGCATTGCATTAGTGTAAAAGGTTTAAAACTTACAATAACAACATTCCAAATTATTGAGGCATTGTTTTTCTATTTGAGGGGATTCCTGATCCAAACCTCCATTGTATTAGGGGATATATACTTAACTCTTACTACCTAAAACGACAAACTTGTTCCTTGAATTAACCTCAATAATTTTTTTGCAGCCATAGCATTTGAAAAGAGAAAGATATTTTTGAGGTCCCATCCTCCAATGGTTTTTGGTAGTGCCAAATTTTTCCAAGAGGATAACACCAATCCCTTCTCTTTTGGTATCCTGACTAAATAAACTTGTAGCAATGTTTCCTAATGGTTTCGAAAACATATTTTGGGACCCAGGAAAGCAATATCTAGTAGACTAGAATCACTTCCAAAACTGTTTTTACCAAAACCAAATGACCTCCCTTGGCCAACCATAAATTGCATCGGGTATTTATTTTCTACTCCACTTTAGATATGAGCCATTTCCAATCACAATTTTTATATTGATTTGGATTTAAAAAGAAGCCCACATACTTTAGACCCTATTCTAGACCAATTATCTTACAAGAAAAAAAATGAGAAATACAGTTTTTTTCTTGCTCAAATATCCCCCATAAGATCATCATAGATTTTTCCATATTGATGACCATTCAAATTACTTTGCAGAATAAATTCTCGATTCCCTTGAATTTATCAATGACTCTTCTGGTGCCTTCACAAAAAAATAGAATATCGTCTACAAACAACAAATGTGTGATATTGCATGATACTCCAATAGGTACCCCTTTTATATTATCATTTCCTTCTGTTTATTTAAGTATCCTACTTAAGCCTTCAACTATTGAAAGAAAGAGAAGGGGAGATAAAAAACATCCTTGTCTGAGGCCTCTCCCAGATTTGAAGAAAGGGGTTGATGCTCCATTTGATAATACAACAAACGATACCGAGGAAATGCAACTCATTATCTAGACAACAAACTCATGGAAAATCCTAAATGAATCAAAATTAGTCTAATGTAAAGCTAACTTACCTTGTCATAAGATTTGAATAGGTCCACTTTCATCACCATTGATATTTCATTTTTGACTTTGATTGAATGTAAGCATTCTTGGGCAACGCCAACTACCTCATGAATTTTCCTTCCTTCTAAGAAACCAAATTGTTCTCCATAGATTTTATTTGAGAGAACAGTTTTCAATTTCCTAGAAATCACCTTTGAGATAATTTTGTATATGCAATTGTACAATGAGGTGGGTCTAAACTTCTCAAATTTTGTGGGATTATCTTCTTTTGGAATTAATGCCAGGAATTTTGTATTGAAAGCTCCTAGAATTTTTCCTTGAGTTCTTGTTGTCTCCACCACTCTTCATAAATATTCCTCTATAAAATCATAACAACCCAAGAAAAATTCCACAAGAAGTCCATCAAGCCCAAGAGTTTTTTCCTTTTGAAATCTCTACAAAGTTTGATACAATTCTTAGTTCCCAACCTCCTTTATTAGGGCATGATTATCCTCCTCATTGATATAAATAGGGAAGGAGTTTGAAAGCCTAACCACTTCTTCTATTATAGCACGTGTGTCTTCCCTGAAAAAGGAGGAAAAATGTGTAATGTCCCTTTCCAAATAGGAGCTCTAGAGAGGAGGCTTAATGGTCTAAACCGCCCCATTAGACTATAGCCAGGGCCAAAGAGGGGTAAGCAGGGTTACTAGAAGTCACTCCAGTCACAAGTGTTATATTCAGAAAGTGACATTGAGCTAAAAAGGGTTAAAAGCGCTTTTAAGTCATTATGAGCTAAAAATAGAAGTCAACAATGAATTAGGGCTTCGACAGTGATTTAGGGTTTTGGAAGTCAACAGTGAATTAAGGTTTCAACATGATTTAGGGTTTTAGAAAGATATAAAGTAAGGGTCAACGACCTAATTCATCATTATGCAGATTATGACTTGTCATTGAGGAGAAGAGGCGCATCTCAGGAGAGATAATTCAGTGGATTCCAGGAGGAAGACACCAGTGGCTGATTTCGGTGTTGAGAGACACACCCTAGTCACCGAGAAGATCATTCAGGTCTTCCATCATTCTTCAGCAGCAGTTACACAGTGTTCAGCAGCAAGGGCGCATTCATCCAAAGTGAGGGCGTAACTTCTGAGAGGGTTTTTAGTCGACTTATCCCATCTAGGGAGAATTATGAGATTTCCCTCTGATCCATTTGAGAGGAGGGCAAGGCTCATCTTTTTCCTAGTTCCTCATCAAATTCCGATGGAGGAATCAAATAGGATGCATTCTCTAGACTTGGACGTGCGACACTTTTGGCGGGCACATTTGGGGTTCCAGAGCGAGCATCATACCAGATTCAGGGAAACCCTTCTGACCCATTTCCTAGTAGACCAAGGCGATCGTTTTGAGACATATCTCGTCTGATTCCGATGGTGGAATCACTAGGATGCATTTTTCCAGAAGAAGAGGGGTGCATTCCCCCAGGGGTATCCATCCGGGGTCCAGATTCATCAGTAGAGGGGTCCGACAGATACCAGTACTGAGGACTAGAGCATGGTGCATCATTTGGGACAGTTTCCAGGCCATTCCGAGAAGTATAGCTCCCAGGGAGAACTTTCCAGACTTCCAACAGTTATCGTCAGAGCTGCCATAGTCCCAACGCATCCATTGATTCTGCAGTGCTCCCATATTCTGGGTATTATATTTTAGTTTCTTATTTGTATTCCGGCTAAGATCCTTTGTCTATTGATCTAGTCAAGTATTGTCAGTTTATTCATCCACATTCGACCATTTTGTAATCCACAGAGATATCATAATACAAACTTTGCAGTCCTTTGTCTCATTTATTATTTGTGTGATTATTTATATGTTGTAAACCATTGATCCTACACACACATTAGCAGTGTTTCCTAGACTAGCCAAGTCAGGAACATTACAAAATGATTTACTCCTTCAAAATCCATGTGACCCTTGAAATTTGTATCCTAGGAACCATCTACTTATCAATTTTCCAAACAAAGTTTATATTCTTTCTACAATTGGCATGCCTGTGAAAGAATTTTGTATTCACATCCCCATTCAGTAACCATAATTCCTTGCACTCGAGTCTCCATTATTTTTATTTTTCCATAAGGATGTTCCTTCTTTTATATTCCAGTACCTTTACTTCATTTTTTTGTTCCTCTTTCATAAATCCAAAACCTTCCCTATTGTAGAGCACCTCCAAGGATTCCTCTACTTCTCTAAGAAGCCTATCATATTTAATCTTTTTTCCCCCTTCCCAATTAGTAGCTCCCTTTTTTTTCTTTTTAAAATTTTGCTAGAATTGAAGTGGATCAAATTCTCTTATATTACCATTAAAATATTTCTAGACTACTTTGATCATGTCCACAAAATTCTCCATCTATATTCACTCTAGGTATAGTTTAAAGGGATTGACAAGTTTATCTATTATAAGAGACACTTATAACATGATAGGATTATGGACAGAGTATCCTCTAGTAGTGCCCCATTGTTTGATCCTAATGATTTCAACTAGGATTCAAGATTCAAATATTAAAAACCTATTGATTCTTTTAGCAATTCTGGCTTCCCCAATACTCTTGTTTCCCCAAGTGGGAGATAGCTTGGCTAGTTCAATATCCAAAAGACTATTTTCTTCCAATTTTCTAATAAAATATCCGGAGAGAGGGTCGAGTTGAGAAATTGGGCCCTGGACCTTTGATGCGCCCAAGCTGAAATTAAAGTCCTCCTCCATCATAATCAATCCATTTTGAAAATACCCCAGTAGTATGTCCTATCCATATAAGGACCATAAAAATTTAGCATTGTGATATCTTTCCCTAGGTCCAAATAGAAAAAGAAGGTCCCTATCCCTATATTAAAAGCCCATGAATTTGTGAGAGTGAAGGATAATTTATTCCATCCAGTCACATTCCCACCCACTCTCCCAATGGAATCAATAAAATAGAAGTCCCAATTCTTAAGAAATTTAGAGAGTTCTTGAGTGATTTTATCCCCAACTATCATTTTCTCTTGCAACAAAATAATAAAAGGTTTGATAGTAACAACTAATCTCTTTATGGCCAACTTCTTTGAGGGGTTGGATATCCCTCTACAATTGAGGGTCAGAAAACCATTTGGAACCCTAGAAAGGGGCATTTTCTCTAAGAGCTCGACTTAAGGATACATTTTTCTCATAGTTGACTTCAAAGGATGCTTGTTTCTGGACAATAGACATAGAATATTTCCATACCTTTGACTGGATTTGGACATTTTTTATTCAAAACACACTAATCCCCCCCATCACATTCCTTGTAAAATTAAAATGAAGCATGCCTTTGCTTTTAGGTATTAAATTGTACTTCACCAGTTCCAAGGGACTGAAGTCCTGTGTGCCCTTTCCATCCATAGAGCAATTTGGATTAGGGCTTGCAATGAAACCTTTTGGAGCTTTTCCAACATCCACACCCTCTAAAATTATAGGAATGGGTATGAGAGGTGGTGGGTTGGGCTTTTTTATACCAGACAAGTAGGGTGGGTAATCACTCAGGAATTCTAGTTCTTTGGATCTAACCTCATTTCCCCATGTCCCAAAAACAAATTTTTTCGAGGAAATACTTTTATTCATAGAGACTTGAGACTAATAAGTCTTACCCATAATTGCCTTGTTGTCCTTGTTGTCGCTGACTACATCCTAGTTAGGTTCTTTGACTATCCAATGTTTGTGTTCTTAGAATATGCTATCAGTGTTCTTGTTTGAAATCCATATGAGGTTTTTTTAATCCCTACATATTCTTTCCTGCTCATAGTATGTCATGTTTCTAGTTTCAATGTCTCTGAACATCTCATATGCTTCCTTGACATCCAATTCTTCAACATACTTGGATAGTTGCATTTTACAACAAGGTTCCCATAACAGTGGCACCATATGCATTTGAAAGGTATCCCTCTGTAGTCCATATTGAAGTGGAAAATCTCAAATCCCCCTATAATATCCATTGTCTCTTTCGTACCTTTGCTCACCTCCAACCCTACCAAGATTCAATCCATGCCATAATACCTAGTCTCTTAGACAAATAAGTTCGCTTCATAAAAAGTACTTAAACTGTTACCAATTTTTTCTAACACCTCTTTGGACCACAAAATCAATGGCAGTTCTAGAACATGAACCCATATCAGAAGAATATCCACACTATTCAATTGAGTATCAAAATCTATATGTCATTTCTTCAATAACATGGATTGAGATCCCCACTTCCAGTGCTAGTGCAATATTTTTTTTGCTTCTTTGGTTGACCTAAAAACCTAAACCAACCAACCTTTTACCATAATTAGGGTGCATGGATAGGCCCCCACCATTGGATTTAAATTGGGCTTGGTCTAATTCTTCATCTGCTCACTACTCATTCTTTCCCATGAAAACATTTGACTAGCACCTGGTCCCCCATTTCCATAATGTTGTTGAGTTTAGTTTAGCCACCCAAATTTATGCTGATGGCCTATTGCATATTTTTGATACATTTATGTCTCTTAGTATTTCTTGATCTCTCCTAATATTGAATCCCTACCACCTCTGAATCCAAGGATGGGGCACCACTCAATAGTTTTAGATCCAACATAGTGCACACAAAACCAGAAATGGAAACACAACCTTTCTAATTGATAACACTATTTTCGATTGATAAGACTGTTGCAAAGGAAATCAAACTCTTGACATGCCTCATTCAACGTGTTTTCTAATTGATACATGGAGTGCAATAAATATCCACCTTCCTTTAGAGATGATGGATCCACAGGATTGGGTTCGTATCTTCAAGTGTAGGACAATATGCTCAAGCATTTATGGTCCTCGAGTTGATTGCTGAGAAGTCTCATCACCCTGTTCTTTGATTGTCCCAACTTTTTATCACCTTGTACACTTGGTTTATGTGTCAACTCACCCAAAATCACCATGATGGAATCCTCTAGGGGTTTGGACCCAAGTTGGTGTAGCTTCTCAGAATCTCACAATGCATCCAAACATGATACAACAGGGCTAGACCAAATTGCCTGACCCTCCAATGGGTCATTAGTGAAGTTGACAACTTCCTCCTCATACCCCATTCTCCCTTCCACATGGTTTAGGTTTGACATCAACGGTGACAGGTTCACCGTGCATCCTCCTTGGTTGATCCTATGGAAACTCTACTTCCCAAAAAATTTCAAACACAAAGTTCTTTCGTACTCATCCATATATCCCACTCCTCCACCTCAGCTTTCACTGTAGAATCCAGTAAGTTAGACACATATAGGTATTCATGTGGGATTTGGAGCAATTGCAAGAAATCCAAATAAATCCTCAAAATGTTTCCATTGTACATTATAGGAATCAAATAGAAGTAGGGAATTGCAAAAAAATACTAGTTAAAAGATGCAGATATATCCTCAATATCTCCATTTAATCACTACCAAGGTCGTGTGACTAGGGATCAATTTCACAATATGGGTAGAAGACAAATATTTGTCTCAATAAAACTCTCAAGCTTCTTGAGTTCGTTGCCATAGCCAAACTTGACCCTTTGCTAATTTTTTTAATGATCATGCAAATGAAAAATTCATGCGATCTTTCTACTTTTTTAATATATTCTCAAAAGTTATGGACTTGAACATTCAACTAAGACATACATTCCTCACTGCTCTAAACTCTATCGCTACCCCCATAAATTTACCAATCCTATGCCATTACGGTTCTTCTGATATGTGTAAAGCCTCAAAACTGATCAATTTTGAACAATCACAGTGCATTTTGAGACTAATTTGAGCAATCCACCCTAAAGAATTCCATCCTCCTGCTTCAAGTTGACCTGGATCAAGTAACGATATTTCTTAGACACCATATGCATATGCACTATGGGAACCCTAAAAAAGAATTGATGCAAGTGTCGTAAAATGAAGAACCTCTCTTCACTTTTTATCCATCTCATCAATTGGACTTGAGAAGGTGGTACTATCAAACCGCATGAAGACCTAGTTTTGACTCTTCACATTCTCATTAAGAAGGATTTTCTCTATGCTCTCCCTAGTTTGGTCATAGAAGGAAAGATAGAATGGAAAGACAAAATGATTTGAAGAAAGTTAGGTAGTCCACTTTACTTTGCATTTTTATGACATACGCTAAAATGATCACCAATTTAGTAGATTTCCATTCACATTTTCTCTGTGAAATTCACTCCCCTAAAATATTTAAAACGCACACACACATTTTAATTACTTTTTAATTTAAACCAAAAAAAAAAACATGTTCTTTCTTCTCATTTTATGGATTTTCGCTTTTTTTTCTCTCTATTTTTATTTATCTTTCCATTTTTTTATTTTTTTCCTCTTCTTTTATGATTTTGTTTGCAATGACATTCGATTTTTAGTCCATGGTTTAAAAAATGTTGCAATTTTAATCCCACAAAAAGTAAGGGGCAGTGAGGGTGCTACTGATAGCATCTATTTTCAATATGGGGGTTGATTTAAAGATTTTGTCTGCAAGGGTACTAGTTGTCAAGACCATTCGTTGTGAAGAATTTGCAATTTTGACCTCGAAAAAATTGGGGGCTACTACTGGGAGCATCACTTTTTGATTTCGGGGTTGATTTTAAGTTTTTGGTTGCAATGGAACAATTTGTTAAACCCATGGTTTCAAACAAGTTGTAATTTGGACCCTGAAAAAAATGGGGTACCGCTGTTGACTCTAGTTTTTAATTTAAGGGTTTAGTTTAAGGTTCTTGTTGGCAACATTATGAGGTTGTTAAGGACATGGTTGCAACAGGTGGTTATTTTAACCCTCTCCCTCTAAATAAAAAGGGTGTTACTGGTAGCACCACTTTTCGAAATAGAGGTTGATTTTGGTGTTTTTGACCCAAAATTATGGGTTTTTGAATTAGAATTCTTATTTTCAGGTCACAATTCTCGTCAAGTTGGTAACTATGTTAGCATAGAAGGGTTTGAAATGAGAGGAATGCTTGAATAAAACATATGAGGCATATAGGAGCTCACAAAGAAAAGACTTTAAAGTTCACATGCTATGATGTTGGAAGAATTGATAAAACATGGTTTGTGTTATCACTGAAATTTCGTCCACACAGGGCGACAAGAACTCCGCATCATCAACACAACAATGAAGTCATTCATGGAACAGAATGAAGTTTACAGCATTCCAGAAGGGTCAAAAACTATACAAAAATTGAAAGACACTTCAC
>ML795640.1:86399-99524 GCA_009831015.1 Picea engelmannii
GTTAGATTAGATTGTTTTCTGTTTTGTTTTTCTGCTTTCTATTAACACTCTTGCTGCTATAGATGTTTTGCCTTGGTGAACCCTGCAAGGCATGCAGAGCGGTCTCTATTTTGCTCATCTGCTGACAGATTGACCGAGAACAGTTTGATAGGGAAACCCAACATAGTCAAACTTCAAAGGGGAGTGTTATCACATACAATTAATCTTCAAAGGGAGTGTTGCCATTAATCTTCAAAGAGAGTGTTTCCATATATGTGTTAAGAAAGGAGGGGAGAACTGTCATTCAAGATGGAGGTGGTTTAGAACTATAAAATCTAAAGAAGTTTACATAATGAAGCAATATATTCTTCTTAGTATCAATGATGAAACAAGTCCACACCAATCCTCAATGGATTTGTGCATTTAATTAGAATACAAAGAAAAAAAAAATGGTGATACTTGGAAATTCTAGAAAAGAATAATGTCGATACCAAGGAGGAATTTTAAAAAAGGTGAAATACGTTGGAAAAAAACTAAGAATAATAAGGCAGCCAAACTTAAAATAGGAGGGAAAACTAATACACAAGAGAGGTAAGAGAAGGTAAAAGGGAAATTGGGTGTAATATTGAAGGGATTCTCTAGCAAATTAGTTTCTACTGAAGAAGAGAGAAGTTTATGATCACCATAATGATCCATTTCAAGGATTTTATAGCAAATTAGTCTTTATTGAATAAGAGGGAAGTTTAGGATAACCATAATTATCCATTCCACCCACAAATTGTAAAGGAGGAAGATAAAGACATCCCCTTGTACCTCGTTGACTTAGACAAGGGAATATTTATGGACAAAAATAGCTTAATATCTTTTTATAATTTTATACAAGGTCAAACTTGCTTTAGATGTGAACATAATTGAAAGATATCATAATCTTTTCGAGGCTTTTTTGACTAAATAAAAACACGTTGGGTCCCTAACTCCTATGAATGCCACCAAATTATAACATCTATTTTATGGTCTTTTACATTTTCAAAGGCATTCGAAGTACAATTTAGCTATCCTTTTCAAACCAAATTTGGAGATTAAAATATAAAGAAAATATAAGTTATAAGTTGCGACAATGTGGAATTTAATATATAGCCAATTTAGATACTATGAATCAATATAAAAGGGAAATAGTGGTTTATGTGCACGCCTTTGGTCTTAGAAAATATAGTTATAGTTTGATATAATTTGATTTATAAGTTTTTAATTTTTTTTATAAATTTTATTTGTATTAACAAAAAGTAAAATACAAAGGAGTGTACAAACGAACACGTTTAATAGATAGAAAATAGGATCAATGCTTGCAGAGCAAACTATGATTCAATAAAATATGAGTACTTTTGATCTTAAATTCCAATGCCAATCCATACTTTAAAACGACTAGGAGAGAACATTATTAATAAAAATAATTTTACATTGAAGCTTCCACAACACACAAAAAGAGTTGTTACTTGAATATAGTGCCAAAGTCCTCTAAAGTGGAATGGTCCAATGAAATCATCATAACTTACCAAGGAAACTTTCCATGAATTTTATCTAAGAAGATGCATTTCCTCATACTCCAAATGAAGTCGTAGTAAGCATATATTCAAAGCCTTCTAAAGTGGAATGGTACAATGAAATCATCATAACTTATCAAGTAAACTTTCCATGAATTTTATTTAAGAAGATGCATTTCTACACACTCCAAATGAATTTTATTTAAGAAGATGCATTTCTACATACTCTAAATGAAGTCTTAGTAAGCATTAGCAGAGATGCAATTCTGAAATACATGTTGTATGGTATAAATATGGCTGCAATGTGGGAAGAAATCATTTATAAACCCATATGCAATAACAATTGTTCAGAAGGTAATTCTCGTTAGACTAAAATTCAAAGAAATACATGCATGTTAAAACAAATTTTAAATGACCATACTATGTAGAGGTGTTCATAATTTTTATTTATTTATTTATTTTTATTATATGAGAGATTTCATTGTTTTTTAATTTTTTCGAGAAGGAATAATAAGACTGAAGATGTTGATATAATCATTTTGGCTTGTAAATACAAATAGTCTTTACCATAATTCCACATCTAGACTCTCCAAATGAACCATGAAGTGTGTAGATTGAGCTTATAAAGATAATATGGAGGGATTAACTATTGAATCCATTTAATTGTTATCTAGTTCGATTGAAAAAAACTAAATTCTTGTGAAAGGTCCTTGGGAAAATGAGTCAAGAGGAGATATATTTGTTAGTTTTAGGAGAGGAAGTGTATGCTATTTTGGGAGATTGAATATCTTGGGCACTTTTATTGGCCATATAATCAGTGCTACGCTTGGTTTTTAAAAGCTTTATTGATGTGATCTAGATAATGGGGCATATGTTGAATGTTATAAGGTTTGAGGGGGGAAATTGCCACCTTGACACTTGATATTGTTTCTCTAAGTTATGCATGATTTTTTTTGTTAAAGGTATTATGAGAGAACGTAATGGTGTTTCCAAAGGTACCTCACAGGTTTGTTTTGAAAGTCTACAACGAGGTGTTGAGATTCCTCCGATTGCGATTGATATCCCTGTTAATGAACATGTTATTGTTTGTGATGGCCTTAAATGTTGAACCTTGTTAGATTAATTTGTAGGCAATTTCCACCCAAATTTTCCTTTAGGGCTTGAGTTAAGGAAGCTTGAGAACCCTACAGATATATTTGTATGATTACCGAGATTTTGACAAAGGGATTATTTCAGTTTTTCTTCAAGGAAGAACGTTATGCTTATGAGGTGGTCATGTGTGGACCTTGGATATGTCATACTACCCTTGTAGTTTTATTTGAGTATTATGAATGAAGCTTCTCAAGTTTATTGTCTTGTTCGAGTTGATTTCCTTAACTTCTCCATGCAATACTATGATTTCATTGGGTGCATTTTGACCCCCTTGGGACGCTCATAAACCATGAACCAAAATGTTTCTTTAATCCTCACCCTTAGAAGCATATTCAAATTTGAATTAATGTCTCAATACCTCTGTGAACAAGTTTTTATTTAGGTTGACTTGAAAGTTATTTGTCAAGTTGTAGGAATATCGACCATCCAATCACTAGTTTCTAATGCTAGAGTCCTTATAATAAGATTAGGGATTTCCCTTTATTTTCCAAGGATGTCTCATAATATAGTCACTGACTTAGCAAGAACTCTAGCTCTATAAACCCATATTTGTCGGTAAAAAACACCAAAATCAACCTCTGAATAAAAAAGTGGTACTATCGGTAGTACCCTTTTTTTGGGAGGGTCAAAATAACCACATTTTGCAACCATGGCCTTAAAAACCTTAGAATGTTTTCAACAAAAACCTTAAAATCAACCCTCGAATAAAACAAATGACACCATTTTTTATTTTGGAGGTCAAAATTACAACTTTTTTGAAAGCAAGACCTTAACAACCTATACCATTGTAACAAAAAACTTAAAATCAACCCCAAAATAAAAAAGTGGCACTCCTAGTAACACCCCCATTTTTTTCGAGGTCAAAATTGCAACTTCTTTGAGACCCGTGGCCTTGAAAACTTGTACCCTTACAACGATTCGAAATAATGTGCTACTTGTAGGACCCCTATCTTTTTTTTTACTTAAAATTGCAACATTCTTTAAACCATGCCCTAAAAGCCCTGTTTTGTAAATAAAATCATTAAAAAAGGAAAAACAAAGGGAAAATAGATAAAATAGAGAAGGAAAGGAGAAAATTTAGAGAAAAAAACTCAAAGTAAGAAGAAAAAACATGTTATTTAAAAAAATTATTTTTTTAAAATTAAATTATTTATTTATAAGATGTGTTCTTAAAAAAAAAAAGCTAAACCATGACCCTCATTTTCATTTTTTTTTCTTTTAAATAGTAACTTAAAAAAACCATTAAAAAACAATTGAAAAAAAATAAACTTAAAAAAAATGCAATTAATCTTGCCCAATAAGCATTTTCCATTTTTATCTTTATCTATCTTTCTTTCTCATTTTTTCTTACTCATATCCTTGTTCTCTTGTTGTAATTCCTTTATTTGTCAAATTCCTACTATCATAACATTATTTTATTTTGTCTTTTCAATATTCCTAATCATCTTAATTCCTTTAATTTTTATTATTTTTTAATTATTTATCTCATTTTAATTCTCTCACTTACTTTATAAGTTAATCTGATTTATTTCATAACTTAATTTATATCTCAATTTTTTTGCTTGTGAAGTAACTATTATCTCACCAATGTGAGATTTAAATAAGATAGATGTGAATGAGGAGCTACAGAAACCCTAACCACAACTCAACAAGGATTTTTCTCTCTCCTCCTACAGTTTTTCACGTTTTGTTGCCTCCTCCTCTGACAGTCTACAATTTCTTAAGTTAGTTCACAGCCTCCGATAGTCTAGGTATGACAGAGGAGGAGGAGTTACTAGACTATTCAGAGGATTCGATGGAGGGCTAGCTCATTTGATGTGGGATAAATGTTCAACATTTTTGGAGTGACTCACCCGATGGAGACACGGATTGTGGTTTGGGGGCGCGTCTATTGGATGTGAGGGAGCATGATCAATCTGTCCCTATCTTGGGGAGGATCGAAAACACTTCCATATCAGAGATTCCTTCTATCTTTCCTTTGGAAGTGGCTTCGGATTGGGTTTTGACAGGTGGGTCGGATACTCCTTTCCCTTGAAAAGACTCAAAGGATTTCTCCTAGGCGGATGTGCGAAGTCCCTCATCTGGGTATGGTTCACTCCCTTTCCCTTCCTCTAACTCTTCTATTTTTTTTCGTGAAGGGTTCTACGACGAATTTGAGCTTGGATCCTCTGTCCCTCTGTCGTTTTGGCCTCAACCCTCTTCTTCTCACCCTATGAACTTGTTTCCTCTCTTACTATTACCTCTTGAACAAAACCCTTCTCCCCCTCGACCAGACTCGAGTCTAGTGGCTCAATTTCTAGACCATTTCTTGTTGCTCCCCGAGAAATCAGAATCAGTGGAAGTAGTATGCCACAGAGAAGAACCTTAGGCGAATAGGGATTTTGGGGTAAAATATTGTAGCAAAAACCTTGGTCCTAATCGGACTCCTCATCATAGAAGGAATAATTGAGTAAAATCGGGAGCTCCACTCAATTTGGTTCTTGGGAAAGACATTTCTATCCCAATGGCTGTGGATATGGAAAATTGGGCAGTGGTTGGAATGGTTCGAGGTTGACAATTTGGAATCAATACTCTGAAGGATTGGGTAGGCTGTGTTTGGGTTTAGGAGGTCTTTGTACTCCTTGAGGTGACGACTTTAGCAAGGGGCTGGATTTTATTTAAATTCCAAAAAGAGGAGGATGCAAAGCGGGTTCTAAAAAAACCATGGTTTTTAGATTTGACCCCTCTGCTACTAAAGCGATGGACCCCCTTCTTTGATGCAAGAGAGGAACGACTGAATGTTATGCCAATTTGGGTCCGTCTCCAGGGCCTTCCGTCTGAATTCTAGATTGAGCTGAGATTTAAGGATCTTGGTAATGCGTTGGGAACTTTTATGGACATAGATATGTCTTTCATAGAAATGGTTAAAATGTCTATGGCCCGAATTTTGGTATCTTTGGATGTTAGAGCTAGATTGGCATAATAATTGGTGTTGATAAAGGAGGAGGTCCGCTTTCATCAAATGTTGGATTATGAAGGGAATTCCTTTCAGGATTAGGGGATGCCCTTTCGACCGCATAATGTGGGTCACATTACTCCCTCTAAGAAGCAAACAACACCGTTGGAATTAAAGGATCACGATCCCTCCTTTGGCTCCCTTGGTTAGGTGGTTTCAGGCTCGGAGGTGCCTCGACCAGAGCAAGGGGGGAAATTAAAAGTAGTCTCAAATCTTCAACAAGTGATTGAGAAGGGAAAATGAGTTAATGCAGAAGAGACTCTGGAATCTAGGTCGTCCCAGTCGAAAAATAAATATTTACAGGACCTTACTTCTCATTTTGGTATGTTTTGTTCCCCCCTTCCTCCTTTAAATTTTGTTATGAATTCTTTACCTCTTCTAGGTAAATATTGGCTTGGGTCTCTCAAGAGTTTGCAAGTGCCCCCTTCGCCATTGTCCCCTTTTCTTCATCCCTCTGAGGCCTCTTTTATTCCATGCTCTCCTTCCCAAATCCATCTTACCTCCCATCGACCTCCCCCCTTCCCTGTCCCTGAATATTCTTGGGACTCTTCCATGGAATCGGAATAGGATGGAATATTCTATCATCTACGAAATCAACCTATTTTAGACCCTGGGTGTGAGCCTAGACTTGGGAAAAATCCTATCCCCATCCAAGGGGGAAAAGGGAGGGGAAGGAAGTCACACTTGTTGAAGGCTCATAATAAATTTTTAGTCGATATTCCAACCGGAAATCAAAAATCGATTTTTGGGGCACTTAGAGCATCACATTCCCCGAGAGAAGTTGCCTAATGAAAATTCTCTCTTTCAATTGTAGGGGTTTGGCAGGTTCCCTCAAAATAATTGCCCTCTACAAGTCGGTGGAGTCAAACCAACCACACATTATGATGTTACATGAAACTATGGGTGAGGAAGCTATGATCATTGCAATCTTTGCTCCTTTCTCAAGTCATGGGAGTTTGTGGGATCAAATGCCAGAGTGCGCTCGATAGGTCTGGCCATTGGTCAAAATCCAAAAAAAATCAAAGTTATTAGCTCTTGGGGTTTTTAATCTGTACTTGGTCTAAACGTCCTCTCTGTAGAGGTTGGTTTGAAGGTAACAATTCTAAACTTATATGGTCCTTACCAGGAAAGGGCTCTTTTTTGGGAGGCTCTAGGCTAGAAATCCTTCTTGAAAAGTGAACATATTATCCTAGGCTAGGACCTAAATTTTGCTCTCGAGGAGGCTGAATCTTGGGGACCAAGGGCTTGGTCGGATCCTTTGACATATTTTGTCAACCATATCTTAAGGAGAATGAAATTGATTGGCATTCGTCCCATAAGACTATGCTCCACCTGGAGAAATAAAAGGGTGGGGGAGGATAGAATCGAGAAGCGTTTGGATAAATTTTTGACCTATGAAAATTTAGTAGAGGCTTGTACTCAGATCAGGAAATGGGTTGGATCAGGGGGGATCTCGAACCATTCCCCAATATTCATGGAAATTTCTCTAGGAATCTGAAAACCTCTCAACCCTTTCAAGTTCAAGTCAGAGTGGTTAAAGGAGGAGGGTTTTTTGTCCCTTGTCAAGGAGCATTGGATTCCTTATGATGCCATTTTGGGAGAAAGAGCAGGAGTCTAGTTCATGGAAAATATTCAAAGAGTGAAACAAGCCATGCTCGAATGGAGGTGAGTCAAAAAACAACAAGATTCTCAAGATCTAATTGATGTTGAAGCAACGTTGTAGACACTCTATGATTTAGTGGGAAGAGGATACAATTCTATTGAATTGAAGGAAGAGCTACTAACTCTAGAAAAGCGAAGAAGGTAGATTTTGGAGGATCATGAGGTAGAATGGCACATTAAATGATGGGCATTGTGGATGGAATAGGGGGATGATAATACAAAGTTATTTCTAGCTTATGCTAAAGGAAGAAAGATGGCTAACACCATATAGAGTCTTTATGACTTAGAAGGAAGAAATGTATCCTCCTTTGATGGAATGGGTCGTTTAGGTAAGGATTACTTCCATTATTTGTTCAAAGTGGACCAAAGGGCATCAACGACTGACATAGTGAGGATGGCCCTTTACTTCCTCGTATGTTTTGGTGAAGATGAAAAATATCTCTTTTAGAGGAAGTCACGAAAGATGAACTCAAGGAAGTGCTCCACAACTTTTAGAAGGATAAAATCCTAGGTCTGGATGGTTGGACCATAGAATTCCTTATAGGGATATATGATCTCATTGGGACAAACATATTACGGGTAGTAGAAGAATATAGATATGAAGGCCACATGCATGCTCCTTTCAACTCCACCTTCATTTCTCTTATCTCGAAATCTAATGATCTTTCTTCCTTGGACGATTTCAAGCCTATCTCTCTTTGTAATTGCATTTACAAAGTGATCTCCAAAATCATAGCTAGAAGAATCAAGGCCATCCTTTTAGAGAATATTTCCAGGGAAAATTTTGGTTTTTTGGAAGGTAGGAAAATTCATGAAGCTATTGGGGTGGCGTAGGAGGTGATGCATAGGCTAAAGTCTCGAAATGCGAAAGGGGAAATCTTAAAAATTGATCTTTTAAAATCCTATGACCATGTTAGTTGGATTTATATTTGAATGCTTCTAACCCACTTAGAATTTGAGGTTCCTTTCATCAATTGGGTAATGTGTTGTATAACATCAATTTCTTTTTTAGTTCTAATCAATGGTTCGGCCTCGTCTTTTTTTTATGCAAAGAGGGGACTAAGGCAAGGATGCCCTTTGTCTCCACTTCTTTTTCTGCTAATTGCGAAAGCACTCAATAGAGCCATAGCAGAGGCAAAATATCATGGTGAGTTCCAGGGTATTGCGATATCTCCAAATTTAAACATCACCCACCTCCTTTTTGTTGATGATGTCTTGATCTTCTGCAACGATCAAAGGAGTGATGCTCATAAGTTGCATGATATCTTGGAATTGTTCGGAAAGGCCACATGTATGAATATAAATGAAATAAATTCCACCCTCTCAACTCACAACATGGAGACAAAATAACATACAAGTTATATGGACCTTTTCCCCTTTGAGCAACAAAAGTTGGAGAAAGGTCTCAAATATTTAGGTTTCCAGCTTAAGCCAAACAATTATAGGAAAGAATATTGGAAATGGTTTATAGATAAACTAGAAAAAAGGTTAAAAGGGTGGAGCTTTAGGTGGCTATCTTGTGCAAGTGGGTTGGTTTTGGAAAAATCTATGTTAAAAGCCATCCCAGTATATTGGATGTCTTTAGCTTGGATTCCAAAAGGTGTCTTGGAAATAGCTTGAAAACTATGTTTTAAATTTATTTGGGCTGGCACAAAGGATCAATTTGTCACTCCTTGGGTTAAATGTAATGTAGTGGTTGTTCCAAAAACATTGGGGGGATGGGGGCTCAAAAATATTTTTCTTTTATCCAAGGCCCTAATAGCTAGGTCAAGTTGGAGATTGATCACTTCCGAAAATTTGTGGACTCAGGTGGTGTACCAGAAATATATATTCCCAGAATCTATAGAGGAATGGATTCAAAACCCTTTGAAAAAAAGATCAAATTGCACAATAATTTTGAAAGAACTTATCCACTCTTTTTTTGTAATTGGGGAAGGCCTAGCATGGAGAATAGGGAAATGATCAAAAGTTAGAATAGGGGCGGACCCGTGATCTGATAGCGGAAATATCCATATTCTCCCTCATGACTTGGTGCAACTTCTAAATGAAAATGGGTTGTTCTATCTAAACCAAATCTTTGATCATATGCACTCATTTATTTGGGCTCAAGAGTGGAAAAATGGCGACCAGGTTGGGTCGGATGACCAATTTATAAAAGCATGGGAAACTAGACAAGAAGCCAAAAAAATGCCCATATTCGCATCACTAAAAAGGAGGATAAATTGGTCTGACAACATTCCCCTTCTGGGGAATACACACCGAAACTCGGGTATACCCAAGTAATGATAGTTCTACATAATTAGGAGCCTATTTGGTGGTCGAAGGGGTTATGGAAGATTAAATGTCCCTTGAAATCCCACATCTTCATGTGGTTTTTAATTAATAACAAGATCCCCACATGGGATAGAATAAAAAACCAGATGATAGAAGGGTCGGGATGGTGCCCTTTATGCAAAGGAGATTAAGATATTGGAGTGCATATTTTCCTTATGTGCCATTTTGAAAGACACATTTGGGAAGAATGTTCACGAATGTTGGGACAAATGTGTCAATAGCAAGGGAATTCAGTGGAAGAAGCTTGGAAAGATTGGCTTTCCCAACCCTTGAATAGAAACATCAAGGCCCCACCCTTAATTTTGAACTGGGGGATCTGGTTGTCCAGGAATGTAGTGATTTTTCAAGACAAACCATCCCTCCCTGATCTTTTGGTCAACCATGGACTGAGCATTCTAGAGCATTTTCCTCAAGAGAGTGGAGTTAGGAGAGGAAGAGTTCTTCAAGAAGTCTCATTTGATTCAAATAGGCCTTGGGAATATTTTGATGGAGCCTCACAAGAAAACAACACCTATTATGGTGGAGGAGCAGTTATGTTCCTCTCAAACACTCACGTTTTTAGGCTCAAAATGGGGCTCGACCCTGGCACGCAAAATTATGTAGAACTTATGTCTTTCAAATTGTTGTTACTCTTTGATTTGGAAAAAAAATCCCATTCTATTAAGTTATTTGGTGATTCTTTATTGGTTATAAATTGGATTCAAAAATCTTAGAGATGCCACAACATCATTTTGTGTCCTTTGCTTGAGGAAGTATTCTAAATTTTGGCCTCTTTTGATAACTACTCTTTCCATCATGTTTATAGGGAGAACAACTAGACAACATACTCTCTCTAAAGAAGGCTTACAGATGGTTGCTGGGACATGGATGATCAAGGAAAACAACGATGGTTCAGAAATTTCTTGTATGCACAGGTCTTTTATGGATTTTTTGGGTCACAGGGTTGATGTCGTTTCATCTTGACACAATCTTGGTATGATTATTTCTGGATCATAGAGGGTGGATGTCTCCTGATTGTTCCTACTCTCTTTTGTCTTGAGAAGTTTTTGTTGCTCCTCATTTTTGTACTATTTTGTTCAGCATGGACTGGTTTTATACGGGCCTATAGAGGTTGCGGCCTGATGATAATTGTAGTATATTTTATGTAGCACAAACTGGTAGTTTTGTTGATTCATCAGCTCTCAGTGATAGTAATAGAGGATGCTTCCTCATCTTGTATTGTGGAAAATACATTAGTCTTTAGCTTAGTTGTTTCTCTGTTTTGAACTCATACATGCTTGGCATGTATCTACAAAATGTAAATTTCTTTTCTCCAACGGATGAAATAAAATTTACGCTTTTTTTCCTGAGGAAAAAACTATTATCTCACCAATGCATTGTTATTACCTTAATATCATTATCTTTGTTTATTATTTTAAGCCTAAGCCCCCATGCCTTTATAATTCCATTATATTTTTTATCATAATTGTTTTGATTTTAATTTCCAATGATTATTTATAAACTTAATTGTTTTCCCACGAGCCAACCTTTAATTTTCTTTATTATTTTATTCGTTTATTTGTCAAATTTCCTAGCTTCAAGCATTATTGTAATATGTATTTCCTTTATTCCTCCTCTCTTAATTCCTTTAATTTTTATTCCTTCTATTTATTTATTTTTCATTCTCTCATTTTTTTTTCATTCTCTCATTTGACTTTAAAGTCAATTTAAGTTATTTCATATTTAATTCATATCACGTTTTATTTTCCTCTCTAGTCAATTAAAGACTTCTCCCAATACTTTATTATTGCCTTAATTTCAATGGCTTTGTTTATTACTCTAATCCTAACCCCTACACCCCCAAATTTTAAAATATTATATTTTTAATCTTATTTTCCTATGGTTATCTATATATTATTAATTTTTTTATTTCCAACGACTATTTTTATTTTTCTTTCTTTAAATTTCTTCACCATCTCTCGTTTTATTATTATCACAGTTTTTCTTGTCCTTAATGATGGGTAGAGTGTCCACTCGAAACGTTGGATGTTTCATAAACTTACACACAATTTACTTCCATAAAAATTAACAACATGGGTTTTAAATATTTTTTTTATGGTTTTTTATTGGTATTTTTTTACAAATATTTTTAACAGTTTTTTTTTTAAGAAAAAAGTTCAAATGAGGGTTTGAGGTTAGCTTTCTTTCTTTTCTTCTTCTTCTTTTTAAAATAATTTTCTAATTTTTTTTTTGTTTGGTAATCATGAACCCTGTGATTGGCGAGGGACTGCCTGTGGTTGAGATGCCACGAACCAAGGGCATCTAAACTGCCAAAGTCACATGGGGATCGCACCCGGCCTAGACCGCACCAACCCTTAACATGGATGGATTTGAGGTGTCCCCAGGGGTTTTAACCAATGACTTTCACTTACATAGTGCCTTAACAACACACTCCCTCACCGATTTCTCTAGACCTCAGGGACATAAATTTCTAATTATTGATAGTATTAATATTATTATTTATAAATTTGAAACATATTTTATAGAAAAAACTGAATAAATTTTTTTTTTTTCTCCTCTCTTTGGGTTTTTTTGGTCTAATTTCCTCTCTCCTTTATTTAGTTTTCCCATTTTTCCTTTTTAATGATTTGTTTTCAAAAATAGAAGGATTTCGGGCCATGGTTTAAAGAATGTTGAAATTTTAAGCCCAGAAAAAGACACAAGTGATGTTGGTAGCACCTCTTTTTGATTTGGGGGTTGATTTAAAGGTTTTGGTTGTAAGGATACCGATTGTCAAGGCCACATGCCTAAAAAAAGCTACAATTTTGACCTTGAAAAAAGGGGGGTGATATTGGGACCACCACTTTTTTATTCTAGGGTTGATTTTAAGTTTTGTATTGCAATGGTACATGTTGTTAAGGCCATCCTTTCAAAGAAATTGTAATTTTCATCACCGAAGAAAAAGGTGTTGCTATTGGTGCCACTTTTAGATTCAAGGGTTGATTTTAGGTTTTTTGTTGGAAACATTTCAAGGTTTTCAAGGCCATGGTTGCAAAAGGTGGTAATTGTGACTCTAGAAAAAAAGGGTGCTACTGGTAGCACCACTTTTTGAAACAAAGGAAAAAAAACTACTAAACACAACCTCTAAAAAAACAAGAACTATAGAGGGTTCTCGTCAAGTTGGTAACTATGTTTCATATGATACTCCTTTTGTTGATACTCCCATTAAGCAGGTTCAAAAAGCCTCAACCTTTGTAGATGATGAAGGTTGGATTAAGGTGGTCAAAAAGGGCAACAAAGGGAACATGGTTTCTAGGGCCTTACTTAAGAATGCCCATTTTTTTTTTTTTTTTTTGTAAGTAAGAAAATTGTATTACGTAAGGTGCCTGCAATGGCTAAAACAAGGTTCCAAAATTACAAAAATAATCCCCTGGAATTGCTGGACTGCCCCAACAGAGGGGAAACCAGTCCAGGCAATCACCC
>ML795640.1:100026-119239 GCA_009831015.1 Picea engelmannii
CGTAATCTACAGACCAAGCCATGCTGTTGTTATGTGGGAGGCGTAGGGTGGCGTAAATGCCCCTGCTCTTGCCCATCAACTCCATTTAAACGCTTTCATTTCCCGGGACGGTCGAGCCCTGCGGCACGGGGCGATCACGTGCCTGCGCATGGGTCTGCAACGCATCCCTTCCTGTTCTCTGCCACCTGAAGTCCACTAACACCCCATCCGGGGAAGAATGCCCATTTTTTAATCGTGCTGGTTGAATCCTTAAAATACAGTAGTGGGTAAAACCCCACTAGCTCCTCTTAAGCTTCTTCCACCTATGGGATGGGGTGGGTAGTAGTTGAATGGCCTAATCTTCTTGTGTGAGGATGGACAGGCATACAAACGACAATGATAAAGATGTAGAAATAATATCAAATAAAAACACCATTGATGGATGGGTAATGCGTGCACTTGAGAAGAAAGATGACATGATTACAAATCCTTATAAGGATTTAATTGGTAAGGAGGGTGAGGAGATGGACATATTTGTGTAACATTATTAATGAAGGTTGTATCATGGAATATGAGGGATGTTATAGAACTAGTCAAGAAGATTGTGGTTTGTAGAGTTTGTTCAATGGTTTCAGATTTGGATATCTAATGTCTTTAGGAAGTGTAAGTGACTGGTTTTACATTGAGCTCAGCCCCGCACTGTATATTTGGCATAGTGAAACTTTGTTTCACAATTTGCATGAGGAAGGTAGAGGGAGGGTGACCATCATAATCTTTCCTAAATCTCGATATTCTATAATTGATCATGGATGGAGTTGTCCAATAGAGTGGCATGGTTTCTTTTGAATCTTGATGGTAGGGTCCTCAACCTTGTTGACTTGTATGGCCCTAATGAATTAGAGGAGAGAAAATCCCCATGGGATTGGTAGTTAACACTTCTTAGAAGTTGACTAGTTGCTATGTGGAGAGACTTTATCAATATGGTTTCTCAGGATAAAAAAATGGGATTGAGATTGCATGCATACCTCGAAGGGAGCATATGACCTAAATGGCCTTAGGGTCACACTTGGCCTCTATGATCCTAACAAGTATAGGAAGGAAAACTCTTATGATCAATTATTTTTCTAATTCAAAATCAAGGCTTATATATGAATTGAAAAAATCTAGGGGTAATGCATCTCCAATTCGGATTGGAGGACCCCATCTTGAAATTCCAATTCAATGGCCAAAGCTTCTTGTAAAAGTAGATCTTGTTTCGATAAACCATATTCTAATGTGTTATATTCCCTACTAATCTGAGAGAAGGAAATCCAATCAAACTACTTTAGAAAATCTCTTATAGCCTTGGTAAGATAGCTAGGCCCAAGAATATTCACTTGTGATTTGTTGTTTTCCCAATTGATTAAAGTTTGGAATCGACCATGACCTGAAATCTCTTGCAACCTGAGGGGATCACATCAGAGAGAAGTACCCAACGATCCATGAATTCCTCTTTGTTGTTTGACCCTCTTCCTAATGCATATTTCTTATGAAAATAATGGAATTGATTTATGAACATAGTAGCACCAGCTCCACCAACTATTGG
This sequence comes from Picea engelmannii, assembly GCA_009831015.1. NCBI lineage: Eukaryota > Viridiplantae > Streptophyta > Pinopsida > Pinales > Pinaceae > Picea > Picea engelmannii. Next base: position 101,591 of record ML795640.1, read on the forward strand.
GTGACCCTCATTGGTTCCATCGAAAAATCCCCATAGAGTCATAATCTTGAATACAGGATTTACTAAAATTTTATTCTTCATCTATTTTCCTTTTCCTTTAAACTTCAACACAAATTTTATAACCAATTCTACTAATACCCCAATTGGAATTTCCATATCATGGAAGATTTCTTGATTGCAAGCCCACCAAGTGTAATATATAACGTGAAAAGACAGAGAACTATAGTCATAATTGTGGCAGTCAATCCTCCAACCTTCTAGGAATCCCACGAGATAATTTTGGTTCCATATAAAATTTCATACTCTATGGAATGGTTATATTAGTTTCTATTTATTTTTCCATATTATTATTGAGGCTGGTAATGACCACATATTTCTCCTCTGTTTAAATGTGACATCAGTCTATTTGAGACATTTTCTACATGTCATGAATTTATTAATTTGCTTGGCACTATGTATTTGTGATGGGCTGACCATTTTACATTACATGTGGTGCATATTTAAGAACTTGTTGAACTTGATGATCATGGTGAGATAATGTTCAAGTTCTCGATTGAAGCACTCCAGTTGGTCATCGACACATTCAACTTGTTGGATTACATTTAGCTTCATCTTCTGCTATCATTCATGTCTTGTTGGAGAGATTGTTCTTTGACACATTGTGGACTTGCCATGATGGTTCATGCCTTTTTTCTTGGAGAATTTTCTTGTAGTTAGCTCTTTGTTTGATTCACTTGTTCCATGATTTTGTGTGTGACAGAATGGTTTTGTAAATTATTTCTCTATCTTGATTTATTTATCACTTCACCAAGAGAATATTGATGTTGTCGTTACTGGTCATTCTACATTTGTTCTTGATGGTAGAAGGTTTCTTCTCCTTGCACCTTATTGAGCATTTGGTTGTAGTGTATTGAGGATTTCTTACAATGTTCCACTCAACAACTTATCCTTGACAACAACAAACTTGGATTCTATATTTTCCACTTATACATGATGTTTAAAGTTGTCCTTAAGGGGGGATGTAATGTAAATTATGACATCTTCTTCCAAATGTGTTCATTACAACCCATGATGTAATGATTTTCTAGTGGCCACATTTACCGTTGTATATCCTATCACTATGATGACTTTGACAACATCATTCCGAGGCATTTGTACACACAATGAGGCATCATTAGACTTGTGAGATCTCGAATATCTCACATTATTGGCCTATTGTTCTTATGTGACACAACTCCTTCCTTGACTTAGGTGCTCATTCCTCTAGTCAACATTACCAGGGAATGTTAGAATGTGTTTTAATGTTTTTTAGTGGCTTTATATAATTTTGTACTTAGTGCCATAATGATGATCCATTTGTGGGGCACTTATACATGTAACATGGCCTCATTAGAATTTTGTAATATTTCACATGTGCACATGAAGATAGTTTTGGGAGTTGTTTGGTGGTGACTTGTCTCTTAGGTAACGATGACCTACACTCATCATCATTATTATCCACCACTCTCTTATATCTTGATGATATTATCACCAACATTGATGGATTGATTGATCTCCAACCTTGATCATGCCTTATGATCAATGGTTCATGATTCTCCTAGTTACTATAAATTGAGGCAATTGGTCTTGAATCAATGAAGGGTATGTATATTTTAACCTTGTACATTTAATTACTGCAAACAAATTCTTAATAAAAAAAGAAAAGATATAATGGAACACACACACATTACACAAATATTTTTACCCTAGAAACCCAAACTGGAAAAACCAACAACCTATTTAGAGTTGCACCTCTAATATTCTATTCATCATCTTCTTCACTGTTTACAATAATATATATATATATATATATATATATATATAGGATCCCACAACATCCAAACCCCTAATCCATTGACCTAGATTAGTCAATAACCCTAATTCCTTAATTGAAATTAGAAAACTATCAGTGAAAACAATGTTCCAAAAAACCGCCAAAATCGGACGCAAAAATGCAACAAAAAAGGGGGTGTTGCCATTGAACCCTCTTGCAGGGGGGCTCCTATCCCCCTATGACCCCCCCACATACCCAATGCAATGTGGACACTAGGTCTAGTCATGCAAAGAATATAACACATACCCAACATTATCCTACTTGTTGTTTTCTTTGCATATATGGGGTTACATGGTTACATAGTCAACAATCCAGGGAAACAATTCCCATAGATCCTCTACACCAAGATAACTTCTCGGTGCTCATAGATTTTGTTAATGAATATGCAACATTCTTCAGAGTGCCCACCTTCATCAACAACACCTTCTTTTCTTCAACCATGTCTCTCACAAAGTGATGTTGAACATCAATATGCTTTGTCTTTGAATGATAAGCCGAGTTCTTGTTACACACCAAAATGTCACACTTAAGTGTCGCATATATTATGCACCTAAGTGTCCCAGGTGTCACAACCCCTTGAGGCCATGGAAGAACATTTTTCATAATCCCTAAGTCATTTTGGAGGAAGAAACCCATCATTTGAAAGCTAAAAACATGCCTTTTACTTGGAATTATGACCATCTTTGGAGGGTTTTTGAAGGTCAACACCCCCCTTCCCATGTATAGGGAGTGTTGATCTCCTATCAACACCCCCCACCCATGTATAGGGAGATTTGATCCCTTTTTTCAATTCCATGTGTTCAGTTCTAAGGGAGCGTTGATGTGGTCAAAGGAGGTTATAACCATCCCACCTTTTTTTAAGGGAATAAATCCGAGGAGATTCAAGTTTGTTTGGGTCAAGGATTTGAGTCAACCTATTTGGCTCCATCTTAGGAAACCTCAAGAAGCCAAATCCCAAATCATGGAGAAAAATCCTCAACCATTTCCCAAAATATATCATGGTGGTTAAACCTCTAAACCCTATATGATGAGGGAATTTCCATGGTGAAAGGGGGGGGGAATCCATTGAAGCATCATCATTCTGATCTCAAGAAATTCATGCAAGGGCTGGATTGGAGATCTTGGAGAAGTTGTTGCAACGTCAAAGGTGATTTTTAAGTGATTTTTTATTGTCTTGACATTAATATAAACTTGGCCTATTCCCTTCAAGTTCACGTGTTCAAACATATGCTTGTCTATTGTTGTTTCAATCATAATAGATAGATCTATTTTGTCTAACCATGTAGAGTAGAAGCATGAGATTCCTTGTTGTACATTGCAGGTCATGTCTTGCACCTAGGAGCTTGGAGATCAAGGTCAGAGGTTCGAGCAACGAGGATGACCATCGTAAAAAGGTATGCCACATTATCTTCCTTCTCATTTATGTTGGTCAAGTAGATCTAGAGGGATGTTAGTGTCCACTTATTATCTTATGTCTTTGGGTTAATACTGGTTTTGATCCCAAAGGGGAGTTCAACCTGTCCATAGGGTGAAATTTCTCAGAACAATTCTTCACCAAGAAGATTGCACTCTGACTGTCACAATCTATCCTTACATCTTGTTGTACCAACCCAATACTTGAACACAATATCTATAACCATACTACTTCATTGCTTGCATGCGTAGCTACCATGTACTCAACTTATGTAGTTGAGAGTGCCACTATAGACTCTATTTTTCTCATCCAAATGATTCCTCCTCCAAACAGGTTAAACACATACCCACTTGTAGATCTTCTGCGATCCAGATCTCCATGCCAGTTTTCATCAACAACGCCATGTATGTCCAACACGATGTCCAATACAGGTCTTCCTTGGTAGCAAAATCCATAACTAGTAGTGCCACAAAAATACCTGAAAACACACTTTACTATTGTCCAATGCACCTTCACTAGTTTTGACATATACCTACTCAAAACTCCCACTTCATGTGCAATGTTCGGTCTAGTACAGACCGTTGCATACATCAAATTTCCAACAACAATGGAATATGGAACACATGAGATGTACTCTTTCTCTTCCTGTGTCTTGGGACACTGATCCATAGATAAATTTACACCTACATGAATGGGAACCTTGACCAATTTACATTCTTGCATATTAAACCTATGCAATATTGTCTCGACATATTTCCTTTGATTTAACCAGAGTTTCTTGTTTGCTCAATTTATTTTAAATTCCATGCCCGAAATGAAATTTGTAGAACCAAGATCCTTCATGTCAAATTTAGAGGAAAACTAAGTTTTCACATCCTGTATAATCTCCTTGTCATTTCCTATCAACAACATATCATCCACATACAAAACAAAATAAATAATATGATCACTGATTAATTTAAAATACACAATGATCCTCTTTGCTCCTTGCGAAGCCAAAGTCCCAACATATAAGTATCAAATTTTTGATACCACATCCTTGGTTATTGCTTTAACCCATACAAAGACTTTTAGTTTGCATACTAGCTCTTTCTTTCCCTTCAGAACAAATCATTCTGACTACTTCATGTAGATTTATTCTTCTAGATCCCCATGTAGGAATGTTGTCTTCACATCCATCTGTTCTACTTCAAAATAAAAAGAAGTAGCAATAGATAAAAAAAATCTAATTGAAGTTAGTCTTGCAATAGGAGAAAATTTTTCACGAAAGTCAATTCCCTCTACCTGGGAATAACTTTTTGCTACTAACATAGATTTGCATTTCTCCATTTTACCTTCTGCATTCAACTTCTTCTTAAACACCCATTTGTTTCCAATGGTATTTATTCCATTTGACAAGTCCACTAGATCCCAAGCCTCATTATTATCCAAGGTTTCCATTTCTTCAACCATGGCCTTTTTCCAGAGTTTTTCATCATCTAAATCCACTTCCTCCCTAACAGTTCTAGGATCATCGTCAATATTAGACAAAGAAAAATTTGAATGGAAATCAGGGGGATTATACCTTTTTTGGTTTCCTTCTTTCTCAAACCGATCTCCTCAATTATGGAGTATGAGGATATTCTTCTTCTAATTCCTATTCTTCTGTAGAGTCCAATTCATTATCCTTCAATTCAAACTCTATTTTCTCTAGTTCTTCCTCCTTTGGTAGGACTTCCTGTTTGAAAACATCTTTGATTTCTCTAAATACCACATCTCAATTATACACCACCTTTTTAGTTTCTGGGTTCCAAAGCTTATAATCTTTCATACCATCTTTATACCCAATAAAGATACATTTTTCAGCCTTTTATCTAGCTTACTCATGTTTTCCTTTGGAACATGAGCATAGGCATCACAACCAAATACCCTGAGGTGTGTGAGAGAGGGTTTCTTACTAGTCCATACCTCGTGTGGAGTCTTGTCATCTAGTGTTGATGAGGGTTATCAATTGACCAGGTAACATGTAGTACCCACCGCCTCTGGCCACAATTATTGTCCTAACCTGACACCATTGAGTATGCACATTTCTTTTTCCATCAATGTCCCACTCATCCTTTATGCAACTCCATTATGTTGAGTTGTATATGGAGTATTTTTGTTCCTTGCTATACCACGCTTCTTATAGAATTCTTCAAATTCATTTCCGTAGAACTCTCCACCATTATTTTTCCTTGACACCTTAATCATTTTCTCTGTTTGATTCTCCACAAGAGCCTTAAACTCTTTAAACCTATCAAAGACTTCAGATTTCTTCCTGAGGAAAAATATCCATGTATTCCTCAAGAAGTAATCTATAAATGAGACATAGTACACATTTTTTCCTAGTGATGGAACCAACATAGGTCCAAACACATCACTATGCACCAACTGTAAAATTCCCTCTGCCCTCGTTACACCAAAGGGGAATCTTACCTGATTTTGCTTCCCATATACGAAATGTTCACATAAATCAAAATACAGAGAGCAATTAGACATATCTTCAACCATACCTTTACCATGTAGTACTCAAAGTCCCTTCTCTTTGATATGCCCTAGTCTTTGATGACACAACATATAGTATTTTCTCCATAGACTGTAATAGTTTTTTCTTCTTCATCTCCAATCTCAGGAACAAAATAACTATTGCACCCATCACTAATAGTGCTTCCCTATAGCTTATACAGAGTTCCAAACCAAACTCCCTTCAAAAACTCCTCGAACTCCTCAAACCATCCTGGAAGTTTCTTTCTCAAACATTGTTTTTACTCTTGCATCATCCATTTTTCTTACATAAATCAAAATTTTGGCCAATCATGGGATGTGCAGAACACCAGGGAGTGTTTTAATACTTCCACACATGAGATTCAACTTGAATTTTCCTCGTCTTCTGATTTTGGTTGTCGAGTCATCACCTAAAAAAACATCACCTCCATCATACCTTTCATATTCACAAAACCACTCCTTGTGAGGAGCCGTATGAAAGGATGCACCTGAGCCAACCAATAATGCCTCATGATTTGCATGTGTTCTTGAAGAAGTCAAGTACACATCTCCTCCTGATGTAAAGTAATTTTCTTCTATAGAAGGGGCATCATTAGATCCCTTCTCTCTCTCAACACTTTTGGATCTACATTTCTTCTTGTAGTTACCTTCTTTTCAACATCTCCAACACACGTTTACAAATTTTCTGAGAGATTTAGATATTCCCTTAGATTTAGATCTACCACTTGAGTACTCAGATCTATTTCTTTTCTGGGAGAATCCTCTTGCAAATAAGGCATTTGTGTTCTTTCCTTCCATTTTTTTCCATCTCATCTCCTTTGACAACAAGGATGAGACCACATCATCAAAACTTAAAGTAGTTGCATTACTACCCATGGCCACAACCAGAATATCCCATGAGTCCAGTAAAGAGAAAAATAAACTGATACAATTATCTTAATAAAAAATCTTAATATCAATAGATAATAGTTGACTTACTATTGTATTGAAGGCATTCAAATGATCTGTCACTGAGTCTCCATCTTTCATCCTCAGATTGTACAGCTTCTTCTACAAGAACAATTTGTTTACTAGGGACTTAAACTAATACAAAGCCCCTAACTTATTCCATAAATCCTTGGTTGTAGCTTCCCCCGACACATTCAATAATATTGAATCTGAGAGACACAACCAGATTATGCTCTTCGCCTTCTAATCCAACTTTTTCCAGTATTTTGTTGGCATTCCTATAGGTGCAGTACCTAGATACACAATGATCCACTGATCTTTGTCGACCAACAAATATTTCATCTTGAGATTGCATAGCTCAAAACTTTGTTCATTAAATTTCTCAATCTTTATTTTCAAACTACTCGCCATTTCTTTTCACTTGAAGAATTGATACTAAAGATCTCCCATTGTAACAAGGTTTATCAAAGACCCGAGCCACACCCTTAGACACAAAGGCATCCCCCTGAAGCCAATAACAACTATGATACCAAATGTAGATTTTAACCTTGTACAATTAATTACTGCAAATAGATTCTTAATAATAATAAAAAAAGATACAATGGCACACACACACATTACACAAAGATTTTTACACTAGAAACACAAACTGGGAAAACCAACAATCTGTTTAGAGTTGTACATCTAATCTTCTATTCATCATCTTCTTTATTGTTTACAATAAAATATATATAGGATCTTGTGACTAATACATTGAACCATATTAGTCAACAACCCTAATTCCTTAACAAGAATTAAAAAACCATTGGCGAAAACCATGGGCTGAAAAATTGCCAAAAATGGATGCAAAAACACCATTTGTTTTTCTTCAGGGGCACTGCCCTTGAACCTCTGCATAAGGGGGCTCCCATCCCCTTGTGACCCCCCTACACATCCGACACAATGTGGACACTTGGTCTAGTCGTGAAAATAATATAACACATACCCAACAAGGTGGAGGGTGGCTTACGATATTGATCATTAGCTTGAACCCTAGGGGTCCTTAGGCTAGATCATCCCTATGCTTGAAAGTTGTATGGATCCCATTTGAACTCCATACATGTGCGTGCTCTAGTTGATGTAGTTGGGAGAGTTTTGAAGAATATAAGATCTTGCTTATGTGTATGTTTCCCCACCTTAGGATTTTACCATGTATATTTATAATCTCCTCTCTCTTATTTGATAGATATATTGTTATTTGTTTGATTCTTTCCATAGGAGTTCAGATATGATAGATTTTGGTTATATGTTTCTACATATTTATTCTGGTCTTTCAGTCCAATCTTAGGGATATCTCTAAATGAGTTATTAAGCGACTTGATAGAGTTCTATTTTTAGAACAAAATGATTTGTATTTCAATTGTGTAGGGGGTAAATTATTGCAAATGCTAGGGGAACTTACCATTTTTTACCATCAATCTATTGTTTTCTCCATATCTTGGGGACTGGCCAATATGTGAATGCCAAAGTCCAGATACTTTCTCAATGTTTTCCATTTGCATCACCCAATGTGTATCCAAGCCAATAAAAATATTTGAAACTTGTTGCCTAGGCTGCGAGGGGAGGATGGATGGATTGGGTAGCGGAATGATGCCATTGGCCAAGCTATGTTATTCCTACAATAGGTTGGTTGGAAACTAGTGGTTGTGCGATATTCACACCATAAAGTGAGGAAATAAGAGTTTGGAGAGGTTTATCAGTGGTCATAGTTCACATTGTATGATGAAGCAATGCATGGGAGAGTTGTTAGGCTTAGACAATTCTTGAAGGTGGATGAAATTTGACAAAACATGGGTGATCAAATTTTCTCTTAATGCCCTTGGATTAAAACTAGGAACTCATTGTTAAAGGCTCTTTTCAAACATATTGATATAAAGGAGGCCTATAAAAAACATGGGCCTCAAAGACTTCGGTTGAAAGTGGAACCAACTAGGAGGACATTGAACGGGAATTTCGTAGCCACTATGATATTTTTCAATCTCAAGGTATGATTGATGCACATAGGGTGAACATGTAGCCTTGCATTGACCTTGTCTCTTAAAAGGTGTCTTTAAAGAAAGAAAAAATGTGAGACCGAGATTTAAATTTGTCAAGATTGAGAGACTCTCTAATGGTGATGGCCACTAACAAGTCACCTAGCTTGGATGGGTACCCATGTGAATATTTTAAGATCACATGGTATTTTTTTGGGCTTGAACTTCTTATTGTATATAAATAATTGTTCATAAAAAGTCTCTTGTGCATTTAATTAATATAGGTTTCATTAAGTTTATTCCTAAAGTGAGTGATCGAAAATTGATGACTATCTATAGGCCAACAACCCTTATCAATGTCTCATATAAAATTCAAGCAAAGCTCTGGATTTGCATCATCTCTATATCTTGCAATAGATTATTAGGTTGGAAAGTTAAATGAGTTTCATCAGAGGATGATATATACTTAACAATGTTGTGTCTATTTGGGAAGGTATATAATGGGTAAGATGCTTGGCGTTGAAGGCACTTTTCATTGAACTTGAATTTGAAAAATCCAATGGTGATGTTGTGTGGCCTTTCATCATGTCATTGTTATGTCCTTTAGGGTTTGGCTATTTCTTTTTCCGGGCCATCAAAACTCTCTTCTATAATACTTCAACTTGCTTGTTCGTCAACCATGATAAAGTAGAGGAAGTTGGCTTATTTAGATCAATTATGTAAGGATACCAGTCGTGCATTTCCTTGTATGTGTTGGTAGCGGAGGCCCTAGATTATCTTATGCACCCCTAAACTACTTGAGGGATCATTAAGGGAACACCCTTTCCCAAACTTGTTGCTAGGAAAATGGTCAATGCTCATTTTGTAGATGATTCCTTTATAACCGTCCTAGAGGAGGAGTTAATGGATAACTCTATGGAATGTATTTAAATTTTCAATGAAGCCTCAATCTCTCCAAATTCTAAATTTCTAAGACTCAATACTATAGACTATCTCAAGATGACATTCTCGATTGGCTATCTAGTAAAGGTTGGTCATGACTTCAACTTGGTTAAGTGTTCAAGTGTTTATGGATCCCCTTCTTCTTTCAAGATTTTCCAAAGGCTATTTGGGAGGTTGTGTTGCAAAGAAGAGCTAAGAAAATAGACAAATGGATTTCCAAACATATGTCATTAGCCTATAGGTTCTAGATTTGTTCCAAGGTTCTCACTTCTACCAATCTTTAATACTCATCTTGTTGGCTTTCAGGTTGTCGAGATTCTTTTCTAATCTTCAACTTCCTTGTTTGTCAACCATGATAAAATGTAGGAATTCATATTATTTAGATCGATTAGGTAAGGATGCCAATTGGCCCTCGTCCTGTGTGTGCTATCAGTGGAGGCCTTGTGATATCTTCTACACCACCAAATATCGTAGGGGATCATTAAGGGCACCCCCCACCCTAAACTTGTTTCTCTGTAGATGGTTAATGGGAATTTTGTAGAGGATTCCTTTCTAACAATACTAAAGGAAGAGTCAATGGATAATACTATAGAATGTGTTCAGGTTTTCAGTGAAGCTTTGGAAAATCCAAATGGATAAGCATAAATTTTAAAGGCTATCTCAGGATTACATTCTTAAGTAGTTTTCAAGTTATAGTTAGTCATGACTTTAGCTTGTTCAAGTGCTTAAGTTTCTGGGGATCCCCTTCACCTTTCAAGCTTTGCCAAAGGTTATTTGGGAGGTTGTGCTACAAATAATAACTAAGAAAGTGTACACATGACTTTCCAAACCTATGTTATTAGCCTCTAGGTTCTATATTTGTTCTAAGGTCCTTGCCTTTACCCATGTTTACTACCCATCTTGTTGGATTTTGTCTACTCAAGTCTATCAAAGGCTAGAGGAATTGATTTGTAACTTTCTTTGGGTGGACCTACAAGGGTATAAATATTTTCATTAAGTTATTTGGGGTCTCTTCTATATCCCTAAAGAGTTCATTGAAATCAATATGATTAGGTCTTTTTGGATAGGTTCATTCATTTTGTGTGAAATGGGTGATTCTAGTTGTATCTAACAAGGAGAGTTTGGAAGTTATTTTTCATAAGTGCATCTCAATAGGAATCACACTAGGTAAAAGGATCTAGAGGAATACCAACTTTCAAACTCTCCTTTTAACCTCAAGTAAATTCAAAATCCAAGGAAACTTAGTTGATAAAACCATGTTAAAATCTTGGGGGGGCATCAAACACTTCCTTACATGGAAATGTATCTCTCTTTTAACATGCCTCTCATTTAGGAACCACTGCATTTGGTGATCTCCCTTGGTGTAGTTTAATGACAAGGAAATGGTAGAAACTTATTCATTCCTGGCCAAGCATACTTTCAAGAAGGGTATCGTAACCTTGGGGATCACTTTGACCACTAAGCTCACAAGGGAAGCCTTGGTCAAATTTGAAGTAAAATTTTCAATTGGACTCAATGGATAAGCTTATTAATGAGTAGTTTAAGAGTTGATCACATATATACATATTTCTTAAGCCGGGGTTACTTGTGCCATTTGCATGGTGGACATATCAAAGGAGGAATTGTTCAAAAGGTTTCAAGAAGTGCAAACTAATTGATGGGTATTGTTGGCTAAGCTATAGGTCAGTCCTTAAAATGAAGTTAAATAAGTTATGGATGATGTCAGCTAAATAGTCTACTTAGTTATTTAATTAGTTGTTTTGGATTCAAATGGTGTGGTAGGATTATGTTGAACTAAATAAATCCATGTGTGCTTGGTCCACAACTTTTTGTGGTCTTCCTCTTGTCTAGTGCATGGAATACCTTGGATTTTCCCAAGCCAAATGCCCTTTCTATTGCAAGGAAGAAATGGTCAAGCATATGTTTTTGGTTTTTCCTTTCTCTAGGGAAATGATGGGCCTCAAACTTGTGTTGTAAACTCCTTCTTGTGTCCATAACCTGGAAGTATTCTCTTGGCGATAATCTCCAATGGGTCATTGAATTTCATGAAGCACGGTAACTTGTTAGAATATATATTTTATTTCTTATATGGGAAGAAATGAAATGACTATATTTTTATGAAAATTTTCTAATTTCTATAAGTTTGCCTAGCATTATGGGGCTTTAATATATGTCAACCTCCACTTGTAGATCTGGGTGCAATATAGGAAGGTGGATATGGATTTGGTTCATTTCTAAAGGCTTATAGAAAACTAGGGTGTGGCTCCATGGACAATGAGCTAAGTCCCTTGGAGGTTCATTCCTCGCCTAATTTGGCTTGCTCTCATTGATCTGGGAGTGGGTCGCACTGTATAGTAGGTTGCTTGGTTAGGGAAAACAATGAAATCCAAATCCAAGAACACCAGAACACACCACCTCCTCCTTATCCTTAGAATGACATGTTCCATAGGCTCAACTTGGCCATATCGATGGAGAAGTTCCCAAAGCAATAAGATGATGATGGTTGGGATCCCTCCTCACCTATTGATGCATCACTAGTGAATGGGTGGGGCCCAAACTTTGATGACCATGACCCTCCTTTGAAGATGGGATCTATTGTTGCTTAGTCTTTATGACTATATTCATTGTGGTTTATTAGCCATCAACATTGATTTTTGCTCTCTATTTTCTATCACTAAACTATATGATTGCTACCTTTTCAGAATTATAAAGAATTTATTGATCCAAAAGAGGATCATGAACAAAATGAAATGGTTTATTGATGACTTACTAAAGGTTCAATTTACAAGTTTAATGGAAAAAATGAGAAGTGGAGAACCATGCTACACATTTGCTAGAGAAGGGGACAAGAGTTAAAACTAGTTGTGTATTTTTGACATGATAGGGGTATATATGTGAAGTTAGATGAAGACAAAAGTTGCAATATGGTGAGGATGCACACACCTACACATGCCATCAAAAATCAACCTTAGATTCATTTGTTTACTCTTTAGAATGTGAAATGGATGTAGATGTAATTTAGCCATAACTTAGTCACATGGAGTCTATTTGCAATGAAATTTTCATTGTAGAAAGATGGAAACCATCTCCACATGTCCCCCAAATTTCAGCATAAAATTTGATCATTTGATCTCCCAAAATACCATAACAAGGTTGGATCTATTAGGGATTTTGGGGAAAAGAAAGGTTGGAATCTCGATCATTTTCAAAGCCGCATAAAAGGTGGGAGAAATGGAGAGCTAAGGGGGAAATGGAAGATATAATTTAGGAGGGAAGGTGGAATTATATGTGGATTGAATTCGTGCTAATAAGGTGAAGAAGGCACAATCCAAAGGAGGAATATATTATCAAGGAAAAAAACAAGAAGTTTTGTTGTTATTCCTAAGAATTTCCAAGTGTATAGAAGGTTGTTAGAGCCATTGGTAAATCTAGTGTTTTTCCATCAATGCCATTATAATATGAATATATGCTTGAGATCAATTTAAATACAAACAAGAGACGTTATTTTTGTTTTCAAGTTTCTGTGGTGAGGAGTTTCGCATGTGTTGTTCAGATAATCCACACTTGGTGTCATTTTGTCATTGACGTTTCAGATCCGAATCAGGATTCATCATCAGGACTAATCGTCGAATGAGAGCTAGCTGATCGTCGTCAATTAATACTTTAGATGCAAGACAATTTTTAATTTAAAAATTAAAAATTAGGAGGTTATTTCGAAATTAGGAGGTTAGTTATTTATTATTTTTATTTTTAGGTTTTAGTCATAAGGAAATTAGGTTTTAATCATAACTTATTATTTGAATTGATAGTGTTTTAATATAAGTTGTAGGGTATATTTATGATTAGGGTATATTTTAATATGAATGAGGGTTTAGGGTTTGTAAAAGGATTAGGGTATATAGGGTTTAATTAATAAAATATATAGTGACAAGTTTTTAAATTAGAATTTTTATAGTAGTAATAAGATTAGTATAGTTAGACCTCTAAACCTAAGAACCTATTCAAATTAAACCGAAACAAGCAGGGAAAGGAAAGGAAAAGGTCGGTGTCATACCTGATTTGGTCCATGATGGTCCCTTATTTTGTTGATTAATGGGTGCCAAAAGCTACTTACCTCTAGGCCACCATCTCTGTTCATGTTGTTGGGGTGCTTGATTATCTCTAGAGCTTCTCTTAAGCGTCTTTTGTAGTAGTGATCCTCTTTTGCTAGTATCTTGGTATCCTCAAGGAAAACATGATGTTTGGTTTTGAGGGAGTGTTCTGCTAAGGCGGAAGTGCGAGTGAATTCATTTCTAATGTTTGCTTTGTGTTCTTTAATCCTTACCTAGAATGATCGTCCAGTTTCACCAATGTAACATTTCCCACATGAACAAGAGATCTTGTAGATGCCTTTCTCTTGTCAGTGGTCTATAGGGTCCTTTACAGACTTCACTCTTTGTCTAATAGTAATTAGGGGTTTGAAGGAGGTCATAATTTCTTTTCTTTTTAATACCTTGGCAATCTTGTCTGTGACACCCCGAATGTAGGGAAGAAAGGCTTTAATGTTGGAGGTTTGATCATTATGTGTATGAGTCCTCCTTTCCTTCTTATCTATTGCTTTTTTGATGTCTCTATCTCTATATCCAATGTTCTTGAAGACCTTAGTTAAGTGGTCTATTTCTCTTAAGCGTCTTTTGTAGTAGTGATCCTCTTTTGCTAGTATCTTGGTATCCTCAAGGAAAACATGATGTTTGGTTTTGAGGGAGTGTTCTGCTAAGGCGGAAGTGCGAGTGTGTTCATTTCTAATGTCTTCTTCGTGTTCCTTAATCCTTACCTGAAATGATCGTCCAGTTTCACCAATGTAACATTTCCCACATGAACAAGAGACCTTGTAGATGTCTTTCTCTTTTCGGTGGTCTATAGGGTCCTTTATAGACTTCATTCTTTGTCTGATAGTAATTAGGGGTTTGAAGGAGGTCATAATTTCTTTTCTTTTTAATACCTTGGCAATCTTGTCTGTGACACCCCGAATGTAGGGAAGAAAGGATTTAATGTTGGAGGTTTGATCATTCTGTGTATGAGTCCTTCTTTCCTTCTTATCTATTGCTTTTTTGATGTCTCTATCTCTATATCCAATGTTCTTGAAGACCTTAGTTAAGTGGTCTATTTCTTCTTTAAGATGTTCCTTGTCAGAAATTATTGCCGCCCTTATGGCCATGGTGTTGAGAACCCCCATCTTTTGAGAGGGGTGGTGGTGGGATTCGGCGTGAAGGTAGTTGTCTGTGTGAGTTTTCTTCTTGAAAACCTTGTGCCCAAGTGTGCCATCTTGTTTCCTATTCATAAGTACGTCTAGGAAGGGTATGCTATTGTTATATTCTAGTTCCATGGTGAATTTGATGTTCTCAGAAATTCCATTGAGGTGCTCAAAGAATCTGTCTAGTTCTTCTTTGCCATGAGGCCACTTGACGTTGGTATCGTCAACATACCTTTTCCATCTGGATGGTTTCAGGGGGTATTTTTCAAGGGCATTTTTCTCAAACTTCTCCATGTAGAGGTTGGCTACAATTGGGGATAAAGGGGATCCCATGGCTACTCTGCTTGTTTGTTCGAAAAACTCTCCTTGGAAGGTGAAGAAAGTTGATTTTAGACACACTTCTCCTAGTCTAGTTGTTTAAGGGTCTGCTACCTCATTTATAACTTGAATGACCTCATTTAACGAGATCTTAGTAAAAAGTGAGACTACATCAAAGCTGATGAGCATATCCTTTGATTCAATTTTATCCTCTTTTATGAGTTCCACGAAGTCTCTTGAATCCTTGATGTATGAGTCTGTTTTGCCGACTAATGGTCCTAGGATTCTTGCCACATACTTGGCTAGTTCATAGGTTGGGGAGCCGATTGTGTTGACAATTGGTCTTAGAGGGGCTCCTTCCTTGTGGATCTTAGCGAGTCCATATATTCTAGGGGTGATTAGGCAGCTTGGGGTTAATCGTTTTTTCATCCGTTCGTCGAGGTTGGAGACTTTAATGCCCTTTTTTACTTTAAGAGATGTTATTTGTCGGTTTTCCCAAGATAATCTCTACATTATTGTTATGTTAATGATTGCTCACTGTAATTATGTTTTTTTCAATTAAATTACAATTTACAAGTTTTATTACAATCAAATTTAATGCATAGCAAAATAACGAGTAGAGTTTATAATTAAATCAATTCCTCATTTTAGTATCCATGTTTCTAAGACAGATAGGCCATAAGACTATTGTTTATGGATCATTTAGGCATGGACTCTTTATCCTTTTGATGTAGGTCTTTGGGTGTGTGATAGATGCTAGGATTTTGATCATGACACTTACTTTATGCGACCTACTTTTTTGCATAAAATGCATGTAAATACATTTTTTAATAAAGTTTAAAAGAATCATTTTATTGGAAAAAAAGATTGTGCCAAAGTCTTTCACACTAGTATTTCATCCCAAATTTCTTTCCACGTTATAATCTTTTTTTCAGCTAGCCTTTGGGAAGAAATCCAAGTAGATGTGATAAAGTGGATCGATGGTCTTTCCTTTTCCAAATTGAATGACATGAAAGAGAAAATAATCTTCTTCAACTATTCCCATGCCAATTAAGAGAAAAATAATTTTTTTCCATGCTTCCCATATTCTTTGTAGAGCAAGGGATATGTCAGTGCTAAAGCCCCACAGTGAAACAATGGCATCATTGAGTAAAAGAGGTCCCTTGTTCATGTTTATGTGTTTTCCAGTAAATATTTTGTGTTTGAGCAACACTTCCATGGTTTGTCCCCAATTGAGCATCAAACAATCAACTTGGATGATAGAAAATCTGTTTGAAAGGTAATGTCAATGAGGCCAAGTTCATCTCCTTCTGTAAAAAGAGTACACATGTATTAGGGAACTAAAGGGAATGAATGAACACCTCCAAATTTGGACCATAGGAAACCTATTCAAATCTTTTCTAGATGATCAAAATGAGCACCATAAGAATGTTAGAATATAATGGATGTGCTCGTTTTACCATTGACAATATCGTTATTGTCACCCAACCATATGTTGAAGCCACCCTCAAAGCACCTTAACCTTGACAGAGAATCACTCTGGAAGCAAACCCTAGGCTAGATAACCAAACAAAGGGTAGCACACCTTTCCCCAAGGATAGCGCACCAACAAGAGATGATCAGATAGTCCAAACCCTAGACAAGAGATATTCCAAGCCAAAACGTAACTGCTAGCTGCAGCAGTTGCACCGACAACTCTCCTCCAAACCTACACACAAAACTGGGCACTGCAGTGTGCACAAGTTGCTGCTCTGCAATTCTGAGACTGCCTGCTAGAATGATAACTGCCCTCCTGTATTTATACTAATTATGGCTAACTTCCTGGGCCGACTTCTCATTTTGGGTATCTGTCTGTTCAATATATATTATTATTTCTGACCGACTTCTTCTCTTGGAGGTTAATAACCTAATATAAATTATCTTCTTGAGCCGACAAGTCTTCTAGGGTTATTAGCCAACTCATTAGGGTTTCTTCTTGCTTCCCAGAGTATTCTATCCTCGTCTGGTTTACACGTGGAGGTAAATACCTCCCGCAACTACCATAATATCAACACTCCCTCCTAGCTAGGGAGGTATTACAGGTAATAGTCTTGAGCACAAAAACATACCATTCACCCGGTAGCATCAACATAGTTGTATAGACTAGATCATGAGCACCATCATCATCATCAGTGTCATCAGCTGTATCATCTCTCGAAACCATACTCTATCTGAGTAATCAGACATGATGCTCACTCCACAGTGTGATACAAGAGCCATTCTTCTAATCTAGAAGAGTAAATGCTCTGAACCATTTTCCATCTGGGAAATCTTTGTCCTTTGATTATCCATCTAACTGATAATCATTTCCAATACTGTTGATAGTCTTCAAGGCAATCGAAACAAA
>ML795640.1:143090-180220 GCA_009831015.1 Picea engelmannii
GTGTATTTATATTTTCTCATGAGTATTCTTGGGGTCTATGCCAACTACCCCTTATTATTATCTCCTCTAACTAAATAGTAGGCCTATTTATTATCCATTAACTAACAAGTGGCCCTATTCCATGATTATGGTTGCATTGCACCCATTATTCTCTTGGGTACCTCCTTAGGTACCCCATATTATCCTCCCTAGGTATACTACTAATTTGGTATGTGAATCTATTTTCATTGTCCATAGAGGAAGGTCCATGTGCATATGACAATTTTTTTCCAACATATTATAAGCTACTGTATAAAACGAAGGAGTTTTTAAAAAGCATATATGAAATAGTAGATATATGAATATGTTGGCTTGAGGTGCAGTTCCACACAAGGGAATATCTTTGACACTCATTCAATAAAAATCATAACATAAATGGATGAGAGGGTCTACATACAAGGGGCAAAAAACTGAATGAGATCATTGAAAAAATAATCTTAAAGGGTATGGAAAATAAATAATTTTAGCAAAAACATACTAACTTGCAAAAATTAGAGGAATGTAAAATGAATATTTATGAGACACAGAGCTACGAGAATGGTAATGGAAATCTATACATTGTTGATACTACAAAAAAAGAGCATATAATTAGTATTTAATAACTATCCAAAAAATGGTTGTGTTGTATGTGTAAAACACAAACAATGATTGGTTAAGAAGCCAATTTGTATGAAGTTAGAGTAGCCTTATGATACCACACTGTTTTTGTAACTTTGATTTCTAAGAAATGCAAAAGAAATGGATTTTTAAAACCAAATTTGCATTAATCTTTCATTGCAATAATGTAAGTCTCTAAAACTACAATTCATCTTTCCATTTGTTCATTTAGCATAGGGGTGAGTGCATGAAATTGGTGGACGATAAAGTGGCAACGGGGTGAGAAGGAAGCGTGCGCGTTCCTAGGAATGTGCATGCATTCCTGATGTTAGAGGTACAAAAAAAATCGAACCTCCACTAAGCGTGCCACATAGTCACGTTGCTAGGAACACGTGCATGTTCCTTTCCTGCCCTTTTTTAAGGGATCGCAGATGTGATTTGTGCCCATTTGCACAGACTGCGCCTCATGTTTTTCACTCCATTGAACAAATAGAGATGAGCAAAGCACCAAACAAAGCCAAGATCTTTCCACCATGTCTAACTCAAGCCAGGTATGTTTGATTTCTCTTCTTTTCCTCCCACTCTAGTGATTCTTTACTTTTCATAAATGTGTGCTAAAAATATTTAAGATAATTCTCTACCTTTCATGCACAATTCTCCTCTTAGGTGACAATCCATTGGAATTGTCATTTTTCATAATGTCTACATACCCCTTTAGAAAATATTACATGTTCTAAAATATTGCATGTTTCCAAGAGCATTTAACTTCATCATTGTGTTGTATGCATTGCTCAACTCTTTGCTAAACAACATCACAATGTTACTTCATTTCTTTAACCATGCTTAGGAACTTTGCAAACACTATAAACCCTTCTCTAGGGTCTTCAAACTTCAATGGAAATAATTGTATCGTTTCATCATCCTTCTTCATGGTATAAACATTTTTTCTTTTATCATATATTATTCATCTGTCAAATTGTCATAGTGTTCACAATTAAAAATTGAAATCTATTATGAATATAAAATAATGCATGCATGTGAAGGTGATTATTTTATTATTTTTTAAATTTCTTAAAATATGTATTTGCATGTTTTTTGTAATTTTCCATTTTTATTAAAAAAATGCCCTAATTTATATGTCATGCCTTATTAAATTGCAACATATATTATTAAGATGGAAACCAAAGACAATACAAACTCCACACAAGCACACCAAGGCACAAAAAACTCCAATCCACCACAACCACTAAACATAAACACACAAATTGATGAGGGGTTGAGCACTTTGAGATCTCTTGTCCATGAATTAAGGGGTACAAGAAAGCCTAGTTAAGTGTCTTGGGACACTTAATTGGATTTCATTGTATCGTCCATTGCAAGTGCCTAGGGGGAATTAACTACTATTTCTGAATATAGGGCTAGGATGTTCGAGTATTACAGGACTAGACTCAATAGAAACCAAGTTAGGAACTTGGATATTTCAAAACAAGATTTGATGTCTCTATTTATTGATCCTCAAACTAGAGTACAACCACCTATCAACAAGAAACACATGTGTATGGATTTGTGCATCCACCTACAATTTCTTGAAAACTGGATGGATATGTGGTTCATGGTCTTTGATAAACCTCCCTATAATAACAGGGAGGTGCCTTTATATTTCTTGAGGAAATTATGGGTAGACTTTATTTTGGTTCACCATGTGAACTAATTCGACATGGGTGATTTACAGTGGGTGGTTCGAAGGTCTGCATAGGACCGAGCACATGCTATGCATGATCCCATGCTAGGTCCTCATCCCTCTAGGAGAAGGCATAACCCCCATACCCAATATCCTCCCATTGTAGAGGGAATGCAACATGCACATGTAGCTTTATCAGCCTTGACTCAGAGTCTAGTACAACATGGTAGTTTTGTTGCAATATCTCGACAAGAGGCGCATGTTGGTGACATTGGCAGAGGGGTTTGACCTTCAACCCCTAGAGCAGTGTGCAAGGAGGAGAGGGAAAATGGATAGAGAAGTCGTTTATGTGAGCCTCATAGATGCTCGAGTTGCGGGAATACTTGTTATGGACTTATGGAGGCTAGTGGACATCATAGCTTCATGGAGGAGGTTAGTATCTTAACCATCTCTATGCTCTTCATCGTTATATATTTATATAGTATTTTGTGTATTTATTTCGATATTTTATTGTATGATGTTTTGTAGTTTCTACGCCCCCATAACAAACCCTCTGCGTCAATATATGCATCAATGTTTGTCTCCACAACTGATGCAACAGTGGAGGCAGTATTCTCATTCAATGTACCACATACACGAGTATGTATCACATTTGATAAATTCACCATAGTGATTTCTTTATTTTCTAGCATCCTCAAATATAATGTTCTTGTGTTTCTACAAGTTGCAGTACCAAACGGTGTCGAGAAATGTCCACCTGGGATGGACAAGTCACATGCTTCACAGGTATCATGTGTTGAGTTCAATCTCATTTAAATCTCAAATTTGTTGAATCTTACTATTTGGCACTAATAACAATATTATTATTATGTATGAAGGTTGTTGATATTTTCTCTAGTTATAGTACTAGTCAAGTCCTTGGGAACCCTACCATGGATTTTGGGATACCTGTTTCTAGGCCAAGGGTTATTCCATCCCTTGTGCATCCCATGGGGGTTCATCGTTGCTCACCCCCAACATTTTTCATATTCCATGCATCCTCAGTGGTTGCACCCGCAGGTTACTCACCTGCACCACCTCTTCCATCGCATCCATACACAGTGGATGCACTCATACACCACCCACCCCCACCACCATTTCCATCTGCACCATCCACCGAGGTTTCCATAGTAGACATTGCTTCGAAGTAGGTTGTATAGCTGATTGCTCCACTTGCCAATGACTCTCCACCATTTCTCAAGTTATTCACCATGAGAAAATGTGTTGATAAAATTTTATGTATCATGAATGGAATTTGTTTTATGCATATTTGTTTAAATTTCATGATTTGATCCTTGTAATTGATGCAGGGTGGAATCCTAGAGAGATTAGGATCACACAGGAGGGTAACACCCTCGCAATTGTCAGTATCATCTGCAATGAGTTGTCTTATGTTGAATTAGAAAGTATCATTTTGTAAGTCTTTTAATTCATTGTGGAAAAAAACTTATAACAATGTTTTTTCTTTGTCCATTCTCTGAAGCGACAAACCACGCCTAGGCGCAAAACTACTCGAGGTGCTTCTTCGAGCAAGAGAAGAAAGATTATTTTTGGGATGCTCATGAGGGTGGCGAGGTTGGCAGTGGTCAATGAGTGACCAATGATTGTTATTTTGTATCTAGGCCACCATATGGCAATTTTTTATGTTAGAGAACTTACTGTCATTTTGTATATTGGTCACAATGTGCCATTTCTAAAAAAAAGTATAGTTTAGATGATGTTGAATATATATATATATATATATATATATATATATATATATATATATATATACACACACACACACACACACACACGCGCGCGCGCGCGCGCCCACACACATTTCGTGGAATGCTTTTTTTGTGAATCTCATTGCTTGTTTATTTTATGTTGATGAATGTATAGATTTCAAAGTGTTCCAATTTCCACTCTTTTCTGTTATATATGAAATTGCAATAAATAAATCTAATCTAAATGGATTTAAATAAATCTATTCTGAAAAGATAACTCTTAGAAATAGTAAATAGAAACAACTCCATATCTCTATTCTTCCAAGAACTAATTCCACATAAAAATACCGCTACAAGGATATTCCTAAGAAACATAGATTTACACTGTTTTATAAAGGGAGAAACCTACATGAACATCATGAACATGAACAAAATAATCCATGAGTTGAAATCAATGCACACTTTGGGATTATGGATGACTTTGGGATAATGAAGACATGATGAGAAGATGAAATTTCAAACTCAAAATCTCCTATAACCTTCAATTTAATATCTCTTAGTATGATTTTGGAGGTGATGTTAAAAAGCATATATCACTAATCAAAATCATGTTAATCTTTTGAGTTCATGACATACATAAAACATAAGTTCAATATTGTTTTTCAATAGTTGGAAGGAGAATCTCATACATTGAAAGATAGAAAGATCACTTAATGCATCAATGTAGATTTTGATGAGTTTGTAGATTCAATAACTTACATTTAACTAATAGAAACTACAATTACCTTTACAATATTCAATAAATCTACTTATTATAGGACATTTTTGTTGAAGACTATACAAAGATATATTAGGTTCTAGCAACTATTTCACAAAATTTGGATAGATTTGTGAAATTTTGATGAAATGATTTTTTTTTAATCTAAATTTGGTTGAGTATTCAATTAGATTTGGAGTGTATTATTGCACTAATCATTGTAATAATTTAATTAATTGATTGATTACTTTTTAAAGTGTTAAGGAATTCTAGGTAAGTAAAAATAGTTCATTTTTTCTAAAGTGATTATAAATACGTGTGTTACTCATTAACATATCTTTTATGGTGGAAAAAATTTCTAAGTGCTAAATCCATACACTATTAATGGTTCTCAAGGACCTAAATTTGATGAAAGACTGAAGGTCCATCCTAATTAAGACTCCAAGAACCAATAATACAAATCATGTAGGCTATTCTCAAAAAGAATCTCTAATTACTCCTTCAATTAACTCTTCTTACACCCTCACAAATAAGTATACAATGGCATGACTAGGAGGAAAGAGATACAATGACATGACTAGATGCATTATTTCTTGGGAGGTTGGCTCAAGTAGAGAGAGAGTGGGTGCTAAGGGATTTCATAAGAAGTGCAAACAATCAAATCAACTAGATTCCCTACATGGGCTTAATATAGCATTCTTTTTTTATAAGATTTCTTTATTTTTGTGACTATTTTATAGAACTTATTATCATTAATTATTTAGTTTTATTTAATTTGTCATTTGTGTGCACAATATCAACACATTTTAAAAAATTAGTGAGATTTTATCAATCAAATGGTATACAATGTTTAAATTATTTAAAATAAGACTCATGATCCAATCAACAAGTGGAGCATTGAAAGTCTATATATATATTTTTAGTGAAATAAATTGGGCAACTATTAGGAGCCCCACTCTTTAAAGATGAAAACTAAGATTAAATGCCCAATTGCTTCATGAACCTGATTTCTTCCAAGAAAAAAATTCATTATCTACTAGAATTTTTTCTATACAACATCATCTTCATTGCCTTGCCTTTCCTTGCATTATCTTGTCTTGCCTTACCTTGCTTTGTCAAGCCTTTCCTTTCCATATCTATCCTTGCCTTTCCTTTCATTGTCCTTCCTTGCCTTGACTTTCCATGCCATGCCTTTCCTTTCCATGTCATGCCATTTCATGCCTTGCATTGTCTTGCCTTTCCTTTCCATGCCATGCCTTGTTATTCCAAGCCATGCCTTTCCTTGCCATGCCATACCATGCCTTTCCTTGCAATACCATGTCTTTCCTTTCTTTGAATTTCCATGCCATGCCTTGCCTTACCCTGCCATGTCTTACCTTGTCTTTCCTTGCTATGTCTATCCTTTCCTTGCCTTGCATTTCCCCGCCTTGCCTTGACTTCCCATTCCATGCCTTTCCTTGTCATGACATGCCATGTCATGCCTTGCTATGCCATGCATTGGCTTGACATTCTATGCCATGCCTTGCCTTGCTATGCCAAGCCTTTCCTTTCCATGCCTTTCCTTTCTCTACCTAGACCTAGACCTTGTCTTGTCATGCCTTGCCTTGCCATGCATTTCATTTCCTTGCCTTTACATACCTAGACCTATACCTATACCTATACCTCTCCTTTCCTTTCCATGTCTATCATTTCCTTTCCTTGCATCGCCTTGGCTTTCCTTGACTTGTCATGCCATGCTTTTCCTTGTCATTCCTTTTCGTGCCTTGCCTTGCCATGCCTAGCCTTGCCTTGCCTTGCCATGTCTAACATTGCCTTGAATTACATTGTCTTTCCTTGCATTGCCATGCATTGCCTTGCCTTTCCTTGCCTTGAAATGTCTTTCCTTTCCTTACCTTGTTCTGCCTTGCCTTTTGTTTCATTATCTTTTCGTGCCTTTCCTTGGCTTGCCTTGCCATGGTCCAGGTCATGGTCTAGGTCATGGTCATGGTGTAGGTCTAGGTCTAGGTCTAAGTCCAGTATATGGTCTAGGTCTAGTTCTAGGTCTAGATATAGGTCATGGTCCAGGTCCAGGTCTAGGTCATGGTTTAGGTCTAGGTCTAGGTCATACCATGTCTAGCCTTGCCTTGCCTTGACTTGCCATACGATGACTTACCTTTCCATGACATGCCTTTCATTTATTTGCCTTGCCTTGCCATACCTAGACCTAGACCTTGCCTTTTCATGCCTTTCCCTACCTTGCCATGCCATGTAAATTTTTGATAGTTTGATATATATATCCATAGTCACAAATTTTTATATATAAAAAGGAGTGTAAGACAATTTTGATAGTTTTTTTTTATATATCCACATTATTAATAGTAAACTATATAATCTCAAATACATATAAAAACAAAGTGTATTAATTTAAATTCATTTTAACTTTTTATATTTTAAATCACTAAATTTTTATATCAATTATTTTTTTAATCTTTTTTAATATTTAATAAATAAATTAAAATTAAAATAAATTTATATTAATATATAATACAATTATTTAGAATTCATACCATCTCAATTTAGACTTAATATATGATAATTATTCTACATATATTTATATCCATTTATATCCAAAATCTATATCATCTAAATCCAAAGTTAATATACACACAGTAAGTGTGGAGTCTATACCCATTTAAACCTGGATATATAAAATTTATACCATCTCGATTATATATCACAATTATTCTACATCATCTATATCCATTTAAATCGAAAATTTATATCGTCTAAATCCAAATGTGATATACACAACAAGTGTTGAGTCTATACCCATTTAAACCCGAATTCGATATGCAGATTGTTTATTTCAATTATTAATTATTGAGATTTGAAATATACAACTTAAACACGAAAAGATATGAAGATAATAAAAAAGTTGAGCATTGAAAGTCTATATATATTTTTTTAGTGAAATAAATTGGGAGACTATTAGGGGCCCCACTCTTTAAAGATGAAAACTAATATTACATGCTTAATTGCTTCACGAGCCTGATTGCTTCCAAGAAAAAAATTCATTATCTAATACAATTTTTGCTATACAACATCATCTTCATTGCATTGTCTTGCCTTGCTTTGCCTTGCCTTGATTTTCCATGCCTTTACTTGCCTTCCCTTTCCATGTCTATCCTTGCCTTTCCTTGCATTGCCCTGCCTTGTCTTGACTTTCCATGCCATGATTTTCCTTGCCATGCCATGCCATGCCTTGCATTGTGTTGTGTTGTGTTTCCTTGCCTTTCCTTTCAATGCCATGCCATGCCATGCCATGCCTTGCCATGCCATGCCATGCCTTTCTTGCCATGACATGCCTTGCCTTTCCTTGACTTGCCATGCCATGCCTTGTCTTTCCATGCTTTTCCTTTCCTTTCCTTGGCTTTCCATGCCTTGCCTTGTCTTTCCTTGTCACGTCTAGTGTTGCCTTTCCTTGCCTTGCATTTACATGCCTTTCCTTGACTTCCCATGCAATGCCTTGCCTTGTCATGCCATTCCATGCTATGTCTTTCACTTCCTTGTGTTGCATTGCCTTGTCGTGCCTTTCCTTGCCATTCCATGCCATGCCACGCCTTTCCTTTCCATGCCATGTCATGCCTTACCTTTCCATGCCATGCCTTGCATTGGCTCGCCTTGCCTTGCCATACCTAGACCTTGCCTTGTCATGCCTTTTCATTCCTTTTCTTGTCTTGCCATGTCTAGCCTTGCCTTGCCTTGCCTTGAATTACCTTGCCTTTCCTTGACTTTCCATGCCATGGCATGCCTTGTATTGTCTTGCCATGCCATGCCTTCCATTGCCTTGCCTTGCATTTCCATGCCATGCCTTGCCTTGTCATTCCATGCCATGCCTTGCCTTGAATTGTCATGTCATTCCTTGCCTTGCCATGCCTTGCCTTGCCTTGTCAAGCCTTGCTTTGGCTTGTCATGCCTTTCCTTTCCTTGCCATACCTATACCTAGAACTTGCCATGCCATGCCTTGAAATGCCTTGCCTTGCCTTGCATTGCCCTTCCTTGCCTTGAATTTCCATGCCATGCCTTTTCTTGTCATGCCATGTCTTGTCTTTCCATGCCTTGCATTGCATTTCCTTGACATACCTATACCTAGATCTAGACCTAGACCTTGCCCTGCCTTGCCTTTCCTTTCCATGTCTTGCCTTTCCTTACCTTGCATTGCCTTGTCTTTCCTTGACTTGTCATGCCATGCTTTTCCTTGTCATGCCTTGCCTTGCCATGTCTATCCTTGCCTTTCCATATCTAGCCTTTCCTTGCATTGCATTGTCTTTCCTTTCCTTTCCATGCCTTTCCTTGCCTTGCCTTTCCTTGCCATGTCTTGCCTTGACTTGCCTTGTCTTACCTTTCCTTGTGTTCCATTGTATTTCCATGCCTTGTCTTGCTATGGTCCAGGTCATGGTCTAGGTCATTTTCATGTTGTAGGTCTAGGTCTAGCTCATGGTTTAGGTCTAGGTCTAGGTATAGGTCATGGTCTAGGTCATGTCATGTCTAGCCTTGCCTTGCCTTGCATTGCATTGCCTTGCCTTGCATTGCATTGCCTTGCATTGTATTGCCTTGCCTTGACTTGCCATGTCATGCCTTGTCTTGCCATGCCATGTCTCACATTGCCTTGTCTTGCCTTGCCATACCTAGACCTAGACCTTGTCTTGCCCTACCTTGTCGTGCCATGTAAATTAATAATCCTTAGTCACAAATTTTTATATATAAAAAGGAACATAAGATAATTTTGATAATTTTTATATATCCACATTATTAATAGTAAACTATATAATCTCAAATATATTTAAAAACAAAGTACATTAATTTAAATTCATTTTAACTTTTTATATTTTAAATCACTAATTTTTTTATATGAATTATTTTTTTAATCTTTTTTCAATATTTAATAAATAAATTAAAATTAAAATAAATTTATATTAAAACAATTATATAAAATTCATACCATCTCAATTTAATATATGATAATTATTTTACATAATCTATATCCATTTATATCCAAAATCTATATAATATAAAATTCATACCATCTCAATTTAGATTTAATATATGATAATTATTCTACATAATCTATATCCATTTATATCCAAAATCTATATAATCTAAATCCAAAATTAATATACACACTAAGTGTGGAGCCTTTACCCATTTAAACCTGAATATATAAAATTTATACCATCTCAATTACATATGATAATTATTGTACATCATCTATATCCATTTAAATCCAAAATCTATATCATCTAAATCCAAATGTGATATACACAACAAGTGTTGAGTATATACCCATTTAAACACGAATCCAATATCCATATTCTATATTTCAATTATTAAATATTGAGATTTGAAATTACAACTTAAACATGAAAATATATGAAGATAAATATTAAACTTGGGTTTAAATGGACTATTCTGCCATGAAGCTTCATGTCTGTTATACTTCTATAAAAAAAAAAAAAATTATGGTGTTTGATCTCCATCTAAATTTTAATTTGATATTTTGTTTTTTTAATTGTGAGAAAATTTACCATAAGTTAATGGTTAATTAGTAATGGGGATAATCATCATTGGTTTCTATTTGTTAAGTGTAAGCTAATTCATCATTGTTATTCAAGGAAAACCATGTCACCTCGAATAACTTGTTGGTCATCCGTAAAGAAGCAAACTTTCACTCCTACCAAATACCTCAGGATCTTATTTGATATGCCTATTGAGACATCATTTATCATATATGTATTAAGAAATTATTTATTTCAATTCTTAAATACTTGATATAAAATTTGAAACTTATAGAGACACATATCAAATTGGAATTTTAATGATCTTGGGGTTGCAATATATCTAGAGAATCCTGGAGAAAGATAGAACAGATCCAAAAGAATTTTATAACTTATAATCTCAAAATTAAGGGCAATGCACCCTATCATATCCTCCTCATAGAAGAAAGTCTTTCCCCTATTGAGAGCATTGATATGATTGGATATCTGACGTACAAGAACAAGATAAACAACATGGATGACAAGAGGATCCCCAAAATTGCTTCAAACTCTAGCCAAAATCACTAGCAGCTCAAACAAAGATGGCATAAAGATGCCAAATCTTGGCTAAATCATTGTGGAATACAAGAAGAAGCCATCATGTAGAATATCGATAATATTACAAATATTATCACTTCTAAATTTAAGAATAATATGTGGTGTGATAAAGAATTAGTGGATAAAAGAAATAAGATACTACAAGGAGGTGGTCAACCCTAGTTTAGAAGATAAAAATTACCTCTCAGATTTGAGAAGTGAAAAGAATAAAATTAACATTGTTAAAACAAGAACAAACTCTCACGAGCTACATAGTGAAACTCGGCGTTGGACAACTCCCAAAACACCATGGGACGAGAGAATATGTTGCCTTTGTGACACTAAGTGTGTAGAAGATGAAAAACACTTCCTCTTGGATTTCCTTGCCTATACCCATATTAGTGTTGGGTATGTGTTATATTATTTTCAAAATTGATCCCATATTATACACTGATATGGGAGCAAAGGGGGTCTGGGCAGCGTTTTGCGTCTATTTTTGGTGGTTTTTCGGCACATGTTTTTTTTTATGGTTTTTCTAATTCCGGTTAAGGAATTAGGGTTGTTGAATAATCCAGGTCAATGGATTAGGGGTTTGGATGTTGTGGGATCCTATATGTATATTGTATTGTAAACAATGAATATGATGAATAGAAGATTAGAGGTGCAACTCTAAACAAGTTGTTGGTTTTCCCAGTTTGGGTTTCCAAGGTAAAAATATTTGTGTAATGTGTGTGTGTGTCATTATATATTTTATGTTTTATTAAGAATATGTTTGCAGTAATTAATTGAACAAGTTTGAAATCTACATTTGGCATCAGAAAAATTATTGGCTTAAGGGGGATGCCTTTGTGGCTAATGGTTTGGCTTGAGTTTATGATAAGCCTTGTTACAATGGGAGATCTACGATATTGATTCTTTAGGTGAAAATAAATGGCGAGCAATTCAAAAATAGAGATCGAGAAATTTAATGGGAAAATTTTTGAGTTGTGGAAGCTCAAGATGGAAGATATATTGGTAGACAAATATCAGTGGATCGTGGTGGATCTAGGTACTACACCTACATGAACGTCATCAAAAGACTGGAAAAAGTTGGATTGGAAGGATAATATTACAATATGGTTGTGTCTCTTATATTCAACATTGTTGAATGTGTTAGGGGAAGCTACCACCGAGGAATTATGGGATAAGTTGGGGACTTTGTATCAGTCTAAGTCCTTAGTAAACAAAACATTCCTGCGGAAGAAGTTGTATAATCCAAGGATGAAAGATGGAGACTCGATGACAGAGCATATGAATGCCTTCAATACTGTGGTAAGTCAGCTATTATCTATTGATATTAAAATTTTACATGAAGATAAGTGTATCAATTTATCGTGCTCTTTACCAGACTTGTGGGATATTCTGGTTGTGGCCATAGGTAGCAATAAAAATAATTTAAGTTTCAATGATGTGGTCTTATCCTTATTGTTAGAGGAGATGAGACAAAAGAACATGGAAGGACAAAGCACGTATGCATTATTTGCAAGAGGACGCTCCCAGGAAAGAAATAGATCTAAGTCCTCAAGTGGGAGATCTGAATCTAAGGGTAGATCTAAATATCCTGGAAATTTTGCAAAGGTATGTTGGGGATGTGGAAAAGAAGGGAACTACAAGAAGCAATGTATATCCAAAAGCGTTGAGAGAGGGAAGGGATCTGAAGATTCTCCTTCTATTGAAGCAAAATCCTCCTCGAAAGAAGGAAGGGGTGTGTACTTGTCTTCATCAAGCACACATGCAGATCATGAAGCATGGATGGTTGACTCAAGCACATCCTTTCATATGACTCCCCATAGGGAGTGGTTTTGTGAATATGAAAAGCATGATGGAGGTGATGTTTTCATAGGTGATGAATCGACAGCCAAAATCATAGGATGAGGAAAAGTTAAGTTGAAGCTCATGGATGGAAGAGTTAGAACACTTCCTGGTGTTATGCACATCCCAAGATTGGTCGGGAATTTAATTTATATAAGCAAAATGGATGATGCAGGGGTAAAAACAGTGTTTGATAAAGAAACATGTAAGATGGTTTGAGGAGCATTGGTGTTGTTGAAGGGAGTTTAGATTAGAACTATGTACAAGCTGTAGGGAAGCACTATTAGTGATGGGTGTAATAGTTCCATTGTTCATGATATTGGAGCCGAAGAATAAAAAAATCCTACAGTCTCTGGAGAAAAGGCTATGTTGTGGCATCAAAGACTGGGGCATATTAGAGAGAAAGGATTTTGACTACTACATGGTAAATGTATGGTTGAAGGTATGTCTAACTTCTTTCTGTATTTTGATTTCTGTGAACATTATGTATATGGGAAGCATAATTGGGTAAGATCCTCTTATTTTGCAATGAGGGCAGAGGGAATTTTATAGTTGGTTCATAGTGATGTGTTTGGATCTGTGTTGGTTCCATCACTAGGAAAATCTGTGTACTATGTCTCATTTATGGATGACTTCTTGAGGAATACATGGATATATTTGATCAGGAATAAATTTGAAGTCTTTGACAAGTTTAAAGAGGTTAAGACTCTTGTGGAAAATCAAACAGAGAAAATAATTATGGCGTTGAGGACATATAATGGTGGAGAGTTCGACGAAAATGAATTTGAATAATTTTGTAAGAAATGTGGTATATCAAGGAAGAATAACACTCCATATACACCTCAATAGAATGGAGTTGCAGAATGGATGAATAAGATGCTAATGGAAAAATCTAGGTGCATGCTCAGTGGTGTCAGATTAGGACAGGAATTCTCGGCAGAGGCAGTGGGTACTACATGTTACCTAGTCAATCGATTGCCTTCATTAGCATTGGATGAAAAGACTCCACATGAGGTATGAACTGGTAAGAAACCCTCTCTCACACATCTTAGGGTATTTGGTTTTGAGGCCTATGTTCACGTTCCAAAGGAAAACATGAGTAAGCTAGATAAAAAGATTGAAAAGTGTATCTTTATTGGGTATAAAGATTGTCTAAGAGGGTATAAGCTTTGGAACCTAGAAACTAAGGAGGTGGTGTATAGATGAGATGTGATATTTAGAGAAATCAAAGATGTTGTCAAATAGGAAGTCATACCAAGGAAGGACGAACCAGAGAAAATAGAGTTTGAGTTGAATGATGATGAATCATACTCTTTATAAGAACATGAATTAGAAGAAGAAGATCCTCATACTCTAGTATCGAGGAGATCAGTTCGGGAAAGAAGACAAATGGAAAGGTACTCACCACCTAATTTCCATTCAAATTTTATTTTGTTTATTATTGAATATGATCCTAGAATTTTTGGGTAGGTAGTGGATTAAGAGGATGGGAAACTCTGGAAAAAGGCCATGGTTGAAGAAATGGTAGCCTTGGAAAATAATGAGGCTTGGGATGTAGTGGAATTTTCAACTGGAAGTAATCCCATTGGCAACAAATGGGTGTTCAAAAAGAAGTTGAATGCATAAGGCAAAGTGGAGAAATAAAAAAATTGGTTAGTAGCAAAAGGTTATTCCTAGGTTGAGGGAATTGACTTTGGTGATATTTTTTCTCCCGTTTCCAAGTTAACTTCTATTAGATTTTTTTTATCTGTTGTTGTTGCGTTTTATTTTGAATTATAATAGATGGATGTGAAGAAAAAAATCCTACATGGGGATATGGAAGAAAAAATCTACATGAAGCATCCATAAGGCTTTGCTGTGAAGGAAAAGAAGGAGCTGATATACAATCTGAAAAAGTCCCTGTATGGGTTAAAGCAATCACTAAAGATGTGGTATCAAAAATTTGATACTTATATGTTGGGACTTGGCTTCACAAGGAGAAAACATGATCGCTGTGTGTATTTAAAATTAATTGGTGATCATCTTATTTATTTGGTCTTGTATGTGGATGATATGTTGCTAATAAGAAACAACAAGGAGATTATCGAGGATGTGAAAACTTAGTTGTTCTCTAAATTTGACATGAAGGATCTTGGCGCTGCAAATTTCATTTTGGGCATGGAAATTAAAAGAGATTGGGAAAACATGAAACTCTGGTTAAATCAGAGGAAATATGTTGAGACAATATTGCAAAGGTAAATTGGTCACCAATCCCATGTGAAAATCACAACTCCAATCCCTAGAGAAACTAGGGAATCAACCCAAAAAACCATTCTAGGGTACAAGTGCTTATTGCAAGAATAAATAGACTTCAATTAACGAAGCTCATACTAAGCTAGTACAATAAATCATTTCAACTCATCCCAAGCAAGGATTCCTCCAAAGATTCTCAAACCCAGGCCAAGCCATCCACAATCACTACAAATCCTAACCATCAATATCAAGAACTAGCAAGGCATCCCACCAAACTACACAAGCCTCTCCAAGAAGCTCAACAATAAGCTAGATAACATCTTACCAATTTTGCACCCCCAAGCCTTGCATCACACAATCTTCGCACACTCTTCACTTACATCTCACAAGCCAAGGAACCCTATCACATGCATCCCACAAGCACTATTATTATTACAAGGGAAAATACATGTTCTTCCAATAACCTTCACATAGATATCACCGCACCAACTAACAATATCTAAGAGAAATTCATTACAAAAACACTCTCCTCACTTTATATATAGAATAGGTGAGGCAGGACAACAATAAAAATACATGGACTAAGTCCAAAAGTAAAACCTAAGCTAAGTCAACAACAAAACCCCAACTAGTGGAGCATGAATGCCACATGGCGGAAATAAGGTTTGTACAACCTCCAAGGCGGTGCACCCTCCAAGTCAAGTTGTCCACATGTCAAGTTCTCCTTGAAGAAATATGGTTCATCCTCCAATAATGGCTCCTCAACTCAAGCGTTCCTCCTCAACATATGTGTAAGGTGGCTCCAATTCTCCTCAATCTTCATGTCCAACCTCTCAATGCATAACACCATAATCTAAGGTGGTCACTCCACATGTCTCAAGTACTACCCATCTTCTTCAACAAGTGTTCCCTTGTAAAAGATGCCTAATACACCACATATGTTAACTACCACATCAATAAGGGAACCTCCTTAGTATTGATCCCGAAGTAAGCATACATCTAATCTAAGTTCTCCAAATGTAAGTCAAAATAAACAAAATGGCTAGGAGACTACAAGCCCTTCACATCCCATGAAGCACTCTCCTAGGTAGGTGAAAACACTTCTGAAGCAACCAAAACTAACATTTGTGAATCTTTGTTGTGTATGTGAGTTTACTCTACAATACTTAAAATGGTTGAGCATATGTTGGGTTGAATCTTTGTCTATAGGTAAATAACTTCCATCAATTTACATATGCATTATAAAATCGTAGCCCAGTGTTCCATCATTATTCTCTTAAGAAAATGTGGGTGCAAATTTCATGTTTATATGAGGAGTGTGATAGGTAGTGCCTCAATATACTGCATAATCCATGACTAGTGCAGGGTAATTGCATATGTAATGTGCAAAACAACACATAATCAATAATCCAAGAATTAATAGTTCATTGTAATTTGATTTCATCACATTTATTACATAAAATAAATCCTCTACACAGTTTATATATATGCATAGAACTCATAGTTATTTATTTGTGTTTCGAGTTATTTGGTGTGCATATACCAAGCAACATAGTTGAGAATACACTTTTCCAATTTTTCAAAGACCATTAAGAAGATACCTATTCGAATCAAGTAACCACTAGGATACCGTTTACTTTTTTTTTCAAGGAAATCCTCACAATATACCCTCTTCCTTGAAATATCCCGATGGAGGGTAGCTGAACCGCCAAGCACAATAACAACAAGTAAGCTCGAGTAACTCAAATACAATTGAATCTATGGCCTCCCTGTTGACAACATGCCTTAGGTGGATGGTTCAATTGATTGAGTTAATTATTGGGGTTAGTAACATTTATTTAAATATGTTATATATTGTTACTTGTAATTTGTAATGGCCATAAAAATGTATACATTGATAAACTGGGGCAAAAGTATGAGCCTCGTTATAACCCTATTGTTGAAGGATATCAAATAAATACAGATAATGTGTGAAGAAGATGTGAATTGGTAGGCAATATAATTATGTCCTCAAATTTACATTTTTTGGTTGGATCCATTATTTATTATTCTCAATTGTAACGTACCCAAGACCCCACCTGGGCACCGTCACTAAAAGCTCGACTTTTGTCACAAAATGAATTTTCGAATTCTCTCCAATTCAACCCATTAGTTCTCTGATACCATTAATTAATTAATATTCCCTGCATATGAACACAATTATGCAGTCCTAACAATATATAATTGATGCATAATTATTTACAATTATTGATCCAGATTGGATTATTATACTATTTTTCATCTATCTTGATGCTTTCAGAGTGGAAAAAATTGGAGGAATATGCTTGCAAGGCCATTTTAGTGGTAGGTCCCAATTTGGAAAATTAGGGTTTGAAACCTCCCAAAGCCATTTTGAGGCATCAAATGTAATTTTTTGGGGTTAAAACTTTCCTAGCAAAGCTAGGATCCCGTGATGCTATTCTACACATCGAGACCTTTCCAACGATGCAACAATTGCATTAATCGGAGCTCGTATGCAAAATTTATTCCTCCCACGAGTTTACCTACTGCATTGACCACCATGGTACAAGATGATGTCATGTCATCCCCCATTACTCACACATATGGGGCTATCCACATATCTAATTTCAAGAATATTCTAGAAGGTTCAAAACCCTATCACAATTGAGAGTTGAGGAAGTCAAAAAGCTACCCCTAGATGGTTATTGAGCTATGTTAAATATTGGGCCACTAGGAGGAGAAGGGGTTCCATTATATGTTATTG
This sequence comes from Picea engelmannii, assembly GCA_009831015.1. Taxonomy (NCBI): domain Eukaryota; kingdom Viridiplantae; phylum Streptophyta; class Pinopsida; order Pinales; family Pinaceae; genus Picea; species Picea engelmannii. Next base: position 160,870 of record ML795640.1, read on the forward strand.
TATTTTGTTCCATAGCAGAGCATAAAAACTTGAAGAGGGAAATTAGAGAGCATAAAAGAGGGGGTTAATGTTATGTAGTAGCCTAATAGGCCATAGGTCTCAAGTAACTCCATAGAGATTGTCGTATCCTTTGTACTTGCATTATTTCCATACCGAATAAAAGAGAGTAGAGCATACTCACCTTCTAGATGGTTTTCCCCTGTAAGGGTTTCCTAGAGAAAATATTTGTGTTATTTTGTGGATGGTGTGTGATTGTATTTTATTGTTCTCTATTTTCCGCATTTTATCTATTTCGTGCATAAGCAGAAAATCGGTAACTAAATATTCATGAATCTAAAGGAATTTAACCTTCATAGTGTAGATTTCAGTTTTATTTATCAGATCTATTGTGACGAACTGTTCCAGTGGAATATCCATGACAATTTACATATCATATTGGTGTGAAAGCGGGGTTTATTAGGGTATTTTTGGAAAGTTGCAGGATCATGAATCAACTTAAAGAGAAGTCTCATAAACCATAGCCATGGCGGACGTGTTTGTTCATAACAACCCTCGAGATCTAGCAAAAGAGATATATGATAGGTTGGAAGTGCAAGTCGCCGACATCAATCACAATATGAACCTCCTCATAGCGGCTCTAGAAAGCAATCTCAAACCGTTCGGAGATGATAGAGGCTTTAACTCATAGATCAACTCAGAGGGGAAATCAGGATATTAGGAAGACCAAGGAAAGGAGTTGTGAAAATAACTCGAGAAAGAGCAACCAAGTTCAAGTGCCATTAACCCTTCACAGTCCCTATTCAGTATGGAAGCAAAAGTGGACATAAAGCTATACTAAGGTGAGAAAGATGCATTAAAAATGAATCATTGGTTGCAACAACTAGAATTTTATTTTAGTGTTCACCATATAGATGAAGAGAAAAATATTTTATTTGCTAGATTGAAGTTAGAGGGACATGCGTTAACCTGGTGGGAAATCCATATAGAAACACTTAGGCTGGTGGGTGATTCATGAGTAACCAGGTGGGAGGACTTCAAAGCCCTCATTAAGTCCCAATTCTACTTTATCGAGTATGTAGAGGACCAATGGATCTAGTGACACTACTTCAGATAGAGGTAGGGGTAGAGTATACAGGAGTATAACACTGAGTTCAAAAATATTGCCATCATGCTAGGTATCTCTCTCAAGAACCTAGATGTACTCCTCAAGTATCTAGGGGGTTTACACAGTCATCTAAGAAAGTAGGTGATGCTCTTCAAGCCAAGGAAAGTGAATGAGGCATGTGTATAGGCACAATACTCGAAAAACATAGGCCAAAAGAAAGGGATACCAAGTGGTTCCAAGTAGAAATATCACTGGGAATATTTCAAGGAGGGGAAGAAGAAGTGGAAAGGGGGGAAGATAAGAAGACAATATCCACTACACATCAGTGCAAAGATCCCAACAAACATCACAATCATTCCACATTGATGGCCACATCGAGGAAAAGTGTTGGAAACTACTTCCATAACTGAACCTGAAGAACCGCAAGAAGGATAGAAAGAAAAAGAACCTTCTAGCCACAGATTCAAGAAATAAGGTTGAAAGTAGCTCTAATGTGGATGGAAATATTATTTTCACATATGTGCAGAAGGAGTTGAATCTAATTAGCCTTCATCAAAAATAAAAGAAGGAGATGACCAAGCTCTTCCACATCAAGATTCAGGTCAAGAAGGCCAAGATAGATGCTCTGTTCAATTCTAGTTCACAGGTTAATCTCATAGCAACGAATATGGTCAAAAATCTTGGATTGAAGGTTCGTGATCATCCTAGCCCCTATTCATTGGGTTGGGTAAACAAGGATGTAGATATCAAGGTAACAAAGCAGTGAAAGATTAAATTTGTTGTAAGTGTTGATTTTATAGATGAAGTGGAATTGGATGTATTACCACTGGATGTATGCAAAGTAGTGTTTGGAAGCCCCTACATGTTTATGAGGGATGTTATCTTCATGCAGAGAGCCAATCAATACCACTTCATCAAGGATGGAAAAACCTTCATCATCAACATGCATAAAGGAAAATAAAAAATTGCATTGGTAAATGCCATCCAAGATAAGAAATTGATTAGTTCTAGCAAGAAATATGTGTACCTTTTTCTAAGAGAAAATCAGTCTAGTGAAGAGTTGTTAAAAGTAAATACATCCCTCGAAGGGTGTACTAAAGAGAAAAAACATCAGTTGGAGTAGATGCTACAGGAATACAGAGGAGTGTTCCAAGAGCCTAAAGGGATACCACCAAATAGGGATGTGGAGCATGGAATACAATTATTGCCAGAATCCCCATTGCCGAATATTGGGATGTATAGACAATTTGTTCTAGAAGAGAATGAAGTGAAGAAGTAGTTGTAACAGTTGTTGGAGCAGGGCGTGATTCGACCAAGTACCTCACCTTGTGGGTCACCCATCATAATTGTGCCCAAGAAGGATGAGACTTGGAGAATGTGTATCAATTAATAGGGAATTGAACAAGATTACAATGAAGAATTGGTACCATTTTCCAAGGATTGATGATATGTTGGACCAATGACGCATGCCAAGTACTTCACTAAGCTAGATTTGAAATCAATATATCACCAGGTATGAGCCAATGAATAAGATACATAGAATACTCCCTTCAAGACAAGGAAAGGTTTGTATGATTAGTTGGTTATGCCATTTGATTTATACAACACACTAAGCACATTTTGAGACTACGCCCTTATCTAGTCATTTTTTACTATTTATTTAGATGATATATTGGTTTATAGTGCTACCTGGGAGGAGCACATATCACACCTTATGTAGGTGTTAGAGACCCTAAAGAAGCACCAATTGTTGGCCAATCTCAAGAAATGTGAGTTTTCTCAACAATCTTTGGTTTATCTAGGATATGTGATAGGTGGAGGCGAGCTCAAGAGAGATCCCACCAATATGGAGGCCATCATGAAATGGCCAATTCCTACAAATTGCATAGAAGTTAGGATATTTGTTGGGGAAACAAAGTACTTGCAAATGTTCATAGCTTCGTTTTCAACAGTAGTTGCACCACTCCACACAATAATAATAGGGAGTAAGAGTTTTCAGTGGGGGAAGAATCAACATAAGGCTTTCGATGAGCTGAAAATAAATATCAGTCAAGCACCACTTCTTGCACTCCCAAATTTGCAGAAGCCCTTCAAAGTGGAGACAAATGCAAGTGGGTATCCCATGGGAGTAGTCTTGATGTAGGGAGGAAGGCATGTATGCTATCATTCTGAAGTATTTTATGGGGCGGTTCTCAACTACCCTACCTACGACAAAGATCTCTATGCCTTTGTACAAGATGTCAAAAAGTGGAAGCACTATCTGATGGGAAAGGAGACCATCATCCACATAGATCACCAACCAATCCAGTATTTGCAGGCCCAGAGTAAGTTACAACAAAACATGGACTATAAATGGATGGGGTTCTTAAAATAATTTCATTTGGTCATAAAGTATAAGAAGGGTAGCACAAACAATTTGGAAGACATGCTTTCATGACCACCCACATCCAAGATTACAACTTTCGGAACTATGATGCACTTGGATCCTTTTACCCATGATGCATACAAAGAGGCATACACATAAGATGAGGACTTTAAGGAGGTGTTTCAACAACTATAAGGCCAAATTCATATAGAAGAAGGTGACAACAAGGTTGACTATCAGTTCCAAAAAGGTTTACTCTACAAGCTTGACAAGCTCTATATCCCTAAAGGTGAACAACTACAACTTATCATGGAGGCTCACACCTACAAGGTTGTAGGAAATTTTGGTGTCAGGAAGACAATTTCCAATTTATAGTGGTATGTGTACTGGCCCATAATGCAAGAAGATTAGCACATTATATTAGAGGATGTATATTGTGTTGTACCATCAATCCCAATAACAAGAAGCAAGGTATATTGTGTTGTACCATCAATCCCAGTAACAAGAAGCAAGGTATATACCATTCCTTAGTTGTACCCACTCGACTTTGGGAAAGCATTTCTATGGATTTTTTGGGAGGTTTACCGACCATGTGGAAGGGACATGACTATTTATGTGTGGTAGTTGACAGGTTCAACAAGATGTGCATTCTCATTTCTTGTAAAAAGACCATCAATGGACAAGAAGCAACAAACAAGTTCTTTGAACATGTTTGGGTGCACCTTGGGATACCAAGGAGCATCATTTTAGATAGGGATACCAGATTTCTCAGTGCATTTTGGACTACATTGTGGGAGAAGATGGACACTAAGCTCAAGAGGTCTACAACATTCCTTACACAAACATATGGACATACATAAGTAGTCAACATGACTTTGGTGCAAATTTTGAGGGGTTACAATCAAAAGCATCCGAAAAACTAGGATGAAAATATGATCTATGTACAACACTCTTATAACATAGCAGTCCACACTTTTACTGGTAAGTCACCTTTTGAAACTTGCTTTGGATATTTTCCAACTTCACCCTTAGATGTTGTATATGGACATCATGGAGGAGTGAGGGAGAACCTCACAGGAGATTAATTAAAGGTATACAAATTTGTTGAGAATATCAAGTAGATCCATTTGCAAGTATGGGATGTTGAAGAAGTCATAAGAAAAGTACAAGTCTAGACAAGACCAACACAAAAGAGGGAGAACATTTAGAGTGGGAAATAGAGTATAGTTACAACTAAATAAGGAAAGACTACAGGGTCCTAGTAAGAAGATCAAGGCTCTACGGTATGGTCCTTTTGAGGTATTGGAAAAGGTGGGAGATAACGCCTACAAAATCATTCTAACCCCATACATGTGCATTTACTCAATAATGAATGTGGAGAATCTCAAACTCTATGAGCTCTCCATGTTGGATTACGAGGAGCATTAGGTCCTACCTTCCATAGAGGACTTAGCACCAGATGATCATGCAGAGTTGGCAAAGGACACAATTTTGCAGAAGCGACCCATAACTACAAGACAAGGGAAGCATGACCTTTGGAAGATTGGACTGCAAGGACAACTTTTAGGCAAAGAAAAGTGGTACTCCAGGGAGAAGGTAGAGGAAAAATTTCCTCACCTTATTCAATAAAGATTTTGGGGACCAAAAGCCTCCCTAAATGGGGAGTATGATATGGATTGGATCATTATACTATTTTCCATCTATATCGATGCTTTTAGAGTGGCAACAATTGGAGGAATTAGCTTGTAGGGCCATTTTAGTGGCAGGTTCTAGTTTGGAAAATTGGGGTCTGGAACCTTCTGGAGCCATTTTGAGGCATCAAACAATATTTTTTGGGGTTAAAACTTACTTAACGTAGCTTGGATCCCGTGCATCAATTAAATCTTGTATGCAAAAGTTATGCCTCACAAAAGTTGACCGATCGTGTTGACCACCATGGTACGAGAGGAGGCCATGTTAACCCCCGTTACTCATGCATATGGGGCTAGCCACGTGTGTAATTTCAAGAAGATTCTAGAAGGTTCAAAAACCTATCAAAATTGAGGGTTGAGGAAGTCAAAAACTTACCCCTAGATGATTATCAAGCTATGTTAAATATCGGGCCACTAGGAGGAGAAGGAGTTCCATTCTATGTTATTGTATTTTGTTCCATAGTATAAAAAAACATCTAGGAGTGGGAAATTAGAGAGCATGACAGAGGGGGTTAATGTTCTATAGTATCCTAACAGGCCATAGGTCTCAGGTAACTCCATTGAGAGCACCTTCTCCTTTGTACTTGCATTATTTCCATACCAGAGAAAAGAGAGCAAATCAACCTCACCTTCTAGCTGGGTTTTCTCTCGTAAGGGTTTCCTAGAGCAAATCTTTGTGTTATTTTGTGGATGGTGTGTAATTGTATTTTACTATCCTATATTTTCCGCATTTTATCTATTTCATGCATAAGTAGAAAATCAATAACTAAATATTCTAGAATCTAAAGGAATTTAACCTTCATAGTGTAGATTTTAGTTTTATTTATCAAATATGTTGTGATGAACTATTCCAGTGGAATATCCATGGAATTTTACATATCAATTATAGCATAACAAAATTAACATAAATAACAAACATCATTCTACGTAATAAAACATAAAATACACTTATCTTTTAATGAAAATAACCAATTGGTTGCAAACCTTAGACATTCCTCTCCACCATGGACTTTGTTATTCATTCACTCTCAACAACAAGTCACCCCCGAGCTAGGGCTACAACTCCACCAGGAAAAGGATACCTACACCAAACTTAGGTCCAACAACACACAAATTTAGGAAAAGGCCAATGGCACCAACTCTAGCAACAGTCCCACCTCACAGGCTCTCATTCCCCAAAGCCTATCCCACCCAAAGAAGTGAACCCATTCACTGCTCCACAATCCTTTGGCTTCCCACTTCCTTTCCAGGGCTTCAATAACCCGCCGAATAGGGATTCTTGGAGCTCTGTAGCACTTGGAACACAAGGCTTCTCAAAGAGTTACAATACCCATGATTAGGGCAACACACAGGGAAACCTCTTTCCCAAAAATTATCTCACCCAAAGAGACTATTCCATAGGCCTGACAACCTGCTTCTTCAACCCAAACCACCAAGGATTTACAGGGTAACAACAACTTCACAGCTCTCACTCTCTAGGAAATGGTACGAATGACAGAGTGGAAGAATGGAATGGAATGAATGAGAATTACACTAAATTCCCAACTTCGTATTTGCGTGTTCCTATCTTGACACATGGCACTCAAAGAACTAACTTTTTCTCCACTTGGTGATTTGTTCCCCTCACTTAGGAACTTAGGATAAAATCATATCATAAGACTTAGGACTTTAGAAATATATTATAATCTTCCCTTGGATTAAGCCCCCTTGACTTGGCCCCTTTTTCTTAAGCCCTTATCCCCCTTTCCCTCTCGTGGAGTCCTACCCCCCATACTCTTTCGTTTGACTTGGTCTGCAACAATGATGTATTTTACTAATAATATGGGTGTGATTACAAATTACAATGCTAGGCTCACTCGCCTTATATCACACAAGCACTCCATCCCATGACATCCTGGATCACCAGCCTATAAAATATATGTACATTTACAATATGGGGTTCAAACTAGGGGTATTACATCAATGATATAATAACTCCATTCTTTGTGGCTGACCAAGCATTGTTGGAGAAAATAACACATCAAAACCATTAACGATTTTGAAAGTTCAAGTATCATTTCAGAATAATTAAAAATATGAAAATATGAATGGAGATGTGACTATTCAAGACAATCAAAATAATACACGGGTATGTTTTGACACTTAATACCATCGATAAGAATATTTTACACAACTCTGGTTGAGGTCAAAACTCAAACTTTGCAAGGAGAAAGATTGATAGGGAGGTTTGGAAGTTGCTTAACACACACAACCATTAAACACGCCTCAATAGGAAGCATAATACATTAACACTAGTTTAGCCTTCCAATTGACAGATTTTCAAGTATCCCTTCACTGCCACTACCGCCACCTTACATGCCACGAGTGTCACTTTTAATGCTAATTTCAATTGAATGAATAATCGTGCCACCCTCTAAGAAAACCAAAGGAGATAATATCCTCCACTACCACTGACACTGTCATCATGATGATTGATATCAGATGAATTAATAAAGAATTTATACATTAATAACGATGTTTGAAATCTCTCCTTCTCTAAAATTTTAACTTAAATTTTTTCATATCAATGAAAAATATATTCACTTATCATGATTAATAAAAAATCTCACACATAATATCTCAAAGCATGGTATTGATCCATACGTCAAATAAAAAAAACTTATGTCTAAGCTAAACTTTAGAGATTGGGAATTTTCATATGAATAAACAAATAAATAATCCATGATATTGGTTGAACTCGCTGAAACTACTATACAAAAGTTCAAACATTGAAACAAATCGATTCCTAAAATCTCTATTGAAGGCCTCAACACCATATAGGGCACCAAAATAATCTAATATATCTAGGGGCTAATAGTAGAGAGCCCTCAACACTAAAGTTGGGCACATGAGCTTGCATAGAGAGTAGGTCGTGAAGTAGCTACGCATTCTTTCTAAGGTCCTTAACGTGCTAATACGCGGAGAGGTGCACTAAATGAATAATTACGATGAGGAGATCCGAGGCGAGTTGTGGATATGCCATAGAGGAGGCAACATGTTGAGGTACTAAATGATTGGAATTTAACAATTTTATCTCAAACACATTTTTTTTATATTTATTTTTTTCAAAAATTTATCAATAAATTGATTTTATTTTAACCCATGCAATTAAAAATATGTTTTTTTTTTTTTACATATAGAGAGCTCATAAAATATAAAATATAGGAGGTTCTTAAAAAGAAAGAAATCAAAAAGTTATGTGATTTGGACTTTTAATCATCATCAAAATTTGACTATATAATTTTTAGTTAAAATGTAATTTTTCATTATTGAAATTGCATTTTAATGTATTAATGAATTTAATATCTTCAAAAATCTCTTTTGCATTAGGATTGTGCAATCTCGACAATTTATATCAACAATTCTTTTAAAAATTTTAGTGAGATTTTGAGTAAAAATTATCTTAAAAAAAACATCCATTTTCTTATATTATTTAAGTTGAAATTATATTTTTGTCTTGAAGTAAGATTTAAAGCACTCACTCTCTATATATAATGTTGATGTATGCAATTTTTTTATAATTATTTATTGTTTAGTTTATGGAATTGTGTATTTTTGGGGGAAGAGCTTATATTGTAACTAAGTGTTATATTTGGTCTCATGTATGAGACTATATGTTATTAGAAGGCACATGACTCTAATGGAGGTAGCCTAAGTGATGACTAAAGGGACATTGGCTTTCTTGTAGATAATTTCTAGATTTAAATTGCCTTGTTTATCCTCAAATAAGCCTTAAACCTCTTTTTAATTGGTTAAGAAATCATATTCCTTGGACATAAGGAAACAAGTTGACACAACAAGCCTTAAAAGCATCTAACAATACCAAATTATTTTAAGTGACATGATTTTTTTTAATAATAGTGATGAGTAAATCTGTRTTTTTTAATATCAACAAACCATCACTATCCTCACTACAAATTCACAACTAAATTATAATAAGTTTTACTTAACTGAATTATAATAAATTTTATTSAAACAGGAATATTCCAATTGAAAACAAATAAATGAAGATTCCAACTTCAAAATGAGTCTTCGAGTGGGCTAACTCGGGGAGCAATCTTCCCTCSCAAGTTATCTTTTAGGRAGGTCTTCAGGGARCCCCATTTTAAATTTCARGCCAATCCAAAACCCTGATTGATTTTCTGAACATCTGGGTTGATTTAAAATGGGGCAAAATTTTTGGAGAAAAATTCCGAAATGTATGAAACTTTGCAAAACTCAAACTACCACTAAAAATCTAACCAAATTTAAMCTTTTTTTTWTTWTTTAATTATTGAAAAGGGGTATGTTTRCAACCTACTCCCATGGTATATTGGTTGTATATTGAGATATAGACATCTTCACAAAACGCGCCTAAAGCCGGGGATCTACCCAGGTCACTAGACCTGTTAGGAGTAGACATCTGGTTTCAGAATGTAACAGGCTTGGAAAACGAACTGTAGTCGGACTCACTAATTTAAATTTTTTCGGAGCATTTGATTCCCAGAAAGGTCTCTATCAATAAAAATGGGCCTGTCTTCTCGTGACGTGTTACAGAAAAATCGGCCTGTCTTGTCTCGACTTGTTACAAAAAAGAAAAAAAGGGATAAGATGGATACTTGTTCCTTCTGAACTTCGTGTTGCGTACAAATCTTTTCACTTCCATCAACAGCCCTTCAAAGCGAATAACAAGACCCCACAATAAAAAGCCCTTCAAAGCGAATAACAAGACCCCACAATAAAAGAGGAAGAAATTCTTCAGAACAGAAAAATGGATTTGGTAATCAATCGCTTCACAGTGTCGATCCTCGTTGTAGGCTGTTTGGTTGCTTGGTTTCTGCAACTTATAGCCCTCTCGCCCATTTCTCCAAACCCGTTGATTCTGAAACACAGTTATACACGAGAAGGTCCCTATGCTAAGAATAATGTTTTGCAGGTCAGTGTAGATTCAGGGATATCAATGTATTATAACGATATATTGTTGTTAATTATACTGGGACTAATATTCAGTTTTCTGAAATTGCCAAAACGCATTATATGTGTTCAGGCTGTTGAGAAATTGGGGGAAGGGATGCTGGACAGGCCAGAAGATACAGCTGTGGACAGCCAGGGATTGATTTACACTGCCACCAGGGATGGTTGGATAAAACGTATACATTCAAATGGGTCATGGGAAGACTGGAAGATGGTTGGAGGCGCTCCTCTCGGCCTTACTGTAAGCACGAGTGGAGATGTTCTTGTTTGTATGCCCAACCAGGTAAGAGTTCGTGTCTTGACTATTTGATAGCCCCCATTACAGTCCCCATTACTTCCATAGCCGATGCCATCTACTATTGTAAGATTGAAGTAGTATAATTGGTATTCAAAAGGGTTTGGTTGGAATCGGTTGGGTTGGAATAGTAAGATTGAAGTAGTATAATTGGTATTCAAATGGGTTTGGTTGGAATCGGTTGGGTTGGAATCAGGTAAAGTAAAAAAATTAAATTTGATATAATTGCAAGTTGTTTATAGATTTCTGGAGATTTTGGGTTTCTTTAGAAACCATGAAACCATTCCTACCATCTTGTTTTCTGCCCAATTAACTATTGAAATTTCACTGAAAGTAAAGCAAATCAGCCCACTTCTAAATAAAGGATACCCTAGGATACCCTACTTGAAGAAACATCCCTTGATTTCAGGCAAATCTAAATCTATATTATATGCAATATTAACATATTGCATATTTCAAGTATAAATATTATAATTTGAGCTATACAACCTTGATATAATATTAATATATTGCATATTTCAAATATAAATATTATAATTTGAACTATACAACCTTGATATAGGAAACCTATGGGTATGCATATCAAACTAGAGTTTAAATAGGCTATTCTAAATCTACATTATCTGCATATTAATACATTGCATATTATCAGTATAAAAGATTGAAATTTGAAATATACAATCATTAATGTAATAAATATTTAAATTTGAAATATATATAACTTTGATGTAAAAGTGTATAAAAACATATCATATTGAAATTTGAAATATACAATTATTGATCATTGATGCAATAAATATTTAAATTTGAAATATATATATAATTTTGATCTAAAAACTGTATAGAAACATATTAAATTACAGTTTAAATAGGTTTGTTTTATTGTGCTGTGAGAATTTATATCTTTTATATTTATATAGGTGTAGATGCATTTTAACTCTGGATATGTTATGGGTCTAGAGGGATCAAATCCCTTTAAGTACAAACATTTTCTTAAGTTTTTCAATTTAAAAAAAAGTTTTTAATCCTTCTCTACACATAATAAATTTAGAGTTTATATATATAGACATCTTTTAACCATTAAAAAAAATTACTTTGAATTGAGCAATGAAAAATCTACAGGATCGATATCCATGTGATTCTGTATTTGATATGATAATGTTACACTGCATATTTCAAATATTAAATATTGAAAATGGGTTTGTGCTACCGTGAGACTTTATGTCTCTTGTATTTGTATGAGAAAATCGTTCTGCAGGGTCTATACCCATGTAAATCCGGATTTGATATGCATAGTGTTACACTGCTTATTTCAAATATCAAATATTGAAATTTCAGATGTGTTACTTTGAGCTGGGAAATCTATAGAGATGCATATTAAACTGGGTTTAAATGGCCCTGTGTTATTGTGAGATTTCATGTCTCTTGTCTAATTGGGTTTGTACTACTGTGAGACTTTATGTCTCTGGTATTTACATGAGAAAATATTTCTGCAGGGTCTATACCCAGGTAAGTCAGGATTTGATATGCATAGTGTTACATTGCATATTTTAAATACCGAGTATTGAAATTTGAGATGTGTTACTTTGATCTGGGAAATCTTGCATATTAAACTGGGTTTAAATGGACCTGTGTTATAGTGAGATTACATGTTTTTTATTTTTTCTTAAATGTTAGGTAAGTTTATATCCATTTAAAACTAGGTTTGATATACATATTTAGACATTGTGTAGTGCAAAGTATTAAATTAAAAAAATTGAGAAATACAAATTTGAAGTTAAAACTATATAGAGATATGTATATAAATTGAGTTTTAAATGGGTCTGTACTGTGTGACTTCATTTCTCTTGTATTTATATGTAAGAAATGGTTATCTATGCCTATACCCATCTAAATCTATTTTTGATATGCGTATTGACAGATTATGTTTTCAATATGCGTATTGACACATTGCAAATTCAAGATATACAACTTTTAGCTGAAAAACTTATGGAGATGCATATCAAATTGGGGTTTAAATGGGTTTTTGCTATTGTGAGACTGAGACTTATGTCTCTTGTATTCATAAGACATATATTATTCTACAGGGCCTGCTGAAGGTTAATGATGATCGAATATTTCTTTTAGCTTCTGAAATTGATGGAATTCCAATCAGGTTTGTTTGATTGAAACACTTTTATGTATTTGCACCTGTGACACTTACACAACCATTTGAAAGAAAAAACAGTGTTTGTGTTTGTTTTCATAAAATATAACAAGGGGTAGAGGTGGGGTTTTGTAGGTTTGCTAATACAGTTGTAGAGGCTAGCGATGGAAGTGTATATTTCTCAGATTCAAGCACCAAGTATGAGAAATTTTTCCTGGATCTTTTGGAAGCAAAACCCTATGGCAGGCTTCTGAAATATGATCCCATAACAAAGAANAGGTTTGCTAATACAGTTGTAGAGGCTAGCGATGGAAGTGTATATTTCTCAGATTCAAGCACCAAGTATGAGAAATTTTTCCTGGATCTTTTGGAAGCAAAACCCTATGGCAGGCTTCTGAAATATGATCCCATAACAAAGAACACTACGGTTTTACTCGATGGTCTTGGGTTTGCAAATGGAGTTGCTCTTTCATCGAAGGAAGACTACATCATCATATGTGAGACATGGAAGTAAGTAAATAGTATATTGACATTGGCTTAGCACTTATACTGCATATTAGACCAGAGGTTATAAAAAATCCTTTTTTTTTTTATGTTATCAGACTATTGCTTCTGTCTCTGTTCAAATATGGATACATATAGATATACAAGTTAGATTGTTTAGTGTTCCAATAAATAGTTGGATGATATATTGCTTAGGTTCAGATGCCTAAAACATTGGATCAAAGGGGAGAAGCTTGGAAGCACAGAAATATTCATAGAAAATTTGCCTGGAGGTCCTGACAACATAAATATCGCTGCAGACGGGCGGTCATACTGGATTGCTCTTGTAGGGGTAAGCATCCAACGGAATCTTATATCACTAAACCTGTTTTCAAGATATATCTCATGTGCAGGAGGAGAATTGAATAGTATGGCCGCTAATTTATTTATTTTGTGAAGCGGATACGTTCGAGAACGCTGGAATTTGTGTATAGATATGGGATTTTGAAGCATATATTTGCGACATATCCCAATCTTTTGGAATGGATTGGATTTCAGAAGAGGCAGGCTATGGTGGTGAAGGTAGGAGAGCACGGTCAATCCATCACAAGTTTGGACGATTCCAATGGGAAGGTTATGTCATTAGTTACATCTGCGATGGAGGTGGGAGACTATCTTTACCTGGGCAGCCTCCACGCCAATTTTCTTGGCCGATTAAGTGCAGATAAATTTCGCGTTTAAATCTAATCAGTATGAAAAGGTGACTAGCATGCCATTTGCAATTTGAGCCTGAAAACCCTACCTAGGCCAGCGATTACTTTGGGGCCATTTGATTGCTCACACATTCAGTAGGATTTTTAAGGGTATTCTAACTGTTTTATGTTTTGTGTTTAGGACTTTTAGGGTAGTCTAACATATTCTGTTTAATTTTTTCCCAAATTCAATTAGAAATGAAATTGTTGGATATGCAGATTTTAATGGTTGTTTTTTCAGCCTACAGATAAGACCAATGTTTAGTTCAATGTTAATTGTTATTTTTCTTTATTTTACAATACTATTTTTGTTGTTGAGGAATTTAACCTGGGTGAGGAGGATAACAATCATTCTTCCCAACCACAAGTTAAACCTGACCTAAACTCAATGGACCAATAAAAAATGTTATTGATATTTTTTAAATATTAATTTTATTGTAAATTTTAATAATTATTTAACATTAAAATAACAATAAATCAAAACTTATATTAATACTGAAAATTTAATTTAATGATTATTTAAAATTGAAGCAAATAACAAACCAAAATTGTATATAAATTAATCCTTTCACAAATACAAGTTGGATTTTATTGGATTTAATTATTAAAACAATGAATGAATCAAAACTTAGAAATATGTTTAATCCTCAATTGGATTTAATTATTAAAACAATGAATGAATCAAAACTTAGAAATATGTTTAATCCTCAAGCATGATACCTTCATGGTTCCTTACCATTATTCTTTCTATTTAGCATCTTCATTTTTAAGAAAGTCAAAATAAAATTCAAAGTATTCTTCTATACATCTAACAAAATGTTCTTCTTTACCCTGTGCAAATTTCATTCAAACTTAGTCTAACTTATTATTATCTTTCACTCTTACCTTTTTCATTATGCAAATTTAATCTAAACTAAGACGAGCTTATTATTATTTTCCTCTCTTGGATCAATCTAATGTCTTCTTCTCAATAATTGGCATGGCTACTAGGGAAGCATGCAAAAGGATTGTTCCTTTTAAATCTAGAGCACTAAGAGGGGTTTTCTTAGGGCTAAAATTTGTAAAGAAGACATTGTGAGTGCCTTAAACAAAATGAAGAATGAAAAATCTCCTAGTATGGATGGTTCTCCCCTAGGAATTCTTCAAAAAGATGTTGATGGTAGTAGGACATGATATGTTGTGCATAACTAAGGACGTATTTCATTCAAAGAGAATGGATGAATTGCAATATCAAGAATTAATTACATTGATTCCTAAAAATTCAATGAGAGACAATAATAGTGATTAACGCCCAATCACTTTGATTAATGTGCCCTATAAGATTTTGGCCAATCTCCTTGTTTTCAAGATCTAGTAGGCTCGTTTGACCTAAGAAAACAAAGTTTATTCAAGGAAAATATCATCTTGATATTGTTTTTATAGCTTGGGAGAGCATTGAGTGGGCGAAGGAGTCTAGTCAACAAATTATTTTTGCTCAAAATTGATCTTTGATCAGACTTATGATAGCATGGATTGGTGCTTTATAATGAACGTGCTTTCTTGGTTGCATTTCAGACATCACTCTGTTTCTTATGGTTAACTCTCCCTTATTCAATTATTTAATGGGGTTCTGTCAGATAAAATTGTGTTACATAAGTCTATTAGGAAAGGGTGCCCCTTGTACCATATTTTTATGGTATTGTTATAGATGCTTTGGGTTATCTTTTGATGCTACCAAGGTGCATGGATAAGTTAGACGCATTTTATATTACTATGAGTAGATGTGATTAATAATCATTTTGTTGATGAATCTCTTCTTTCCATTCATCTCTTTCAAAGTTTAATCAAGAAGACTTTAGAACGCACCATGGATGGGGCAATGGTAAGTGATGCCAATTCTAACTTTTTGTTTATTTTTGTTGAGGATAGATCAACATGGTTGAGACAAATTTAGAAACATATGAGGGATGACGACATTTTCCACTATTTGAAAAGTCCTTTTGGAGTTAATATATCCCTCAAATATGTGGAAGTGGTGTCTAAAAAATATTCAAACTAAAATTAAACGTTGGTTGGTTTAGGGACCTTCCTTTGGTTGGAAAGATTATTATCCTTGGTAAAATTATCCATTTTCTTCATATCTATTATGTCTCTTTCTAGTTTCCTTTGTTGATATTATGGTAGCTGCGGGATTTATTTACCTCCATGTGTAAACCTGATGAGGATAGAATACTTTGGGAAGCAAGAAGAAACCCTAATGACTTGGCTAATAACCCTAGAAGACTTGTCGGCTCAAGAAGATAATTTATATTAGGTTATTAGCCTCCAAGAGAAGAAGTCGAACAGAAATAATAATAAATATTGAACAAACAGATACCCAGAATGAAAAGTCGGCCCAGGCAGTTAGCCAGAATTAGTATAAATACAGGAGGCCAGTTCTCATTCTGGTAGGCAGTCTCAAAATTGCAAAGTAACAACTTGTGCGCACTGCAGTGCCCAGTTTTGTGCTCAGGTTTGGAGGAGAGTTGCTGATACAACTGCTACAGCTAGCAGTTACGTTTTGGCTTGGAATATCTTTTGGCTAGGGTTTGGACTATCTGATTAGCTCTTGTTGGTGCGCTATCCTTGGGGAAAGGTGTGCTACCCTTTGTTTGGCTATCTTGCCTAGGGTTTGCTTCCATAGTAATTCTCTATCAAGGTTAAGGTGCTCGGAAGGTGGCTTCGGCCTATGGTTTGGTGACAATAGCAATATTGTCAATGGTAAAACGAGCACATCCATTATATTCTAACAAGTTATGGGCCCACACCTCCTTCATTCAGTCTAACCGTTGGAAGGAAACATAGCCGTAAGGATATTAAGCTCGTTGAAGAACTGTTGCTAGGGTTTCTAGCAGGAGCAGTCACCATAGCACTGTCGCTAGGGTTACTAGCAGGGGCAGTTGCAGAAACCTTAATCCTCTCGTTGAGGCACCTTAAGTGAAAGGATTGACCTAATTTTCGGATAGATCAGTGCGCCCTAGCCTAACACATCTCCTGGTACTCTTAGCAAGCCAAGACGTCAAGTTTGAGTTTTTGATCAGATCTAGGGTTGACCAAGTCAAAGCAGCCATGACTTACTCTATGAAGTCAAAAAACAAGTTAGATGGAGCTTCTAACTTCAGAGCATGGAAGACAAGGATTGACCTCATGCTTGCCAAGAATAAAGTGCTAGATATCGTGAAAGGAAAGACCGTGAAACTAGAGTTTGAAGAAGGAAAAGAGAAGGAACCGCATAACGTTGTAGTTATGGAGAAGTTCAAAGACAGTGACATCAATGCTATGAGTATCATAGTGGAATCTATAAAAGACCATTTGATACCCTACATCTCCCATCTTGACTCATCGAAGAAGATGTACGATGCGCTAACAAACCTCTTCTCAATTAGAAACATTGGACAAATAATGAGTCTGAAGAATGAGCTCTGTGACATGAAGATGAATGATGATAACAACATAACATCATACTTTGTGAGAGTCTCTCAGTCAAGAGATCAACTACAAGCTATTGAAGAGATCGTTTCAGAGAAGGAATTGGTAAACATAGTACTGAATGGTCTTCCCAAGAAATGGGATGCATTTGCCGCAAGCATGAACACAAGGAAGGAGTATCCTACATTTGAAGAACTTTGGACTTGCTGTGCTCAAGAAGAATCAAGGATCAATGCAAAAGAGAAACCCCAAAAGAAGTACGATGATCAAGCCTTCACAACAAGATTCAAGGTTTTCAGGAACAAAATGAAGTTTGGTTCAAGGAGGAAGCCAAATCAAGAGAAAGATATTTCAGAAATACAATGCTTCAATTGTCGAAGGTATGGTCAATACAAGAATCATTGTCCCAAGCTGAAGAAAAGGAAGGAGAAACACGAACCACCAATTGTCGAAGAAAATGAACCTACAAAGAAGACTAACCAGGATGAAAGAGACTTCTTCTTCTGAAGGTAACAATACTCTTCTTAGTTCTTGTACATATCTTGTTTGCATCGTCTTTGTACATATCTTGTATATCTATCTCTTGAAAGATAATGTCTTCCAAGAAGAACCATACCTATGAAAAAACAACAAAATAAGGATTGCTATCATTATACAAGTTAGATCATACAAATCATGTGGAAGCTATTACAAGATAAGCCGAAATCAGAATCAATCATGAAGAGACTTAGAAGAAGCAAAGACAGAAAGAAGTCAACAATCAAGAGAAAATTGGAGAAAGACTTATGACGTTTTGCAGAAAACAATAAGGATGCAGACAAAAACGTGGACTATGTCAGACAGAGGGAGCCAATTATATGCACTCATACATGAAGCAAGGATTAGGAGGGAGCTCACCCTATGATCCATTGAAGATGATGAAGTATATATCCATGATAGCAGCCATGAAAGACAGTACATGTTCAATTCAACCACAAAAGAAGACCTCTTCGAATAAAAGCCTTAAAGTATCCCTAGTTGTCCATCCAGATCTGTGGTTCTATGATGAAAAAAAGAAATGGAATCTTTAGGGCATGGAATCTACTCCATGGACCTAAGGGCTAACGAAAAACATGAGGAAGAAACATGAAGATTCCAAGAAAGAGAAGCCAGAACAACCAATCATTGTATCGAGAATCACAAGACTACCAGCCTGATATGAACTCACTAAAAGCAATAAAGAAGAGGAACTGAAAATCTTGATGAAGAATAGTGTATGGAAGACTTATGAAAGTATTGCGAGATCTAGAACCAGAGGTTCTCCCAGATGGAGGGAGAAGACTATGATGATTACTTGTTCCAGTAAACCATACATATCTCTACATGAGTCATTATATCATCCGCAACATCCATGAGTCAGAGTTCTACCTCAGATGAATGCAAAGAATGTTCTCCATAGAAATTGAATAAAGAGCGTATGAAGAGCAACCTCAAGACTTTGAGGCATACCAGAAAGAGACCCTTGTGTGCGGATGGAAGAAGATAACTTGGTGGAGAACCTCCAATGCACAACAAAAGCGTGGTGAAGATTCTCTATAACAAAGATTATATCAGAATGATTACTCAGAAGATCGGGATGATGCATTGCCAATCCATGACAAAGATCTCATGATGACAGAAGAAGTGCCACATGGATATGTTCCAGTTTGACTCTTGCCACAATGTTGTGAGCTAGTAAGAGGAATCCAACAATGATATACTTTATTGACCAGAATTAAACCAGTGTTCCACTCCGAAGTACATTTGAAATCAAGCATTACATTATCCGTGATGAAGTCGAGAAAGGAGAAAGTGGTTCTTTAGTACATATCTCCACAGATGAGTAGATAAGAAAACATTCTGGTAAAGCTTCTATCCAAGATGAAAGAGTTTGCATACTCAAGCTGGAGCTTGTGGAGATGACTTCCTTATTGAAAAAGGAAGAGATGACTCCCAGGTTGGGAGGGAGCACTGATATGTATTGATTTATGGACAGTCATTTTTCAGTTCGAAAAATGGTCCAGGATGAGTAGTTTCCTTTCCAGTTCGGAAAGTGG
>ML795640.1:184510-233615 GCA_009831015.1 Picea engelmannii
ACTGCAAAATCTCCCACTAAACCCAGGTTTATCACAGACCCAAGATAAACTTGATCTATCAAGACCGAGCCAAACCCTCAGCAACAAAGGCGTCCCTTTGAAGCCAAAAACGAGCTCTGATACCACATGTAAGTTTTAAACCTACGAAGTAAAGTAATGCATATAGATTCTTAAGCAATACAAAAATTAATCAATGGCTCATACACAGAGTACACAGAGATTTTATACCGGAAACCCTCAACCGGGAAAAACCTTTCTTATTTTTATTATCTCGAATTTCACCATTTGCCATACAATATATACAATGTTTTTAGGTATTCCGTAGATACCAAAACCCTAATCCCTTAATCCGGGATTAATTTACAAATATACTAAAAATAGCAAAAACCGCCCCCAAAAAAACATTTTGGGGCGCTGCCCCGAACGTTGCGCATAACTAGGGGGGGGCATACCTGCCCCCCCCCTGGGACCCCCCTAGGAAAGCGCCCGATGCACACGACAGAGCTCTAGGTGAAGGGATCGTCAGACGCAATTGTCGTATCTGACGCAGCCACACACACACACATGCAAAGAATATAACACATATCCAACACAGGGTGCACTTTGATTAGTGTAGGAAGAATGACCCAGGGTGGGGAATGGTCCATGTTTAGAAGACATAACAATTATTCTTCCTTGCTTAAGAAGAATAGTCCAGATATCTCATTGTTCTACTATGAGGGAAGATATTCTTTCAGATCTCACAGATGTGAGTGGAAGATTGGCCCAGATGATTCAGTTTATATCATAACATTGTTTCTGTGCAGGTTGATATCAGATGATTGTTATGAAGATTGTATGATAGTAGGTGTATACTTCTGTGGTGGATGTGTTCCACTGTTTGTGACTATACGTTGTTGATCAATTACTTGTGTGTTACTTGGTGTGGTAGTGTACCATTGGATTGTAGTTATGTACTACTATGGATGGACATAGTTGTGTTCTATTTTGTTTCGATTGCCTTGAAGACTATCAACAATATTGGAAATGATTATCAATTAGATAGATAATCAAAGGACAAACATTTCCCAGACGGAAAATGGTTCAAAGCATTTACTCTTCTAGATTATAAAAATGGCTCTTGTATCACTCTGTGGAGTGGGCATCATGTCTAATTACTCAGATAGAATATGGTTTCGAGAGATGATGTAGCTGGTGACACTGATGATGATGATGGTGCTCATGATCTAGTCATGATCTAGTCTATACAACTATGTTGATGCTACCTAGTGAATGGTATGTTTTTGTGCTCAAGACCATTACCTGTAATACCTCCCTAGTTAGGAGGGAGTGTTGATATTATGGTAGTTGCAGGAGGTATTTACCTCCACGTGTAAACCTGACAAGGATAGAATACTCCGGGAAGCACGAAGAAAACCTAATGAGTTGGCTAATAACCCAGAAGACTTGTCGGCTCAAGAAGATAATTTATATTAGGTTATTAGCCTCTAAGAGAAGAAGTCGACCATAAATAATAATATATACTGAACAGACAAATACCCAGAATGAGAAGTCGGCCCAGACAGTTAGCCAGAATTAGTATAAATACATGAGATCGGTTTTCATTTTGACAGGCAGTCTCAAAATTGTATAGAAGCAACTTGTGCGCACTGCAGTGCCCAATTTTGTGTGCAGGTTTGGAGGAGAGCTGTCGGTGCAACTGCTGCAGCTAGCAGTTACGTTTTGGCTTGGAATATCTCTTGGCTAGGGTTTGGACTATTTGATCAGCTCTTGTTGGTGCGCTATCCTTAGGGAAAGGTGCACTAACCTTTGTTTGGCTATCTAGCCTAGGGTTTGCTTTCAGAGTGATTCTCTGTCAAGGTTAAGGTGCTCTGAGGGTGGATTCGACGTATGGTTGGGTGACAATAGTGATATTTTCAATGTTAAAACGAGCACATCCATTATATTCTAACATCCTTATGGTGCTCATTTTGATCATCTAGAAAAGATTTGAATAGGTTTCCTATGGTCCAAATTTGGAGGTGTTCATTCATTCCCTTTAGTTCCCTAATACATGTGTACTCTTTTTATAGAAGGAGATGAACTTGGCCTCATTGACATTACCTTTCAAATGGATTTTCTATCATCCAAGTTGATTGTTTGATGCTCAATTGGGGACAAACCATGGAAGTGTTGCTCAAACACAAAATATTTACTAGAAAACACATAAACATGAACAAGGGACCTCTTTTACTCAATGATGCCATTGTTTCACTATGGGGCTTTAGCACTAACATATCCCTTGCTCTACAAAGAATATGGGAAGCATGAAATTTTTTTTTTCTCTTAATTGGCATGGGAATAGTTGAAGAAGATTATTTTCTCTTTCATGTCATTCAATTTGGAAAAGGAAAGACCATCGATCCACTTTATCACATCTACTTGGATTTCTTCCCAAAGGCTAGCTAAAAAACAGATTATAACGTGGAAAGAACTTTGGGATGAAATACCAGTGTGAAAGACTTTGGCACAATCTTTTTTTCCAATAAAATGGTTCTTTTAAACTTTATTAAAAAAATGTATTTACATGCATTTTATGCAAAAAAGTAGGTCGCATAAAGTAAGTGTCGTGATCAAAATCCTAGCATCTATCACACACCCAAAGACCTACAGCAAAAGGATAAAGAGTCCATGCCTAAATGATCCATAAACAATAGTCTTATGGCCTATCTGTCTTAGAAACATGGATACTAAAATGAAGAATTGATTTAATTGTAAACTCTTCTCGCTATTTTGCTATGCATTAAATTTGATTGTAATAAAACTTGTAAATTGTAATTTAATTGAAAAAAACATAATTACAGTAAACAATCATTAACATAACAATAATGTAGAGATTATCTTGGGAAAACCGACAAATAACATCTCTTAAAGTCAAGAAGGGCATTAAAGTCTTCAACCTCGACGAATGGATGAAAAAACAATTAACCCCAAGTTGCCTAATCACCCCTAGAATATATGGACTCCCTAAGATCCACAAGGAAGGAGCCCCTCTAAGACCAATTGTCAACACAATCGATTCCCCAACCTATGAACTAGCCAAGTACGTGGCAAGAATCCTAGGACCATTAGTCGACAAAATAGACCCATACATCAAGGATTCAAGAGACTTCGTGGAACTCATAAAAGAGGAGAAAATTGAATCAAAGAATATGCTCATCAGCTTTGATGCAGTCTCACTTTTTAATAAGATCCCGTTAAATGAGGCCATTCAAGTT
This sequence comes from Picea engelmannii, assembly GCA_009831015.1. Lineage (NCBI taxonomy): Eukaryota > Viridiplantae > Streptophyta > Pinopsida > Pinales > Pinaceae > Picea > Picea engelmannii. The sequence continues at coordinate 187,768 of ML795640.1, forward strand.
ATAAATGAGGTAGCAGACCCTCAAACAGCTAGACTAGAAGTGTGTCTAAAATCAACTTTCTTCAGCTTCCAAGGAGATTTTTTCGAACAAACAAGCGGAGTAGCCATGGGATCCCCTTTATCCCCAATTGTAGCCAACCTCTACATGGAGAAGTTTGAGAAAAATTCCCTTGAAACATACCCCCTGAAACCATCAAGATGGAAAAGGTATGTTGACAATACCAACGTCAAGTGGCCTCACGGCAAAGAAGAACTAGACAGATTCTTTGAGCACCTCAATGGAATTTTTGAGAACATCAAATTCACCATGGAACTAGAAGATAACAATAGCATACCCTTCCTAGACATACTTATGACTAGGAAACATGATGTCACACTTGGGCACAAGGTTTTCAGGAAGAAAACTCACACAGACAACTACCTTCATGCTGAATCCCACCACCACCCCTCTCAAAAGATGGGGGTTCTCAACACCATGGCCATAAGGGCGACAAGAATTTCTGACAAGGAACATCTTAAAGAAGATATAGACCACTTAACTAAGGTCTTCAAGAACATTGGATATAGAGATAGAGACATCAAAAAAGCAATAGATAAGAAGGAAAGAAGGACTCATACACAGAATGATCAAACCTCCAACATTAAATCCTTTCTTCCCTACATTCGGGGTGTCACAGACAAGATTGCCAAGGTATTAAAAAGAAAAGAAATTATGACCTCCTTCAAACCCCTAATTACTATCAGACAAAGAATGAAGTCTATAAAGGACCCTATAGACCACCGAAAAGAGAAAGACATCTACAAGGTCTCTTGTTCATGTGGGAAATGTTACATTGGTGAAACTGGACGATCATTTCAGGTAAGGATTAAGGAACACGAAGAAGACATTAGAAATGAACACACTCGCACTTCCGCCTTAGCAGAACACTCCCTCAAAACCAAACATCATGTTTTCCTTGAGGATACCAAGATACTAGCAAAAGAGGATCACTACTACAAAAGACGCTTAAGAGAAATAGACCACTTAACTAAGGTCTTCAAGAACATTGGATATAGAGATAGATATATCAAAAAAGAAATAGATAAGAAGGAAAGAAGGACTCGTACACAGAATGATCAAACCTCCAACATTAAAGCCTTTATTCCCTACATTCGGGGTGTCACAGACAAGATTGCCAAGGTATTAAAAAGAAAATAAATTATGATCTCCTTCAAACCCCTAATTACTATCAGACAAAGAATGAAGTCTGTAAAGGACCCTATAGACCACCGACAAGAGAAAGGCATCGACAAGGTCTCTTGTTCATGTGGGAAATGCTACATTGGTGAAACTGGACAATCATTCCAGGTAAGGATTAAGGAACGCGAAGCAAACATTAGAAATGAACGCACTCACACTTCCGCCTTAGCAAAACACTCCCTCAAAACCAAACATCAATATGTTTTCCTTGAGGATACCAAGATACTAGCAAAAGAGGATCACTACTACAAAAGACGCTTAAGATAAGCTCTAGGGATAATCAAGCACCCCAACAACATGAACAGAGACGACGGCCTAGAGGTAAGTAGTTTTTGACACCCATTAATCAACAAAATAAGGGACCATCGTGGACCAAATCAGGTATGACATTGACCTTTTCCTTTCCTTTCCCTGCTTGTTTCGGTTTAATTTGAATAGGTTCTTAGGTTTAGAGGTCTAACTATACTAGTCTTATTACTACTATAAAAATTCCAATTTAAAAACTTGTCACTATATATTTTATTAATTAAACCCTATATACCCTAATCCTTTTACAAACCCTAAACCCTCATTCATATTAAAATATACCTTACAAATTATATTAAAACACTATCAATTCAAATAATAAGTTATGATTAAAACCTAATTTCCTTATGACTAAAACCTAAAAATAAAAAAAATAAATAAATAACCTCCTAATTCTAAAATTAGGATAGCCGACTTAGTTAATAATTTTTAAATTAAAAATTGTCTTGCATCTAAAGTATTAATTGATGACGATCAGCTAGCTCTCATTTGACGATTAGTCTTGATGATGAATCCTGATTCGGATATGAAACGTTGATGACAAAATGACACCAACTGTGGATTATCCGAACAACACATGCGAAACTCCTCACCACAGAAACTTGAAAACAGAAATAACATCTCTTGTTTGTATTTAAATTGATCTCAAGCATATATTCATATTATAATGGCATTGATGGCAAAACACTAGATTTACCAATGGCTCGAACAACCTTCAATACACTTGGAAATTCTTAGGAATAACAACAAAACTTCTTGTTTTTTGCCTTGATAATATATTCCTCCTTTGGATTGTGCCTTCTTCACCTTATTAGCACGAATTCAATCCACATAGAATTCCATCTTCCCTCCTAAATTATATCTTCCATTTCCCCCTTAGCTCTCCATTTCTCCCACCTTTTATGCGGCTTTGAAAATGATCGGGATTCCAACCTTTCTTTTCCCCAAAATCCCTAATAGATCCAACGTTGTTATGGTATTTTGGGAGATCAAATGATCAAATTTTATGCTGAAATTTGGGGGACATGTGGAGATAGTTGTCATCTTTCTACAATGAAAATTTCATTGCAAATAGACTCCATGTGACTAAGTTATGGCTAAATTACATCTACATCCATTTCAGATTCTAAGGAGTAAACAAATGAATCTAAGGTTGATTTTTGATGGCATGTGTAGGTGTGTGTGTCCTCCCCATATTGAAACTTTTGTCTACATCTAACTTCACATATATACCCCTATCATGTCAAAAATACACAACTAGTTTTAACTCTTGTCCCCTTCTCTAGCAAATGTGTAGCATGGTTCTCCACTTCTCATTTTTTCCATTAAACTTGTAAATTGAACCTTTAGTAAGTCATCAATAAACCATTTCATTTTGTTCATGATCCTCTTTTGGATCAATAAATTCTTTATAATTCTGAAAAGGTAGCAATCATATAGTTTAGTGATAGAAAATAGAGAGCAAAAATCAATGTTGATGGCTAATAAACCACAATGAATATAGTCATAAAGACTAAGCAACAATAGATCCCATCTTCAAAGGAGGGTCATGGTCATCAAAGTTTGGGCCCCACCCATTCACTAGTGATGCATCAATAGGTGAGGAGGGATCCCAACCATCATCATCTTATTGCTTTGGGAACTTCTCCATCGATATGGCCAAGTTGAGCCTATGGAACATGTCATTCTAAGGATAAGGAGGAGGTGGTGTGTTCTGGTGTTCTTGGATTTGGATTTCATTGTTTTCCCTAACCAAGCAACCTACTATACAGTGCGACCCACTCCCAGATCAATGAGAGCAAGCCAAATTAGGCGAGGAATGAACCTCCAAGGGACTTAGCTCATTGTCCATGGAGCCACACCCTAGTTTTCTATAAGCCTTTAGAAATGAACCAAATCCATATCCACCTTCCTATATTGCACCCAGATCTACAAGTGGAGGTTGACATATATTAAAGCCCCATAATGCTAGGCAAACTTATAGAAATTAGAAAATTTTCATAAAAATATAGTCATTTCATTTCTTCCCATATAAGAAATAAAATATATATTCTAACAAGTTACCGTGCTTCATGAAATTCAATGACCCATTGGAGATTATCGCCAAGAGAATACTTCCAGGTTATGGACACAAGAAGGAGTTTACAACACAAGTTTGAGGCCCATCATTTCCCTAGAGAAAGGAAAAACCAAAAACATATGCTTGACCATTTCTTCCTTGCAATAGAAAGGGCATTTGGCTTGGGAAAATCCAAGGTATTCCATGCACTAGACAAGAGGAAGACCACAAAAAGTTGTGGACCAAGCACACATGGATTTATTTAGTTCAACATAATCCTACCACACCATTTGAATCCAAAACAACTAATTAAATAACTAAGTAGACTATTTAGCTGACATCATCCATAACTTATTTAACTTCATTTTAAGGACTGACCTATAGCTTAGCCAACAATACCCATCAATTAGTTTGCACTTCTTGAAACCTTTTGAACAATTCCTCCTTTGATATGTCCACCATGCAAATGGCACAAGTAACCCCGGCTTAAGAAATATGTATATATGTGATCAACTCTTAAACTACTCATTAATAAGCTTATCCATTGAGTCCAATTGAAAATTTTACTTCAAATTTGACCAAGGCTTCCCTTGTGAGCTTAGTGGTCAAAGTGATCCCCAAGGTTACGATACCCTTCTTGAAAGTATGCTTGGCCAGGAATGAATAAGTTTCTACCATTTCCTTGTCATTAAACTACACCAAGGGAGATCACCAAATGCAGTGGTTCCTAAATGAGAGGCATGTTAAAAGAGAGATACATTTCCATGTAAGGAAGTGTTTGATGCCCCCCCAAGATTTTAACATGGTTTTATCAACTAAGTTTCCTTGGATTTTGAATTTACTTGAGGTTAAAAGGAGAGTTTGAAAGTTGGTATTCCTCTAGATCCTTTTACCTAGTGTGATTCCTATTGAGATGCACTTATGAAAAATAACTTCCAAACTCTCCTTGTTAGATACAACTAGAATCACCCATTTCACACAAAATGAATGAACCTATCCAAAAAGACCTAATCATATTGATTTCAATGAACTCTTTAGGGATATAGAAGAGACCCCAAATAACTTAATGAAAATATTTATACCCTTGTAGGTCCACCCAAAGAAAGTTACAAATCAATTCCTCTAGCCTTTGATAGACTTGAGTAGACAAAATCCAACAAGATGGGTAGTAAACATGGGTAAAGGCAAGGACCTTAGAACAAATATAGAACCTAGAGGCTAATAACATAGGTTTGGAAAGTCATGTGTACACTTTCTTAGTTATTATTTGTAGCACAACCTCCCAAATAACCTTTGGCAAAGCTTGAAAGGTGAAGGGGATCCCCAGAAACTTAAGCACTTGAACAAGCTAAAGTCATGACTAACTATAACTTGAAAACTACTTAAGAATGTAATCCTGAGATAGCCTTTAAAATTTATGCTTATCCATTTGGATTTTCCAAAGCTTCACTGAAAACCTGAACACATTCTATAGTATTATCCATCGACTCCTCCTATAGTATGGTTAGAAAGGAATCCTCTACAAAATGCCCATTAACCATCTACGGAGAAACAAGTTTAGGGTGGGGGTGCCCTTAATGATCCCCTACGATATTTGGTGGTGTAGAAAATATCACAAGGCCTCCACTGATAGCACATGCAGGACGAGGGCCAATTGGCATACTTACCTAATCGATCTAAATAATATGAATTCCTACATTTTATCATGGTTGACAAACAAGGAAGTTGAATATTAGAAAAGAATCTCGACAACCTGAAAGCCAACAAGATGAGTATTCAAAATTGGTAGAAGTGAGAACCTTGGAACAAATCTAGAACCTATAGGCTAATGACATATGTTTGGAAATACATTTGTCTACTTTCTTAGCTCTTCTTTGCAACACAACCTCCCAAATAGCCTTTGGAAAATCTTGAAAGAAGAAGGGAATCCATAACACTTGAACACTTAACCAAGTTGAAGTCATGACCAACCTTTACTAGATAGCCAATCGAGAATGTCATTCTGAGATAGTCTATAGTATTGAGTCTTAGAAATTTAGAATTTGGAGAGATTGAGGCTTCATTGAAAATATAAATACATTCCATAGAGTTATCCATTAACTCCTCCTCTAGGACGGTTATAAAGGAATCATCTACAAAATGAGCATTGACCATTTTCCTAGCAACAAGTTTGGGAAAGGGTATTCCCTTAATGATCCCTCAAGTAGTTTAGGGGTGCAGAAGATAATCTAGGGCCTCTGCTACCAACACATACAAGGAAATGCATGGCTGGTATCCTTACATAATTGATCTAAATAAGCCAACTTCCTCTACTTTATCATGGTTGATGAACAAGCAAGTTGAAGTATTATAGAAGAGAGTTTTGATGGCCTGGAAAAAGAAATAGCCAAACCCTAAAGGGCATAACAATGACATGATGAAAGGTCACACATCGCCATTGGATTTGTCAAATTCAAGTTCAATGAAAAGTGCCTTCAACGCCAAGCATCTTACCCATTATATACCTTCCCAAATAGACACAACATTGTTAAGTATATATCATCCTTTGATGAAACTCATTTAACTTTCCAACCTAATAATCTATTGCAAGATATAGAGATGATGCAAATCCAAAGCTTTGCTTGAATTTTATATGAGACATTGATAAGGGTTGTTGGCCTATATATAGTCATCAATTTTCGGTCACTCACTTTAGGAATAAACTTAATGAAACCTATATTAATTAAATGCACAAGAGACTTTTTATGAACAATTTATTTATATACAATAAGAAGGTCAAGCCCAAAAAAATACCATGTGATCTTAAAATATTCACATGGGTACCCATCCAACCTAGGTGACTTGTTAGTGGCCATCACCATTAGAGAGTCTCTCAATCTTGACAAATTTAAATCTCGGTCTCACATTTTTTCTTGCTTTAAAGACACCTTTCAAGAGACAAGGTCAATGCAAGGCTACATGTTCACCCTATGTGCATCAATCATACCTTGAGATTGAAAAATATCATAGTGGCTAAGAAATTCCCATTCAATGTCCTCCTAGTTGGTTCCACTTTCAACCAAAGTCTTTGAGGCCCATGTTTTTTATAGGCCTCCTTTATATCAATATGTTTGAAAAGAGCCTTTGACAATCAGTTCCTAGTTTTAATCCAAGGGCATTAAGAGAAAATTTGATCACCCATGTTTTGTCAAATTTTATCCACCTTCAAGAATTGTCTAAGCATTGCTTCATCATACAATGCATTGCTTCATCATACAATGTGAACTATGATCACTGATAAACCTCTCCAAACTCTTATTTCCTCACTTTATGGTGTGAAGATCGCACAACCACTAGTTTCACCCTATGTGCATCAATCATACCTTGAGATTGAAAAATATCATAGTGGCTAAGAAATTCCCATTCAATGTCTTCCTAGTTGGTTCCACTTTCAACCAAAGTCTTTGAGGCCCATGTTTTTTATAGGCCTCCTTTATATCAATATGTTTGAAAAGAGCCTTTGACAATCAGTTCCTAGTTTTAATCCAAGGGCATTAAGAGAAAATTTGATCACCCATGTTTTGTCAAATTTTATCCACCTTCAAGAATTGTCTAAGCATTGCTTCATCATTGCTTCATCATACAATGCATTGCTTCATCATACAATGTGAACTATGATCACTGATAAACCTCTCCAAACTCTTATTTCCTCACTTTATGGTGTGAAGATCGCACAACCACTAGTTTCCAACCAACCTATTGTAGGAATAACATAGCTTGGCCAATGGCATCATTCCACTACCCAATCCATCCATCCTCCCCTCGCAACCTAGGCAACAAGTTTCAAATATTTTTAATGGCTTGGATACACGTTGGGCGATGCAAATGGAAAACATTGAGAAAGTATCTGGACTTTGGCATTCACATATTGGTCAGTCCCCAAGATATGGAGAAAACAATAGATTGATGGTAAAAAATGGTAAGTTCCCCTAGCATTTGCAATAACTTACCCCCTACACAATTGAAATACAAATCATTTTGTTCTAAAAATAGAACTCTATCAAGTCTCTTAATAACTCAGTTAGAGATATCCCTAAGATTGGACTAAAAGACCAGAATAAATATATAGAAACATATAACCAAAATCTATCATATCTGAACTCCTATGGAAAGCATCAAACAAATAACAATATATCTATCAAATAAGAGAGAGGATATTAGAAATATACATGGTAAAATCCTAAGGTGGGGAAACATACACATAAGAAAGATCTTATATTCTTCAAAACTCTCCCAACTACATCAACTAGAGCACACACATGTATGGAGTTCAAATGGGATCCATACAACTTTCAAGCATAGGGATGATCTAACCTAAGGACCCCTAGGGTTCAAGCTAATGATCAATATTGTAAGCCACCTTCCACCTTGTTGGGTATGTGTTATATTATTTGCACGACTAGACCAAGTGTCCACATTGTGTCGGATGTGTAGGGGGGTCACAACGGGATGGGAGCCCCCCTATGCAGAGGTTCAAGGGTAGTGCCCCCTAAGAAAAACAAATGGTGTTTTTGCATCCATTTTTGGTGATTTTTCAGCCCATAGTTTTCGCCAATGGTTTTCTAATTCTTGACATTAAGGAATTAGGGTTGTTGACTAATCTAGTTCAATGTATTAGTCACAGGATCATATATATATTTTATTGTAAACAATAAATATGATGATGAATAGAAGATTAGATGTACGACTCTAAACAGATTGTTGGTTTTCCCAATTTGTGTTTCTAGTGTAAAAATCTTTGTGTAATGTGTGTCTGTGCCATTGTATCTTTTTTGTTTTTATTAAGAATATATTTGCAGTAATTAATTGTACAAGGTTAAAATCTACATTTGGTATCAGAGTTGTTATTGGCTTCAGGGGGATGCCTTTGTGGCTAAGGTTGTGGCTCGGGTCTTGGATAAACCTTGTTACAATGGGAGATCTTTAGTATCGATTCTTCAAGTGAAAAGAAATGGCGATAAATTTGAAAATAAAGATTGAGAAATTTAATGAACAAAGTTTTGAGCTATGCAATATCAAGATGAAATATTTTTTGGTCGACAAAGATCAGTGGATCATTGTGTATCTAGGTACTGCACCTATAGGAACGCCAACAAAATATTGAGAAAAGTTGGATTAGAAGGCGAAGAGCATAATCTAGTTGTGTCTCTCAGATTCAATATTATTGAATGTGTCAGGGGAAGCTACAACAAAGGATTTATGGAATAAGTTAGGGGCTTTGTAACAGTTTAAGTCCCTAGTAAACAAATTATTCATGTAGAAGAAGCTGTACAATCTGAGGATGAAAGATGGAGACTCAGTGACAGAGCATTTGAACGCCTTCAATACAATGGTAAGTCAACTATTATCTATTGATATTAAGATTTTTGATTAAGACAATTGTATCAGTTTATTTTTCTCTTTACTGGACTCATGGGATATTCTAGTTGTGGCCATGGGTAGTAATGCAACTACTTTAAGTTTTGATGATATGGTCTCATCCTTGTTGTCAAAGGAGATGAGACGAAAAAAAATGGAAGGAAAGAACACAAATGTCTTATTTGCAAGAGGATGCTTCCAGAAAAGAAATAGATCTGAGTACTCAAGTGGTAGATCTAAATCTAAGGGAATATCTAAATCTCTGAGAAAATTTGTAAAGGTGTGTTGGAGATGTTGAAAATAAGGTAACTACAAGAAGAAATGTAGATCCAAAAGTGTTGAGAGAGAGAAGGGATCTAATGATGCCCCTTCTATAGAAGAAAAATATTTTGCATTAGGAGGAGATGTGTACTTGACTTATTCAAGAACACATGCAAATCATGAGGCATTATTGGTTGGCTCATGTGCATCCTTTCATACGGCTCCTCACAAGGAGTGGTTTTGTGAATATGAAAGGTATGATGGAGGTGATGTTTTTTTAGGTGATGACTCGACGACCAAAATTAGAAGACGAGGAAAATTCAAGTTGAATTTCATCTGTGGAAGTATTAAAACACACCTTGGTGTTCTGCACATCCCATGATTGGCCAAAATTTTGATTTATGTAAGAAAAATGGATGATGCAGGAGTAAAAACAATGTTTGAGAAAGAAACTTCCAGGATGGTTTGAGGACTTCGAGGAGTTTTTGAAGGGAGTTTGGTTTGGAACTCTGTATAAGCTGCAGGGAAGCACTATTAGTGATGGGTGCAATAGTTATTTTGTTCCTGAGATTGGAGATGAAAAAGAAAAAACTCGTACAGTCTATCGAGAAAATACTATATGTTGTGGCATCAAAGACTAGGGCATATCGAAGAGAAGGGCCTTTGAGTACTACATGGTAAAGGTATGGTTGAAGATATGTCTAAATGCTCTCTGTATTTTGATTTATGTGAACATTTCATATATGGGAAGCAGAATCAGGTAAGATTCCCCTTTGGTGCAACGAGGGTAGAGGGAATTTTACAGTTGGTGCATAGTGATGTGTTTGGACCTATGTTGGTTCCATCAATAGGAAAAAATGTGTATTATGTCTCATTTATTGATTACTTCTTGAGGAATACATGGATATATTTCCTCAGGAAGAAATATGAAGTCTTTGATAGGTTTAAAGAGTTTAAGGCTCTTGTGGAGAATCAAACAGAGAAAATGATTAAGGTGTCAAGGAAAAATAATGGTGGAGAGTTCTACAGAAATGAATTTGAAGAATTCTATAAGAAGCATGGTATAACAAGGAACAAGAATACTCCATATACAACTCAACATAATGGAGTTGCATAAAGGATGAGCAAGACATTGATGGAAAAAGAAATGTGCATACTCAGTGGTGTCAGGTTAGGACAATAATTATGGCCAGAGGCAGTGGGTACTACATGTTACCTGGTCAATTGATATCCCTCATAAACACTAGATGACAAGACTCCACACGAGGTATGGACTAGTAAGAAACCCTCTCTCACACACCTCATGGTATTTGGTTGTGATGCCTATGCTCATGTTCCAAAGGAAAACATGAGTAAGCTAGATAAAAGGTTGAAAAATGTATCTTTATTGGGTATAAAGATGGTATGAAAGATTATAAGCTTTGGAACCCAGAAACTAAAAAAGTGGTGTATAATCGAGATGTGGTATTTAGAGAAATCAAAGATGTTTTCAAACAGGAAGTCCTACCAAAGGAGGAAGAACTAGAGAAATAGAGTTGGAATTGAAGGACAATGAATTGGATTCTACAGAAAAATAGGAATTAGAAGAAGAATATCCTCATACTCCATAATTGAGGAAGAAGGAAACCAGAAAGGTATAATCCACCTGATTTCCGTTCAAATTTTTCTTTGTCTAATATTGATGATGATCCTAGAACTGTTAGGGAGGAAGTGGATTTAGAGGATGAAAAACTCTGGAAAAATACCATGGTTGAAGAAATGAAACCTTGGATAATAATGAGGCTTGGGATCTAGTGGAGTTGTCGAATGGAATAAATCCCATTGGAAACAAATGGGTGTTTAAGAAGAAATTGAATGCAGAAGGCAAAATGGAGAAATGCAAATCTATGTTAGTAGCAAAAGGTTATTCCCAGGTAGAGGGAATTGACTTTCGTGAAACTTTTTCTCCTATTGCCAAGCTAACTTCTATTAGATTTATTTTATCTATTGCTACTTTTTATTTTGAAGTAGAACAGATGGATGTGAAGACAACATTCCTACACAGGGATATAGAAGAATATATCTACATGAAGTAGTCAGAAGGATTTGTTCTGAAGGGAAAGAAAGAGTTATTATGCAAACTGAAAAAGTCTTTGTATGGGTTAAAGCAATAACCAAGGATGTGGTATCAAAAATTTGATACTTATATGTTGGGACTTTGGCTTCGCAAGGAGAAAAGCATATCATTGTGTATTTTAAATTAATCAGTGATCATCTTATTTATTTTGTCTTGTATGTGGATGATATGTTGTTGATAGGAAATGACAAGGAGATTATATAGGATGTGAAAACTCGGTTTTCCTCTAAATTTGACATGAAGGATATTGGTGCTACAAATTTCATTTTGGGCATGGAAATTAAAAGAAATTGAGCAAAAAAGAAACTCTGGTTAAATCAAAGGAAATATGTCGAGACAATATTGCATAGGTTTAATATGCAAGAATGTAAATTGGTCAGGGTTCCCATTCATGTAGGTGTAAATTTATCTGTGGATCAGTGTCCCAAGACACAGGAAGAGGAAGAGTACATGTCATGTGTTCCATTATCCATTGTGGTTGGCAGTTTGATGTATGCAACAGTCTATACTAGACCAAACATTGCACATGATGTGGGAGTTTTGAGTAGGTATATGTCAAAACTAGAGAAGGAGCATTGGACAATAGTAAAATGGGTTTTCAAGTATTTTTGTGGCACTACTAGTTATGGATTTTGCTACCAAGGAAGACCAGTATTGGACACCGTGTTGGACATACATGGATTTGTTGATGAAAACTAGCATGGAGATCTGGATCGCAGAAGACCTACAAGTGGGTATGTGTTTAACCTGTTTGGAAGAGGAATCATTTGGATGAGAAAAAGAGAGTCTATATTGGCACTCTCAACTACACAAGTTGAGTACATGGTAGCCACTCATGCAAGCAATTAAGTAGTATGGTTATAGATATTGTGTTCAAGTATTGGGTTGGTACAACAAGCTGTAAGGGTAGATTGTGACAGTCAGAGTGCAATCTTCTTGGTGAAGAATTGTTCTGAAAAATTTCACCCTATGGACAGGTTGAACTCCCCTTTGGGATCAAAACTGATATTAACTCAAAGACATAAGCTAATAAGTGGACACTAACATCCCTCTAGATCTACTTGACCGACATAAATGAGAAGGAAGAGAATGTGGCATACCTTTTTATGATGGTCGTCCTCGTTGCTCGAACCTCTGACCTTGATCTCCAAGCTCCTAGGCACAAGACATGACCTGCAATGAACAACAAGGAATCTCATTCTTATACTCTACATGGTTAGACAAAATAGATCTATCTACTATGATTGAAACAACAATAGACAAGCATATGTTTGAACTCGTGAACTTGAAGGGAATAGGCCAAGTTTATATTAATGTCAAGACAATTAAAAATCACCTTTGACGTTGCAACAACTTCTCCAAGATCTCCAATCCAGCCCTTACATGAATTTCTTGAAATCAGAATGATGATGCTTCAATGGATTCCCCCCCCTTTCACCATGGAAATTCCCTCATTATATAGGGTTTAGAAGTTTAACCACCATGATATATTTTGGGAAATGGTTGAGGATTTTGCTCCATGAGTTGGGATTTGGCTTCTTGAGGTTTCTTAGGATGGAGCCAAATAGGGTGACTCGAATCCTTGACCCAAACAAACTTGAATCTCCTCGGATTTCTTCCCTTAAAAAAAGGTGGGATGGTTATAACCTCCTTTGATCACATCAACGCTCCCTCAGAACTGAACACATGGAGTTGAAAAAGGGGATCAAAGCTCCCTATACATGGGTGGGGGGGTGTTGATAGGAGATTAACGCTCCCTATACATGGGTGGGGGGGTGTTGATAGGTGATCAACGCTCCCTATACATGGGAAGGGGGGCGTTGACCTTCAAAAACCCTCCAAATATGGTCATAATTCCAAGTAAAAGGCATGTTTTTGGCTTTCAAATGATGGGTTTATTCCTCCAAAATGACTTAGGGATTATGACAAATGTTCTTCCATGGTTTCAAGGGGTTGTGACACCTGGGACACTTAGGTGCATAATATATGCGACACTTAAGTGTGACATTTTGGTGTGTAACAAGAACTCGGCTTATCATTCAAAGACAAAGCATATTGATGTTCAACATCACTTTGTGAGAGACATGGTTGAAGAAAAGAAGGTGTTGTTGATGAAGGTGGGCACTCTGAAGAATGTTTCATATTCATTAACAAAATGTATGAGCACTGAGAAGTTATCTTCGTGTAGAGGATCTATGGGAATTGTTTCCTTGGATTGTTGACTATGTAACCATGTAACCCCATACATGCAAAGAAAACAACAAGTAGGATAATGTTGGGTATGTGTTATATTCTTTGCATGACTAGACCTAGTGTCCACATTGCATTGGGTACGTGGGGGGGTCATAGGGGGATAGGAGCCCCCCTGCAAGAGGGTTCAATGGCAACACCCCCTTTTTTGTTGCATTTTTGTGTCCGATTTTGGCGATTTTTTGGAACTTGGTTTTCATCGATGGTTTTCTAATTTCAATTAAGGAATTAGGGTTATTGACTAATCTAGGTCAATGGATTAGGGGTTTGGATGTCATGGGATCATATATATATATATATATATATTATTGTAAACAATGAAGAAGATGATGAATAGAAGATTAGAGGTTCAACTCTAAACAAGTTATTGGTTTTCCCAGTTTGGGTTTCTAGGGTAAAAATATTTGTGTAATGTGTGTGTGTTCCATTGTATCTTTTCTTTTTTTATTAAGAATTTATTTGCAGTAATTAAATGTACAAGGTTAAAATATACATACCCTTCATTGATTCAAGACCAATTGCCATAATTTATAGTAACTAGGAGAATCATGAACCATTGATCATAAGGCATGATCAAGGTTGGAGATCAATCAATCCATAACTGTTGGTGATAATATCATCAAGATATAAGAGAGTGGTGGATAAGAATGATGATGAGTGTAGGTCATCATTACCTAAGAGACAAGTCACCACCAAACAACTCCCAAAACTATCTTCATATGCACATGTGAAATATTACAAAATTCTAATGAGGCCATGTTACATGTATAAGTGCCCCACAAATGGATTATCATTATGGCACTAAGTACAAAATTATATAAATCCACTAAACAACATTAAAACACATTCTAACATTCCTCGGTAATGTTGACTAGAGGAATGAGCACCTATGTCAAGGAAGGAGTTGTGTCACATAAGAATAGCAGGCCAATAATGTGAGATATTTGAGATCTCACAAGTCTAATGATGCCTCATTGTGTGTACAAATGCCTCGGAATGATGTTGTCATAGTCATCATAGTGATAGGATATACAATGGTAAATGTGGCCACTAGAAAATCATTACATCATGGGTTGTAATGAACACATTTGGAAGAAGATGTCATAATTTACATTACATCCCCCCTTAAGGACAACTTTAAACATCATGGATAAGTGGAAAATATAGAATCCAACTTTGTTGTTGTCAAGGATAAGTTGTTGAGTGGAACATTGTAAGAAATCCTCAATACACTACAACCAAATGCTCAATAAGGTGCAAGGAGAAGAAACCTTCTACCATCAAGAACCAATGTAGAATGACCATTAATGACAACATCAATATTCTCTTGGTGAAGTGATAAATAAATCAAGATAGAGAAATAATTTACAAAACCATTCTGTCACACACAAAATCATGGAACAAGTGAATCAAACAAAGAGCTAACTACAAGAAAATTCTCCAAGACAAAAGGCATGAACCATCATGGCAAGTCCACAATGTGTCAAAGAACAATCTCTCCAACAAGACATGAATGATAGCAAAAGATGAAGCTAAATGTAATCCAACAAGTTGAATGTGTCGATGACCAACTGGAGTGCTTCAATCGAGAACTTAAACATTATCTCACCATGATCATCAAGTTCAACAAGTTCTTAAATATGCACCACATGTAATGTAAAATGGTCTGCCCATCACAAATACATAGTGCCAAGCAAATTAATAAATTCATGACATGTAGAAAATGTCTCAAATAGACTAATGTCACATTTAAATAGAGGAGAAATATGTGGTCATTACCAGCCTCAATAATAATATGGAAAAATAAATAGAAACTAATATAACCATTCCATAGAGTATGAAATTTTATATGGAACCAAAATTCTCTCGTGGGATTCCTAGAAGGTTGGAGGATTGACTGCCACAATTATGACTATAGTTCTCTGTCTTTTCACCTTATATATTACACTTGGTGGGCTTGCAATCAAGAAATCTTCCATGATATGGAAATTCCAATTGGGGTATTAGTAGAATTGGTTATAAAATCAGTGTTGAAGTTTAAAGGAAAAGGAAAATAGATGAAGAATAAAATTTTAGTAAATCCAGTATTCAAGATTATGACTTCGTGGGGATTTTTCGATGGAACCAATGAGGGTCACCCAGCAGTCGGTGGAGCTGGTGCTACTATGTTCATAAATCAATCCCATTATTTTCATAAGAACTATGCATTAGGAAGAGGGTCAAACAACAAAGAGGAATTCATGGCTCCCTGGGTACTTCTCTCTGTTGTGATCCCCTCGGGTTGCAAGAGATTTCAGGTCATGGTCGATTCCAAACTTTCATCAATTGGGAAAACAACAAATCACAAGTGAATATTCTTGGGCCTAGCTACCTTACCAAGGCTATAAGATATTTTCTAAAGTAGTTTGATTGGATTTCCTTCTCTCACATTAGTAGGGAATATAACACATTAGAAGATGGTTGATCAAAACAAGATCTACTTTTACAAGAAGCTTTGGCCATTGAATTGGAATTTCAATATGGGGTCCTCCAATCCGAATTGGAGATGCATTACCCCTAGATTTTTTCAATTCATATATAAGCCTTGATTTTGAATTAGAAAAATAATTGATCATAAGAGTTTTCCTTCCTATACTTGTTGGGATCATAGAGGCCAAGTGTGACCCTAAGGCCATTTTAGGTCATATGCTCCCTTTGAGGTATGCATGCAATCTCAATCCCATTTTTTTGTCCTAAGAATCCATATTGATAAAGTCTCTCCACATAGCAACCAGTCAACTTCTGAGACGTGTTAACTAACCAATCCCATGGGGATTTTCTCTCTAATTCATTAGGGCCATACAAGTCAACAAGGTTGAGGACCCTACCATCAAGATTCAAAAGAAACCACACCACTCTATTGGACAACTCCATCCATGATCAATTATAGAATATCGATATTTAGGAAAGATTATGATGGTCACCCTCCCTCTACCTTCCTCATGCAAATTGTGAAACAAAGTTGCACTATGCCAAATATACAATGCAGGGTTGAGCTCAATGTAAAACCAATCACTTACACTTCCTGAAGACATTAGATATCCAAATCTGAAACCATTGAACAAACTCTACAAACCACAGTCTTCTTGACTAGGTCTATAAGATCCCTCATATTCCATGATACAACCTTCATTAAGAATGTTACACAAAGATGTCCATCTCCTCACCCTCCTTACCAATTAAATCCTTATAAGGATTTGTAATCATGTCATCTTTCTTCTCAAGTGCATGCATTACCCATCCATCAATGGTGTTTGTGTTTGATATTCTTTCTACATCTTTATCATTGTCGTTCGTATGCATGTCCATCCTCACACGAGAAGATTAGGCCATTCAACTACTACCCACCCCATCCCATAGGTGGAATAAGCTTAAGAGGAGCTAGTGGGGTTTTACCCACTACTGTATTTTAAGGATTGGACCAACACGATTAAAAAATAGGCATTCTTAAGTAAGGCCCTAGAAACCACGTTCCCTTTGTTTCCCTTTTTGACCACCTTAATCCAACCTTCATCATCTACAAAGGTTGAGGCCTTTTGAACCTGCTTAATGGGAGTATCAACAAAAGGAGTACCATATGAAACATAATTACCACCTTTTGCAACCACAGCCTTGAAAACCTTGAAATGTTTCCAACAAAAACCCTAAAATCAACCCTTGAATCTAAAAGTGGCACCAATAGCAACACCTTTTTCTTTGGTGGTGAAAATTACAATTTCTTTGAAAGGATGGCCTTAACAACATGTACCATTGCAATACAAAACTTAAAATCAACCCTAGAATCAAAAAGTGGTGGTCCCAATATCACCCCCCTTTTTTCAAGGTCAAAATTGTATCTTTTTTTAGGCATGTGGCCTTAACAATCAGTATCCTTACAACCAAAACCTTTAAATCAACCCCCAAATCAAAAAGAGGTGCTACCAACATCACTTGTGTCTTTTTCTGGGCTTACAATTTCAACATTCTTTAAACCATGGTCCAAAATCCTTCTATTTTTGCAAACAAATCATTAAAAAGGAAAAATGGGAAAAATAAATAAAAGAGAGAGGAAATTTGACCAAAAAAACCCAAAGAGAGGAGAAAAAAAAACAAATTATTCAGTTTTTTCTATAAAATATGTTTCAAATTTATAAATAATAATATTAATACTATTAATAATTAGAAATTTATGTCCCCGAGGTCTAGAGCAGTTGATGAGGGAGTGCGTTGTTAAGGCACTCTGTAAGTGAAAGTCATTGGTTTAAAACCCCTGTGGACACCTCAAATCCATCCATGTTAAGGGTTGGTGCGGTCCAGGCCGGGTGCGATCCCCATGTGACTTTGACAGCTTAAATGCCCTTGGGTCGTGGCATCTCAATCATAGGCAGTCCCTTGCTAGTCACAGGGTTCATGATTACCAAACAAAAAAAAAATTAGAAAATTATTTTAAAAAGAAGAAGAAGAAAAGAAAGAAAGCTAACCCCAAACCATCATTTGAACTTTTTTCTTAAAAAAAACTGTTAAAAATATTTGTAAAAAAAAACCAATAAAAAACCATAAAAAAATATTTAAAACCCATGTTGTTAATTTTTATGGAAGTAAATTGTGTGTAAGTTTATGAAACATCCAACGTTTTGAGTGGACACTCTACCCATCATTAAGGACAAGAAAAACTATGGTAATGATAAAACGAGAGATGGTGAAGAAATTTAAAGAAAGAAAAATAAAAAATAGTCGTTGGGAATAAAAAAATAATAATATATAGATAACCATAGGAAAATAAGATTAAAAATATAATATTTTAAAATTTGGGGGTGTAGGGGTTAGGATTAGAGTAATAAACAAAGCCATTGAAATTAAGGCAATAATAAAGCATTGGGAGAAGCCTTTAATTGACTAGAGAGGAAAATAAAACGTGATATGAATTAAATATGAAATAACTTAAATTGACTTTAAAGTCAAATGAGAGAATGAAAAATAAATGAGAGAATGAAAAATAAATAAATAGAAGGAATAAAAATTAAAGGAATTAAGAGAGGAGGAATAAAGGAAATACATATTAAAATAATGCTTGAAGCTAGGAAATTTGACAAATAAACGAATAAAATAACAAAGAAAATTAAAGGTTGGCACGTGGGAAAACAATTAAGTTTATAAATAATCATTGGAAATTAAAATCAAAACAATTATGATAAAAAATATAATGTAATTATAAAGGCATGGGGGCTTAGACTTAAAATAATAAACAAAGATAATGATATTGAGGTAATAACAATGCATTGGTGAGATAATAGTTTTTTCCTGAGGAAAAAAGCATAAATTTTATTTCATCCGTTGGAGAAAAGAAATTTACATTTTGTAGATACATGCCAAGCATGTATGAGCTCAAAAGAGAGAAACAACTAAGCTAAAGACTAATGTATTTTCCACAATACAAGATGAGGAAGCATCCTCTATTACTATCACCGAGAGTTGATGAATCAATAAAAATACCAGTTTGTGCTACATAAAATATGCTACAATTATCATCAGGCCGCAACCTCTATAGGCCTGTATAAAACCAGTCCATGATGAACAAAATAGTACAAAAATGAGGAGCGACATAAACTTCTCAAGACAAAAGAGAGTAGGAACAATCAGGAGACATCCACCCTCTATGATCCAGAAATAATCATACCAAGATTGTGTCAAGATGAAACGACATCAACCTTGTGACCCAAAAAATCCATAAAAGACCTGTGCATACAAGAAATTCCTGAACCATCGTTGTTTTCCCTGATCATCCATGTCCCAACAGCCATCTGTAATCCTTCTTTAGAGAGAGTATGTTGTCTAGTTGTGCTCCCTATAAACATGATGGAAAGAGTAGTTATCAAAAGAGGCCAAAATTCATAATACTTCCTCAAGCAAAGGACACAAAATGATGTTGTGGCATCTCTAAGATTTTTGAATCCAATTTATAACCAGTAAAGAATCACCAAATAACTTAATAGAATGGGAATTGTTTTCCAAATCAAAGAGTAACAACAATTTGAAAGACATAAGTTCTGCATAATTTTGCGTGCCAGGGTCAAGCCCCATTTTGAGCCTAAAAACGTGAGTGTTTGAGAGGAACATAACTGCTCCTCCACCATAATAGGTGTTTTTTTCTTGTGAGGCTCCATCAAAATATTCCCAGGGCCTATTTGAATCAAATGAGACTTCTTGAAGCACTCTTCCTCTCCTAACTCCACTCTCTTGAGGAAAATGCTCTAGAATGCTCAGTCCATGGTTGACCAAAAGCTCAAGGAGGGATGGGTTGTCTTGAAAAATCGCTGCATTCTTGGACAACCAGATCCCCCAGTTCAAAATTAAGGGTAGGGCCTTGATGTTTCTATTCAAGGGTTGGGAAAGCCAATCTTTCCAAGCTTCTTCCACTGAATTCCCTTGCTATTGACACATTTGTCCCAACATTCGTGAACACTCTTCCCAAATGTGTCTTGCAAAATGGCACATAAGGAAAATATGCACTCCAATCTCTTAATATCCTTTTCATAAAGGGCACCATCCTGACCCTTCTATCATCTGGTTTTTTATTCTATCCCATGTGGGGATCTTGTTATTAATTAAACACCACATGAAGATGTGGGATTTCAAGGGACATTTTATCTTCCATAACCCCTTCGACCACCAAATAGGCTCCTTATTATGTAGAACTATCATTACTTGGGTATACCCGAGTTTCGACATGTATTCCCCGGAAGGGGAATGTTGTCATACCAATTTATCCTCCTTTTCAGTGATGCGAATATGGGCATTTTTTTGGCTTCTTGTCTAGTTTCCCGTGCTTTTATAAATTGGTCATCTGACCCAACCTGGTCACCATTTTTCCACTCTTGAGCCTAAGTAAATGAGTGCATATGATCAGAGATTTGGTTTAGATAGAACAACCCATTTTCATTTAGAAGTTGCACCAAGTCATGAGGGAGAATATGGATATTTCTGCTAACAGATCACGGGTCTGCCCCTATTCTAACTTTTGATCATTTCCCTATTCTCCATGCTAGGCCTTCCCCAATTACAAAAAAAGAGTGGATAAGTTCTTTCCAAATTATTGTGCAATTTGATCTTTTTTTCAAAGGGTTTTGAATCCATTCCTCTGTAGATTCTGGGAATATATATTTCTGGTACACCACCTGAGTCCACAAATTTTTGGAAGTGATCAATCTCCAACTTGACCAAGCTATTAGGGCCTTGGAGAAAAGAAAAATATTCTTGAGCCCCCATCCCCCCAGTGTTTTTGGAACAACCACTACATTACATTTAACCCAAGGAGTGACAAATTTATCCTTTGTGCCAGCCCAAATAAATTTAAAACATAGTTTTCGAGCTATTTCCAAGACACCTTTTGGAATCCAAGCTAAGGACATCCAATATATTGGGATGGCTTCTAATATAGATTTTTCCAAAACCAACCCGCCTGCACAAGATAGCCACCTAAAGCTCCACCCTTTTAACCTTTTTTCTAGTTTATCTATAATCCATTTCCAGTATTCTTTCCTATAATTGTTTGTCTTAAGCTGGAAACCTAAATATTTGAGACCTTTCTCCAACTTCTGTTGCTCAAAGGGGAAAAGGTCCATATAACTTGTATGTTATTTTGGCTCCATGTTGTGAGTTGAGAGGGTGTAATTTATTTCATTTATCTTCATACATGTGGCCTTTCTGAACAATTACAAGATATCATGCAACTTCTGAGCATCACTCCTTTGATCGTTGTAGAAGATCAAGACATCATCAACAGAAAGGAGGTGGGTGATGTTTAATTTGGAGATATCGCAATACCGTGGAACTCACCATGATATTTTGCCTCTGCTATGACTCTGTTGAGTGCTTTCGCAATTAGAAAAAAAAGAAGTGGAGACAAAGGGCATCCTTGCCTTAGTCCCCTCTCTGCATGAAAAAAAGACGAGGCCGAACCATTGATTAGAACTGCAAAAGAAACTGATGTTATACAACACATTACCCAATTGATGAAAGGAACCTCAAATTCTAAGTGGGTTAAAAGCATTCAAATATAAATCCAACTGACATGGTCATAGGATTTCAAAAGATCAATTTTTAAGATTTCCCCTTTCGCATTTCGAGACTTTAGGCTATGCATCACCTCCTACGCCACCCCAATAGCTTCATGAATTTTCCTACCTTCCAAAAAACCAAAATTTTCCCTGGAAATATTCTCTGAAAGGATGGCCTTGATTCTTCTAGCTATGATTTTGGAGATCACTTTGTAAATGCAATTACAAAGAGAGATAGGCCTGAAATCGTCCAAGGAAGAAGGATCATCATATTTCCAGATAAGAGAAATGAAGGTGGAGTTGAAAGGAGCATGCATGTGGCCTTCATATCTATATTCTTCTACTACCCGTAATATGTTTGTCCCAATGAGCTCATATATCCCTATAAGGAATTCTATGGTCCAACCATCCAGACCTGGGATTTTATCCTTCTAAAAGTTGTGGAGCACTTCCTTGAGTTCATCTTCCATGACTTCCTCTAAAAGAGATCTTTTTCATCTTCACCAAAACATATGGGGAAGTAAAGGGCCATCCTCACTATGTCAGCCATTGATGCCCTTTGGTCCACTTTGAACAAATAATGGAAGTAATCCTTACCTAAACGAACCATTCCATCAAAGGAGGATACATTTCTTCCTTCTAAGTCCTAAAGACTCTATATGGTGTTAGCCATCTTTCCTCCTTTAGCATAAGATTGAAATAACTTTGTATTATCATCCCCCTATTCTAGCCACAATGCCCATCGTTTAATGTGCCATTCTACCTCATGATCCTCCAAAATCTACCTTCTTCGCTTTTCTAGAGCTAGTAGCTCTTCCTTCAATTCAATAGAATTGTATCCTCCTCCCACTGAATCATAGAGTGTCTACAACGTTGCTTCAACCTCAATTAGATCTTGAGAATCTTGTTGTTTTTTGACTCACCTCCATTCCAGCGTGACTTGTTTCACTCTTTGAATATTTTCCATGAACTGGACTCCTGCTCTTTCTCCCAAAATGGCATCATAAGGAATCCAATGCTCCTTGACAAGGGACAAAAAACCCTCCTCCTTTAACCACTCTGACTTGAACTTGAAAGGGTTGGGAGGTTTTCAGATTCCTAGAGAAATTTCCATGAATATTGGCGAATGATTCGAGATCCTCCCTGATCCAACCCATTTCTTGATATGAGTACAAGCCTCTACTAAATTTTCATAGGTCAGAAATTTATCCAAACGCTTCTCGATTCTATCCTGTCCCACCCTTTTATTTCTCTAGGTGGAGCATAGTCTTATGGGACAAATGTCAATCAATTTCATTCTTCTTAAGATATGGTTGAAAAAATATGTCAAAGGATCCGACCAAGCCCTTGGTCCCCAAGATTCAGCCTCCTCGAGAGAAAAATTTATGTCCCGGCCCAGGATAATATGTTCACTTTTCAAGAACGATTTCTAGCCTAGAGCCTCCCAAAAAAGAGCCCTTTCCTGGTAAGGACCATATAAGTTTAGAATTTCTACCTTCGAACCAGCCTCTACAGAGAGGAAATTTAGACCAAGTACAGATTCAAAACCCCAAGAGCTAATAACTTTGATTGTTTTTGGATTATGACCAATGGCCAGACCTATCGAGTGCACTCTGGCATTTGATCCCACAAACTCCCATGACTTGAGCAAGGAGCAAAGATTGGCAATGATCATAGCTTCCTAAACCATAGTTTCATGTAACATCATAATGTGTGGTTGGTTTGACTCCACCAACTTGTGGAGGGAAGTTATTTTGAGGGAACTTGCCAAACCCCTACAATTGTGTAATCATCCCAAGCCAATTTTTTTTCTTGAAACCACTAACTACCTCTGTTGTGTTTGATGTGTAGGTAACTTATTGAGTTATCCAGTTATTAAGTGCGTTCATACAAGAATCATCCAACACATGAAATATCACAATACATTCAAGATATAGAAACACAAGCAAAGATCTGACCTTTTATTATGAGAAGCATGGAACCAATACAAGTAGATATGGATGCCAACTCCTCAGGATGGAAGATGCCACACTCCAAAGGGAAGACTGAAACCCTCAATATTCGGCCCAACTGTAAGAAAGCTCCAAATGAGCCCAAACTATGCCATCTGATAGATCGGGGTGATAGGAACACCCTCCTGAAATCTCAAGCCGAACGGCCAAGGAAAACTCCTCCAAACTCTGAATCCTCTATTGAAGTTGCGCCCTCCTGGATGCCTGGAACCCTAGGTAACTCGGCCCTGATGAGAGAAGCCTCCAAATGTCCTGAAACTTCCCAGGAATATAGATCGGGCTATGAGAACCCTACATGAGAAGTTTCAGACTCAGATTCTAGGTGAAGCTTTCTAGATCTGATATTTACTGAATCATAGGACGTCCCCTTGTCTCCAAGTCGTCCTAATCTAAAGCTAAATAAATGGTAATGATAACTCTCCAGAAAAACCCTCAAAATGATGGTTGGCCTCCTGCAAGTAGAACCCAAGTGACGGAATGGCCAAAATCTCTCCTGATCAGCTGGATCGAACTCTTCTCTAGATGATGGTGCACCCTTGCTAGAAACTCAAGAACAGTATGGCCCTGCTATCTTCTGAATTGCTAGGTGGAAATATGTTGAGTGTAGAATGGTGTGGAGGAGTCTTTCATCCTCGAGACCAAGTTGTGGAACAAGGTGAGTGGGTTTTTCACCACTGTGTTGCTCACAAGGGTTTGTACAGCAAAACCCCCAAACTGTATGCTCAAGAGCAATAACAAGCAAATACCAAAATCCATAATGCATAATAGGTGCACCCCAGCCTTCTATTTATACTTTTTCCTTCTATTCCTCTGTTGAGTTAGATTAACTCTCAGGGTTAACTTCTATTCTTTTATTGAGTTATCTGTTATTCCCTTTAACCTTTTTCTTCAAGTCAACTTAAGAATATAACCTTAGTCTAGTTGACTTTCCCCTTCAGTGTGAGACTATGACCTAGTGGGGATGCCCAGGCCACTGAGTCCCCTCAACACCTCTTTATCAAGAGGTGGGGGACATTACAGTCTCCCCTGCTTGAAATTGCTTGTCCTTAAGCAATTCCAAACCTGTTCCCCTTACCATGTGCTCCTTTTCCTAGGTGGCATCCTCAATGGGTAAATCCTTCCATCTGATCAGGTACTCCTTGATGCTTTGGTTCCTGAGCCTCTTCTCTCGGACTTTTAATACCTCCTCCAGAATCAAAACAAGTTTTCCCTCCTCATCCAAGGGGGGTAATACCTCAATGGGTCTGATGTGTTGGTCGAGGGATTTCTTAAGGTAGGAGACATGGAAGACGTTGTGTATTTTGCTGCCCTGTGGAAGCTCCAGCTCGTAAGCTACAACCCCTATCTTTCTATTGACTCTGTAGGGCCCAAATAAACATGGTTTTAGTTTTTCTACTCCGCTCCTTTTGATGGAATCCTGCCTGTATGGTTGGAGCCTTAGGTAGACCAGGTCACCAACCTCAAAAGTACGATCAACTCTGTGCTTGTTTGCTTGGACCTTTTGTTAGTTATGCGCTTTATGTAGATGATCCTTCAGCTCCCTGAGAATGTCTTGGCTCTGTTGTATCCAATCTTGTACCATAGGTGCCCTGCTGTCACCGAAAGCAATCTCCCCAAAAGATAAAGGGTCGTATCCATACAAGGCCCTAAATGGTGACATGCTTATGGACATATGTTGGGTAGTGTTGTAGTAGTACTCTCCTAAATGCAACCATCTGGCCCACGCTTTCTGTTGTCCTGCCACATAATTTCTGAGGTAGCCTTCCACCCACTTGTTGACTATCTCTGTCTATCCGTCCGTCTGAGGGTGATAGTTGTTGCTAGGGGTCAAAGCCATACCAACCAACCTGAATAATTTCTGCCAGAATGTACTCATGAACCTGCTATCCCTATCGCTGACAATGGTCTTGGGTAGGCCGTGCAACCTGAAGATCTCCCTAAAGAACAATTCGGCCACCTGTGCAGCACTGAAGTCAATAGCTATCGCGAAGAAGTGTGCAAACTTTGTCAACTTGTCCACTACTACAAAAATGTAGTCCTTCCCTTGTGTCTTTGGCAACTCGGTGATGAAATCCATGGATATGCTCTCTCATTTGTGCTCTGGAATGGGTAAGGGTTGTAGTAGTCCTGTTGGATGCGTGTGCTCATCTTTGTTCTCCCGACATGTAGTACACTCCTTGACGTGTTTAATCACATCCTCCTGAGGCCCTTCCATGAGAACCTTTCTCTCACTTGCATGTACGTCCTGTTGATCCCCTGATGTACTTCCATTGGTGAGTCATGGTACGCTTGCAATATCTTAACCTTGAAGGCTGATTCAGGAACCAAAAATATTCGGTCCTTATAGTAGATGAGGTCATTCATAACCTTGAAGTTATCATCTTGTACCTTCCCATCCAATAGTTGGCATGCGAACTGATTTTTTGCATACTCTATCACCAGATGGTCTTTCCAGTCAACTGATACCCCGGTCATGGCAAAGATGGATGGCCTCCTAGATAACGCATCAGCCACCACATTGTTCTTCCCTTTGACAAATTCAATGTCAAAGTTGTAGGTCTGTATTCTTCTTACCCATTTTTGCTGCCTCTCATTCAAATCCTTTTGCTCCAATAGATATTTGAGACTGTTATGATTTGACTTGACCACAAACCGGGCACCAACCAAGTATTGCCGGAATTTGGCTAGTGCATGTATGATAGCCAACATTTCTTTGTCATAAATGTTGTAGAGTAGCTCGGGGCCCCTGAGTTTCTGACTCTCATAGGCAAGAGGGTGCCTCTTCTGCATCAGTACGACCCTTATTCCTTCCCCGGAGGCATCACACTCCAAGTTAAAAGGAAGGCTGAAATCCGAAAGGGCTAAGAATGGGCACATACTCATCACTTCCTTCATCTTGTCCATCATTATTTGAGCCTCCTCGTCCCACTTGAAGGCTCCTTTCTTAGTCAAATCGGTCAAAGGTGCACACAACTGAGAAAATCCTTTGACAAACTTCATGTAATACATGCACATGCCCAGAAATCCTCTCAATTATGTGAGTGTCTTAGGAGTATACCATTCCATGATGGCTTGTATTTTCTCCTGATGTACTTGTACCCCCTTTGCCCCGATGATGTGTCCTAAATAGAGGACCTCTGTCATTCCAAACTCGCATTTGGATTCCTTAGCATATAGTGATTGTTCCTCCATGATTGACAAAATCTGATCCACGTGCCTGAGATGCTCCTCCCACGTCTTGCTTGTTGAACACATGATTCATACATGATTGGAACGTAGAAGGGGCGTTGGTTAAGCCAAATGGCATCACCAAAAACTCATAATGGTCGTAATGACATCTAAAAGCTATTTTTGAGATGTCTTCCTCCCTCATCTTGATCTAATGATAACCAGAATGAAGATCAATCTTAGTGAAGTAGATGGCCCCATGCAATTCGTCCAACAACTCATCAATCCTTGGTATCGGATACCTGTTTTTGATGGTATTTTTATTCAAGGCCCTAAATTCAATGCACATCCTCATAGTGCCATCTTTCTTCTTCACCAGCACTACTAAAGAAGCAAAAGGGCTATTGTTGGGCCTGATGTGCCCCATGTCCAGAAGTTCCTTGATGGCCTTCTCTATCTCATCTTTGTACTTCTTGGGATGTCTGTATGGTGTGGTAATAATTGGTTTGGCCCCTTCCTCTAGCTCAATAATGTGCTCAAACCCCCTATCTAGTGGTACCCCTGGAGGAATAGGCCCAAACACCTTGTGGTGCCTGTCAAGGATTTCTTTGATCTCTGGGGTGTAGTGAACCTTGCCTTGTTCATCCATACGTGTCACAATCCTGCATTCGGATGCGTATACTATCTCATATCTCCGGAAGATGGCCTCCATCCTCTTGGCCATGATTACCTTTGTAGCATTCCTTGTCATGCCCCTAAGCACTACCTTTCGTCCACCCTCCTCTGTGAATGACATTTCCATAGTTTTGTAGTTGGTGGTGATAGGCCCCAATGTGTTGAGCCATTGAACAACTAGGATGATGTTGGTATCCGGAAGGTCCATGACATAGACGTCCTGTATCAGCTCATGCCTACTCAAGGTAAGCTTCATGCCCAGAATGTATCTGTCGCATGGCATAGTGCCTCCACCTGCTACCTCCACCTTGAATCCTTCAAATTCTACTATGGGTATGTGTCTCCTTTTCAATAATGTTGAATCAATGAAGTTGTGGGAAGCTCCTCCATCAATCAAAACCGAAACCCTTTGTCCCTGCAAGACCCCCCTCATTTAGAAGGTATTATACTTGGGCACTCCACTGATAGATGCCAAAGTGGCCATATTGTCCTGTCCTGTGATATGCTCCTCTCATGTCTCAATGGTTTCTGCCTCCATGTTCTGTATTTGGTTGATCTCCTCTTCCTCCTCGTTGTCTAAAGTGACCTCAATGTAGTGTACTTGACCACGGCCCATGCATTTGTGTGCTGGGTTCCATGGTTCTTTGCAAGTGAAGCAAAGTTGCTTCCTTCTCAACTCCCTCCTAGTGTTTTCATCCACTCTGCCACAACCCTTGTCAAAACCCCTTGGGTCACATCCTCCCGGGTTCATTGGAGGCATTTGATCTCTTCCACCATTGTTAAGAGGTGGTCTGGGTATGAATTTAGGCTTAGGAGCTAGTCCCAAATCCCTCATCTTCTAGATGGCCTCCTGTAGGTTGGTAAGATTGAAAACCTTTACCCAACCCTTCAAGGGTTCCATCAACCCCTCAGTGAAGAGCATCATGAGTCTGGTTGGCGAAATGTCTTGCACCATTACTGCCAACCTCTGAAATTCCTCAATATACATCTCAATCGTGCCAGTTTGTTTTAGTTGTGTGAGCTCCCAGAAGTGTAGCTCAGAATCCCCTTGATCAAACCTATCCATGAGTCTCTAAGTAAATTATGGGTAGGATACTATTTGATTGTGGCCTAATGTGGTGAGTCCATGATACCACCAATCATGAGCCTTGCCCTCCAAGTACATAGTGCCAAACCTGATGGCTTCCATCTCTCTCATGGGGTTAAGTTGCAAGTAGGTATCCAGCTTTTGTATCCAAGCTTGTGTTGTCATCTTGGTCGTACCATCAAAATATGGAATCTCTATCTTCCCTGCTTTTCGTTCAAACTCAAAACTGCCCCTGTGGTTCGGCCTAGGTTGATTTCTAAACCTGA
Source organism: Picea engelmannii (assembly GCA_009831015.1). Classification (NCBI taxonomy): domain Eukaryota; kingdom Viridiplantae; phylum Streptophyta; class Pinopsida; order Pinales; family Pinaceae; genus Picea; species Picea engelmannii. The sequence goes on from ML795640.1 coordinate 216,679, forward strand.
GTTGGCAATACTGATTCAGGGACATCTGTCTTTGGATCCTCATATCCAAACTGTAGTACTCCTTGGTACACCTCGTCATTTGTTCAACAAATTCCTCTACTTGTTCCTGTTTCCCTTGATCATCTGTGAATGTGGGCATGTATGGCCTAGGGTTAGCCCAACTACCCAAATGTCAACCTAGTTGTTCATCTGTGAACGTGGGCATGTATGGCCTAGGATTGACCCTACTACCCATCTGACCATGGGACGTGCCTCCTCCCAGACTTCCTTCGGATCTGGGAGCTTTCTTCGGGTTATATCTGATCTCATCATGGGATCCACCGGATCCACCAGCCTCCTTATTCCCATATGTTTCAGGGTCCTTCCCTTGATGGGCCACTTGCATCAGATGATCAGTTATCCGGGATTGGTTTTGGTTCATCTTCTACAGGTTCTCATCAACCTTCTTCAAGGTTTCAGAAATTTTGGCCTGTCCCCTTCTGCTGGTTTCCTGGTACTCATCTAAGTGTTGGACCAATTTGCTTTCTGTGCGGTTTATGGTTTGCTGGAACTTATCAAATTCAACCGCTAAGAAGGCCAAGCCTTGAGGCTCACGGTCATCCCCTGACCCTTCCATTTCAGCCTATGTTTCATTGTTGAGTTTCTTCCTTCGACCCATAAAGATTCCGCTGTACCTCTGCATGTGTCGATCCCTCCACAGGTTTGGAGGATTGAAGCTCTGATACCACTGTAATGATCCCAAGCCAATATTTTTTCTTGAACCCACTAACTACCTCTGTTGTGTTTGATGTGTAGGTAACTTATTGAGTTATCTAGTTATTAAGTGCGCTCATACAATATTCATCCAACACATGAAATATCAAAATACATTCAAGATATAGAAACACAAGCAAATATCTGACCTTTTATTATGAGAAGCATGGAACCAATACAATAGATAGCCGATCTAGAATAATTCTCAGATGGCTGGATAGGTAATAAGTATAAGCTGCTACAAAATGCTCCCGCCAATACAAAATACGCCCCCAAAGGCTGGATGATAGATAAAGACCAATACAAGTAGATCTGGATGCCAACTCCTCAGGATGGAAGATACCACGCTCCAAAGGGAAGACTAAAACCCTCAATAACTCGGCCCAACTGTAAGAAGGCTCCAAATGAGCCCAAAATCTGCCAACTGATAGATCGGGGTGATAGGAACACCCTCCTGAAATCTCAAGTCGAACGGCCAAGGAAAACTCCTCCAAACTCTGAATCCTCTACTGAAGTTGCGCCCTCCTGGATGCCTGGAACCCTAAGGAACTCAGCCCTGATGAGAGAAGCCTCTAAATGCCCTGAAACTTCCCAGGAATATAGATCGGGCTATGAGAACCCTACAGGAGAAACTTCAGACTCAGATTCTAGGTGAAGCTTTCTAGATCTGAGATTTACTGAATCATAGGACGTGCCCTTGTCTCCAAGTCATCCCAATCTGAAGCTAAATAACTGGTAATGATAACTCTCCAGAGAAACCCTCAAAATGATGGTTGGCCTCCTGCAAGTAGAACCCAAGTGACGGAATGGCCAAAATCTCTCCTGATTAGCTGGATCGAACCCTTCTCTAGATGATGGTGTGCTCTTGCTGGAAACTCAAGAACAGTATGGCCCTGCTATCTTGTGAATCGCTAGGTGGAAATATGTTGAGTGTAGAATGGTGTGGAGGAGTCCTTCATCCCTGAGACCAAGCTGTGGAACAAGGTGAGTGGGTCTTTCACCACTGAGTTGCTCACAAGGGTTTGTATAGCAAAACCCCCAAACTGTATGCTCAAGAGAAATAACAAGCAAATACCAAAATCCAAAATGCATAATAGGTGTGCCCCAACCTTCGATTTATACTTTTTCCTTCTATTCCTCTGTTGAGTTAGATTAACTCCCAGGGTTAACTTCTATTCTTTTATTGAGTTATCTATTATTCCCTTTAACCTTTTTCTTCAAGTCAAATTAAGAATATAACCTTAGTCTAGTTGACTTTCCCCTTCAGTGTGAGACTATGACCTAGTGGGGATGCCCAGGCCACTGAGTCCCCTCAACACCTCTTTATCAAGAGGTGGGGGATATTACAAATTGAAAGAGAGAATTTTCTTTAGGGAACTTCTCTCGGGGCATGCGATGCTCTAAGTGCCCCAAAAATCGATTTTTGATTTCCGACTGCAATATTGACTAAAGATTTATTATGAGCCTTCAACAAGTGTGACTTCCTTCCCCTCCCTTTTCCCCCTTGGATGGGGATAGGATTTTTCCCAAGTCTAGGCTCACACCCAGGGTCTAAAATAGGTTGATTTCGTAGATGATAGACTATTCCATCCTATTCTGAGTCCATGGAAGAGTCCAAAGAAGATTCGGGGATAGGGAAGGGGGAAGGTCGATGGGAGGTAAGATGGATATGGGAAGGAGAGCATGGAATAAAAGAGGCCTCAGAGGGATGAAGAAAAGGGGACAATGGTGAAGGGGGGACTTGCAAGCTCTTGAGAGACCCAAGCCAATATTTACCTAGAAGAGGTAAAGAATGCATAACAAAATTTAAAGGAGGAGGGGGGGAAAAAAACATACCAAAATGAGAAGTAAGGTCCTGTAAAAATTCATTTTTCGACTGGGACGACCTAGATTCTAGAGTCTCTTCTGAATTAAATCGTTTTCCCTTCTCAATAACTTGTTGAAGAACTGAGACTACTTTTAATTTCCCCCCTTTCTCTAGTCGAGGCACCTCCGAGCCTGAAACCACCCAACCAAGGGAGCCAAAGGAGGGATCATTATCCTTTACTTCCAACGGTGTCCTATGCTTCTTAGAGGGAGGAGTAATGTGACCCGCATTATGCGGTCGAAAGGGCATCCCCTTCATAATCCAATATTTGATGAAAGAGTACCTCCTCCTTTATCAACACCAATTATAATGCCAATCTAGCTCTAACATCCAAAGCTACCAGAATTCGGGCCATAGACACTTTAACCATTTCTATGAAAGACATATCTATGTCCACAAAAGTTCCCAACGCATTGCCAAGATCCTTAAATCTCAGCTCAGTCCAAAATTCAGGCGGAAGGCCCCGGAGACGGACCCAAATTGGCATAACATTCAATCGTTCTTTTCTTGCATCAAAGAGGGGGGTCCATCGCTTTAGTAGCAGAGGGGTCAAATCTAAAAACCATGGTTTTTTTAGAACCCACTTTGCATCCTCCTCTTTTCAGAATTTAAATAAAATCCAACCCCTTGCTAAAGTCGTCACCTCAAGGAATACAGAGACCTCCTGAACCCAAACACGGCTTACCCAATCCTTTAGAGTATTGATTCCAAATTGTCAACCTCGAACCATTCCAACCACTGCCCAATTTTCCATATCCAGGGCCATCGGGATAGAAATGTCTTTCCCAAGAACCAGATTGAGTGGAGCTCCCGATTTTACTCCATTATTCCTTCTATGACAAGGAGTCAGATTAGGACCAAGGTTTTTGCTACAACATTTTACCCCAAAATCCCTAGTCGCCTGAGGTTCTTCCCTGTGGCATACTACTTCCACTAATTCTAAGTTCTCGGGGAGCGCCAAGAAATGGTCTAGAAATTGAGCAACTAGACCCGAGTCTGGTCGAGGGGGAGAGGGGTTTTGTTCAGGAGGTAATAGTAAGAGAGGAAACAAGCTCACGGGGTGAGAAGAAGAGGGTTGAGGCAAAAACGATAGAGGGACAGAGGATCCAAGCTCAAATTCGTCGTAGAACCCTTCACGAAAAAAAATAGAAGAGTTAGAGGAAGGGAAAGGGAGTGAACCATACCCAAATGAGGGACTTCGCACATCCGCCTAGGAGAAATCCTTTGAGTCTTTCCAAGGGAAAGGAGTACCCAACCCACCTGTCAAACCCCAATCCAAATCCACTTCCGAAGGAAAGATAGAAGGAATCTCTGATATGGAAGTGTTTTCGATCCTCCCCAAGCTAGGGACAGATTGATCATGCTCCCTCACATCCAACAGACGCGCCCCCAAACCACATTCTGTGTCTCCATCGAGTGAGTCACTCCAAAAATGTTGAACATTTATCCCACACCAAATGAGCTAGCCCTCCATCGGATCCTCTGAATAGTCTAGTAACTCCTCCTCCTCTACCATACCTAGACTATTAGAGACTGTGAACTGACTCAAGAAATTGTAGACCATCAGAGGAGGAGGTAGCAAAACGCAGAAAACTGCAGGAGGAGAGAGAAAAATCCTTATTGAGTTGTGGTTAGGGTTTCTGTAGCTCCTCATTCACATCTATCTTATTTAAATCTCGCATTGGTGAGATAATAGTTAGTTCACAAGCGAAAAAATTAAGATATAAATTAAGTTACGAAATAAATTAGATTAACTTATAAAGTAAGTGAGAGAATTAAAATGAGATAAATAATTAAAAAATAATAAAAATTAAAGGAATTAAGATGAGTAGGAATAACGAAAAGACAAAATAAAATAATGTTATGAAAGTAGGAATTTGACAAATAAAGGAATTACAACAAGAGAACAAGGATATGAGTAAGAAAAAAATGAGAAAGCAAGATAGATAAAGATAAAAATGGAAAATGCTTATTGGGCAAGATGATTAATTGCATGTTTTTTTAAGTTTTTTTTTTCAATTGTTTTTTAATGGTTTTTTTTTAGCTACTATTTAAAAGACAAAAATGAAAATGAGGGTCATGGCTTGGTTTAGTTTTTTTTAGAACACATCTTATAAATAAATAAATAAATAATTTAATTAAAAAAATATATATATATATAACATGTTTTTTCTCCTCACTTTGAGTTTTTTTTCCAAATTTTCTCTTTTTTTTCTCTATTTTATCTATTTTCTCTTTGTTTTCTCTTTTTTAATGATTTTATTTACAAAACAGGGCTTTTAGGGCATGGTTTAAAGAATGTTGCAATTTTAAGTACGAAAAAAAGACAGGGGTCCTACAAGTAGCACATTATTTCGATTCGTTGTAAGGGTACAAGTTTTCAAGGCCATGGGTCTTAAAGAAGTTGCAATTTTGACCTCGAAAAAAATGGGGGTGTTACTAGGAGTGCCACTTTTTTATTTTGGGGTTGATTTTAAGTTTTTTGTTACAATGGTATAGGTTGTTAAGGTCATGCTTTCAAAAAAGTTGTAATTTTGACCTCCAAAATAAAAAATGGTGTCATTTTTTTATTCGGGGGTTGATTTTAAGGTTTTTGTTGGAAACATTCTAAGGTTTTTAAGGCCATGGTTGCAAAATGTGGTAATTTTGACCCTCCCAAAAAAAGGGTACTACCGGTAGTACCACTTTTTTATTCAGAGGTTGATTTTGGTGTTTTTTACTCACAAATATGGGTTTTTAGAGCTAGAGTTATTGTTAAGTCAGTGACTATATTATGAGACATCCTTGGAAAATAAAGGGAAATCCCTAATCTTATTATAAGGACTCTAGCATCAGAAACTAGTGATTGGATGGTCAATATACCTATAACTTGACAAATAACTTTCAAGCCAACCTAAATAAAAACTTGTTCACAGAGGTGTTGAGACATTAATTCAAATTTGAAGATGCTTCTAAGGGTGAGGATTAAAGAAATATTTTGGCTCATGGTTTATGAGCGTCCCAAGGGGGTCGAAATGCACCTAATGAAATCATAGTATTGCATGGAGAAGTTAAGGAAATCAACTTGAACGAGACAATAAAGTTGAGAAGCTTCATTCATAATACTCAAATAAAACTACAAGGGTAGTATGACATATCCAAGGTCCACACATGACCACCTCATAAGCATGACATTCTTCCTTGAAGAAAAACTGAAATAATCCCTTTGTCAAAATCTCGGTAGTCATACAAATCTATCTGTAGGGTTCTCAAGCTTCCTTAACTTAAGCCCTAAAGGAAAATTTGGGTGGAAATTGCCTACAAATTAATCTAACAAGGTTCAACATTTAAGGCCATCACAAACAATAACATGTTCATTAACAGGGATATCAATCGCAATCAGAGGAATCTCAACACCTCGTTGTAGACTTTCAAAACAAACCTGTGAGGTACCTTTGGAAACACCATTACGTTCTCTCATAATACCTTTAACAAAAAAAACCATGCATAACTTATAGAAACAATATCAAGTGTCAAGGTGGAAATTTCCCCCCTCAAACCTTATAACATTCAACATATGCCCCATTATCTAGATCACATCAATAAAGCTTTTAAAAACCAAGCGTAGCACTGATTAGATGGCCAATAAAAGTGCCCAAGATATTCAATCTCCCAAAATAGCATACACTTCCTCTCCTAAAACCAACAAATATATCTCCTCTTGACTCATTTTCCCAAGGACCTTTCACAAGAATTTAGTTTTTTTCAATCGAATTGGATAACAATTAAATGGATTCAATAGTTAATCCCTCCATATTATCTTTATAAGCTCAATCTACACACTTCATGGTCCATTTGGAAAGTCTGGATGTGGAATTATGGTAAAGACTATTTGTATTTACAAGCCAAAATGATTATATCAACATCTTCAGTCTTATTATTCCTTCTCGAAAAAATTAAAAAACAATGGAATCTCTCATATATAAAATAATAAAAATAAAAAAAAATAAAAAAAAAAAATTAAATTATGAACACCTCTACATAGTATGTTCATTTAGAATTTGTTTTAGCATGCATTTATTTCTTTGAATTTTAATCTAACGAGAATTACCTTATGAACAATTGTTATTGCATATGGGTTTATAAATGATTTCTTCCCACATTGCAGCCATATTTATACCATACAACATGTATTTCGGAATTGCATCTCTGCTAATGCTTACTAAGACTTCATTTAGAGTATGTAGAAATGCATCTTCTTAAATAAAATTCATTTGGAGTGTGTAGAAATGCATCTTCTTAAATAAAATTCATGGAAAGTTTCCTTGATAAGTTATGATGATTTCATTGTACCATTTCACTTTAGAAGGCTTTGAATATATGCTTACTACGACTTCATTTGGAGTATGAGGAAATGCATCTTCTTAGATAAAATTCATGGAAAGTTTCCTTGGTAAGTTATGATGATTTCATTGGACCATTCCACTTTAAAGGACTTTGACACTATATTCAAGTAACAACTCTTATTGTGTGTTGTGGAAGCTTGAATGTAAAATTATTTTAATTAATAATGTTCTCTCCTAGTCGTTTTAAAGTATGGATTGGCATTGGAATTTAAGATCAAAAGTACTCATATTTTATTGAATCATAGTTTGATCTGAAAGCATTGATCCTATTTTTTATCAATTAAACGTGTTCGTTTGTACACTCCTTTGTATTTTACTTTTTGTTAATACAAATAAAATTTATAAAAAAAATTAAAAACTTATAAATCAAATTATATCAAACTATAACTATATTTTCTAAGACCAAAGACGTGCACATAAACCACTATTTCCCTTTTATATTGATTCATAGTATCTAAATTGGCTATATATTAAATTCCATATTGTCGCAACTTATAACTTATATTTTCTTTATATTTTATTCTCCAAATTTGGTTTGAAAAGGATAGCTAAATTGTACTTCGATTGCCTTTGAAAATGTAAAAGACCATAAAATAGATGTTATAATTTGGTGGCATTCATAGGAGTTAGGGACCCAACGTGTTTTTATTTAGTCAAAAAAGCCTCGAAAAGATTATGATATCTTTCAATTATGTTCACATCTAAAGCAAGTTTGACCTTGTATAAAATTATGGAAAGATATTAAGCTATTTTTGTCCATAAATATTCCCTTGTCTAAGTCAACGAGGTACAAGGGGATGTCTTTATCTTCCTCCTTTACAATTTGTGGGTGGAATGGATAATTATGGTTATCCTAAACTTCTCTCTTATTCAATAAAGACTAATTTGCTATAAAATCCCTTCAATATTGAAATGGATCATTATGGTGATCATAAACTTTTCTCTTCTTCAGTAGAGATTAATTTTCTATAGAATCCCTTCAATATTACACCCAATTTCCCTTTTACCTTTTCTTATTAGTTTTCCCGCCTATTTAGGTTTGGCTGCTTTATTCTTCTTAGTTTTTTTCCAATGTATTCTACCTTTTTTAAAATTTCCTCCTTGGTATCGACATTATTCTTTTCTAGAATTTCCAAGTATCACTATTTTTTTTATTTTATTCTAATTAAATGCACAAATTCATTGAGGATTGGTGTGGACTTGTTTCATCATTGATACTAAGAGAAATATATTGCTTCATTATGTAAACTTATTTAGATTTTATATGCACAAATTCATCGAGGATTGGTGTGGACTTGTTTCATCATTGATACTAAGAGAAATATATTGCTTCATTATGTAAACTTCTTTAGATTTTATAGTTCTAAACCACCTCCATCTTGAATGACAGTTCTCCCCTCCTTTCTTAACACATATATGGCAACACTCCCTTTGAAGATTAATTGTATGTGACAACACTCCCCTTTGAAGTTTGACTATGTTGGGTTTCCCTATCAAACCATGTTTTATCAATTCTTCCAACATCATAGCATGTGAACTTTAAAGTCTTTTCTTTGTGAGCTTCTATATACCTCATATGTTTTATTCAAGCATTCCTCTCATTTCAAACCCTTCTATGCTAACATAGTTACCAACTTGACGAGAATTGTGACATGAAAACAAGAATTATAATTCAAAAACCCATAATTTTGCATCAAAAACACCAAAATCAACCTCTATTTCGAAAAGTGGTGCTACCAGTAACACCCTTTTTATTTAAAGGGAGAGGGTTAAAATAACCATCTGTTGCAACCCTGTCCTTAACAATCTCATAATGTTGCCAACAAGAACCTTAAACTAAACCCCTAAATTAAAAATTGGCGTCAACAGCAGTACCCCATTTTTTTCAAGGTCCAAATTACAACTTGTTTGAAACCATGAGTTTAACAAATTGTTCCATTACAACCAAAAACTTAAAATCAACCCTGAAATCAAAAAGTGATGCTCCCAGTAGAAACCCCCAATTTTTTCGAGGTCAAAATTGCAAATTCTTCACAACGAATGGTCTTGACAACTAGTACCCTTGTAGACAAAATCTTTAAATCAACCTCCATATTGAAAAGAGATGTTATCAGTAGCACCCTCACTGCCCCTTACTTTTTGTGGGATTAAAATTGCAACATTTTTTAAACCATGGACTAAAAATCGAATGTCATTGCAAACAAAATCATAAAAGAAGAGGAAAAAACTAAAAAAATGGAAAGATAAATAAAAATAGAGAGAAAAAAAAAAGAGAAAATCCATAAAATGAGAAGAAAGAACATGTTTTTTGTTTTTGTTTTTTTTGGTTTAAATTAAAAAGTAATTAAAATGTGTCTATGCGTTTTAAATATTTTAGGGGAGTGAATTTCACAGAGAAAATGTGAATGGAAATCTACTAAATTGGTGATCATTTTAGTGTATGTCATAAAAATGCAAAGTAAAGTGGACTACCTAACTTTCTTCAAATCATTTTGTCTTTCCATTCTATCTTTCCTTCTATGACCAAACTAGGGAGAGCATAGAGCAAATCCTTCTTAATGAGAATGTGAAGAGTCAAAACTAGGTCTTCATGAGATTTGATACTACCACCTTCTCAAGTCCAATTGATGAGATGGATAAAAAGTGAAGAGAGGTTCTTCATTTTACGACACCTGCATCAATTCTTTCTTAGGGTTCCCACAGTGCATATGCATATGGTGTCTAATAAATATCATTACTTGATCCAGGTCAACTTGAAGAAGGAGGATGGAATTCTTTAGGGTGGATTGCTCAAATTGGTCTCAAAATGCATTGTGATTGTTCAAAATTGATCAATTTTGAGGCTTTAGACGTATCAGAAGAACCGTAATGGCATAGGATTGGTAAATTTATGGGGGTAGCGATAGAGTTTAGAGCAGTGAGGAACGTATGTCTTAGTTGAATGTTCAAATCCATAACTTTTGAGAATATATTAAAGAAGTAGAAAGATCGCATGAATTTTTTGTTTGCATGGTCATTAAAAAATTTTAGCAAAGGGTCAGGTTTGGCTATGGCGACGAACTCAAGAAGCTTGGGAGTTTTCTTGAGACAAATATTTGTCTTCTACCCATATTGTGAAATTGATCCCTAGTCATACAACCTTGGTAGTGATTACCTGGAGATATTGAGGATATATCTGCATCTTTTAACTAGTATATTTTGCAATTCCCTACTTCTATTTGATTCCTATAATGTACAATGGAAACATTTTGAGGATTTATTTGGATTTCTTGCAATTTCTCCAAATCCCACATGAAAACCTATATGTGTCTAACTTACCGGATTCTACAGTGAAAGTTGAGGTGGAGGAGTGGGATATCTGGATGAGTACGAAAGAAATTTGTGTTTGAAAATTTTTGGGAAGTAGAGTTTCCATAGGATCAACCAGGGAGGACGCGGGGTGAACCTATCACCGTTGATGTCAAACCTAAACCATGTGGAAGGGAGAATGGGGTATGAGGAGGAAGTTGTCAACTTCATTGATGACCCATTGGAGGGTCAGGCAATTTGGTCTAGCCCTGTTGTATCATGTTTGGATGCATTGTGAGATTCCGAGAAGCTACACCAACTTGGGTCCAAGCCCCTAGAGGATTCCATCGTGGTGATTTTGGGTGAGTTGACACATAAACCAAGTGTACAAGGTGATAAAAACTTGGGACAATCAAAGAACAGGGTGATGAGACTTCTCAACAATCAACTCGGGGACCATAAATGCTTGAGCATATTGTCCTACGCTTGAAGATACGAACCCAATCCTGTGGATCCATCATCTCTAAAAGAATGGTCAAACGAGGGAGGATATTTATTGCACTCCATGTATCAATTAGAAAACACGTTGAATGGGGCATGTCAAGAGTTTGATTTCCTTTGCAACAGTGTTATCAATCAGAAAGGTTGTGTTTCCATTTCTGGTTTTGTGTGCACTATGTTGGATCTAAAACTATTGAGTGGTGCCCCATCCTTGGATTCAGAGGTGGTAGGGATTCAATATTAGGAGGGCTCAAGAAATACTAAGAGAAATAAATGTATCAAAAATATGCAAGAGGCCATCAGCATAAATTTGGGTGGCTACACTAAACTCAACAACATTATGGAAATGGGGGACCAGGTGTTAGTCAAATGTTTTTGTGGGAAAGAATGAGTAGTGAGCAAATGAAGAATTGGACCAAGCCCAATTTAAATTCAATGGTGGGGACCTCTCCATGCACCCTAATTATGGTAAAAGGTTGGTTGGTTTAGGTTTTTAGGTCAACCAAAGAAGCAAAAAAAATATTGCACTAGCACTGGAAGTGGCATATAGATTTTGATACTCGATTGAATAGTGTGGATATTCTTGTGATATGGGTTCATGTTCTAGAACTTCCATATAGATTTTGATACTCGATTGAATAGTGTGGATATTCTTGTGATATGGGTTCATGTTCTAGAACTGCCATTGATTTTGTGGTCCAAAGAGGTGTTAGAAAAAATTGGTAACAGTTTAAGTACTTTTTATGAAGCGAACTTATTTGTGTAAGAGACTAGGTATTATGGCATGGATTGAATCTTGGTAGGGTTGGAGGTGAGCAAAGGTACGAAAGAGACAATGGATATTATCGGGGGATTTGAGATTTTCCACTTCAATATGGACTACATAGGGATACCTTTCAAATTCATATGTTGCCACTATTATGGGAACCTTGTTGCAAAATGCAACTATCCAAGTATGTTGAAGAATTGGGTGCCAAGGAAACATATGAGATGTTCAAAGACATTGAAACTAGAAACATGACATACTATGAGCATGAAAGAATATGTAGGGAATAAAAAAACCTCATATGGATTTCTAACAAGAACACTGATAGCATATTCTAAGAACACAAACATTGGATAGTCAAAGAACCTAACTAGGATGTAGTCAGCGACAACAAGGACAACAAGGCAATTATGGGTAAGACTTATTAGTCTCAAGTCTCTATGAATAAAAGTATTTCCTCAAAAAAAATTGTTTTGGGGACATGGGGAAATGAGGTTAGATCCAAAGAACTAGAATTCCTGAGTGATTACCCACCCTACTTGTCTGGTATAAAAAAAACCAACCCACCACCTCTCATACCCATTCCTATAATTTTAGAGGGTGTGGATGTTGGAAAAGCTCCAAAAGGTTCCATTGCAAGCCCTAATCCAAACTGCTCTATGGATGGAAAGGGCACACGGGACTTCAGTCCTTTGGAACTGGTGAAGTAAAATTGAATACCTATAAGCAAAGGCATGCTTCATTTTAATTTTACAAGGAATGTGATGGTGGGGGGGGTCAGTGTGTTTTGAAGAAAAAATGTCCAAATCCAATCAAAGGGATTGAAATATTCTATGTCTATTGTCCAGAAACAAGCATCCTTTGAAGTCAACTATGAGAATAATGTATCCTTGAGCCAAGCTCTTAGAGAAAATGCCCCTTTCTAGGGTTCCAAATGGTTTTCTGACCCTCAATTGTAGAGGGATATCCAACCCCTCAAAGAAGTTGGCCATAAAGAGATTAGTTGTTACTATTAAACCTTTTATTATTTTGTTGCAAGATAAAATGATAGTTGGGGAGAAAATCACTCAAGAAATCTCTAAATTTCTTAGGAATTGGGACTTCTGTTTTATTGATTCCATTGGGAGATTGGGTGGGAATGTGACTGGATGGAATAAATTATCCTTCGCTCTCACAAATTCATGGGCTTTTAATATAGGGATAGGGACCTTCTTTTTTCTATTTGGACCTAGGGAAAGATATCACAATGCTAAATTTTTATGGTCCTTATATGGATAGGACATACTACTGGGGTATTTTCAAAATGGATTGATTATGATGGAGGGGGACTTTAATTTCAGCTTGGGCGCATCAAAGGTCTAGGGCCCAATTTCTCAACTTGACCCTCTCTTTGGATATTTTATTAGAAAATTGGAAGAAAATGGTCTTTTGGATATTGAACTAGCCAAGCTATCTCCCACGTGGGGAAACAAGAGTATTGGGGAAGCCAGAATTACTAAGAGAATCAATAGGGTTTTAATATTTGAATCTTGAATCCTAGTTGAAATCATTAGGATCAAACAATGAGGCACTACTAGAGGATACTCTGACCATAATCCTATCATGTTATAAGTGTCTCCTATAATAGATAAACTTGTCAATCCCTTTAAACTATACCTAGAGTGAATATAGATGGAGAATTTTGTGGAGAGGATCAAAGTAGTCTAGAAATATTTTAATGGTAATATAAGAGAATTTGATCCACTTCAATTCTAGCCAAATTTTAAAAAGAAAAAAAAGGCAGCTACTAATTGGGAAAGGGGAAAAAATATTAAAGATGATAGGCTTCTTAGAGAAGTAGAGGAATCCTTGGAGGTGCTCTACAATAGGGAAGGTTTTGGATTTATGAACGAGGAACAAAAAAATGAAGTAAAGGTACTGGAATATAAAAGAAGGAACATCCTTATGGAAAAATAAAAATAATGGAGACTCGAGTGAAAGGAATTATGGTTACTGAATGGGGATGTGAATACAAAATTCTTTCACAGGTATGCCAATTGTAGAAAGAATATAAACTTTGTTTGGAAAATTGATAAGTAGATGATTCCTAGGATACAAATTTCAAGGGTCACATGGATTTTGAAGGAGTAAATCATTTTGTAATGTTCCTGACTTGTCTAGTCTAGGAAACACTGCTAATGTGTGTGTAGGATCAATGGTTTACAACATATAAATAATCATACAAATAATAAATGAGACAAAGGACTGCAAAGTTTGTATTATGATATCTCTGTGGATTACAAAATGGCCAAATGCGGCTGAATAAAATGACAATACTCGACTAGATCAATAGACAAAGGATCTTAGCCAGAATACAAATAAACAATTAAAAGATAATACCCGGAATATGGGAGCACTGCGGAATCAATGGATGCGCTGGGACTATGGCAGCTCTGACAGTAACTGCTGGAAGTCTGGAAAGTTCGCCCTGGGAGCTATACTTCTTCGAATGGACTGGAAACTGTCCCAAATGATGTGCCCTACTCTGGTCCTCAGTACTGGTATCTGTCAGACCCCTCTGTTGATGAATCTGGACCCCGGATGGATACCCCTTGGGGAATGCACCCCTCTTCTTCTGGAAAAATGTGTCCTAGTGATTCCACCGTCGGAATCGGATGAGATATGTCTCAAAACGACCGCCTTGGTATACTGGGAAATGGGTCGGAAGGGTTTCCCTGAATCTGGTATGATGCTCGCTCTGGAACCCCAAATGTGCCCACCAAAAGTGTCGCACATCCAAGTCTGGAAAATGCGTCCCAGTTGATTCCTCCATCGGAATATGATGAGGAACTAGGCAAAAGATGTGCCTTTCCCTCCTCTCAAATGGGTCGGAGGGAAATCTTGGAATTCTCCCTGGATGGGATAAGTCGACTAAAAACCCTCTCAGAAGTTGTGCCCTCACTCTAGATGAATGTGCCCTTGCTGTTGAACATTGTGTAACTGTTGCTGAAGAATGATGGAAGACCTGAATGATCTTCCCAGTGACTAGGGTGTGTCTCTCAACATTGAAATCAACCATTGGTGTCTTCCTCCTGGAATCCACTGAACTATCTCTCCTGAGATGCACCTCTTCTCCTCAATGAAAAGTCATAATCTGCATAATGATGAATTAGGTCGTTGACCTTTACTTTATAGCTTTCCAAAACCCTAAATCATGTTGAAACCCTAATTCACTGTTGACTTCCAAAACCCTAAATCATTGTTGAAACTCTAATTCATTGTTGACTTCTATTTTTAGCTCATAATGACTTAAAAGCACTTTTAACCCTTTTTAGCTCAATGTCACTTTCCAAATATAACACCTGTGACTGGAGTGACCTCTAGTAACCCCGCTTACCCCTCTTTGGCCCTGGCTATAGTCTAACGGGGCAGTTTATACCATTAAGCCTCCTCTCTGGAGCTCTTATTTGGAAAGGGACATTACACATTTTTCCTCCTTTTTTAGGGAAGACACACGTGCTATAATAGAAGAAGTGGTTAGGTTTTCAAACTCCTTCCCTATTTATATCAATGAGGAGGATAATCAGGCCCTAATAAAGGAGGTTGGGAACTAAGAATTGTATCAAACTTTGTAGATCTTTCAAAAGGAAAAAACTCTTGTGCTTGATGGACTTCTTGTGGAATTTTTCTTGGGTTGTTATGATTTTATAGAGGAATATTTATGAAGAGTGGTGGAGACAAAAAGAACTCAAGGAAAAATTCTAGGAGCTTTCAATACAAAATTCCTAGTATTAATTCCAAAAGAAAATAATCCCACAAAATTTGAGAAGTTTAGACCCACCTCATTGTACCTTTGCATATACAAAATTATCTCAAAGGTGATTTCTAGGAGATTGAAAACTGTTCTCTCAAATAAAATCTATGGAGAACAATTTGGTTTCTTAGAAGGAAGGAAAATTCATGAGGTAGTTGGGGTTGCCCAAGAATGCTTACATTCAATCAAAGTCGAAAATGATATGGTGATGAAATTGGACCTAATCAAATCTTATGACAAGGTAAGTTAGCTTTACATTAGACTAATTCTAATTCATTTAGGATTTTCCATGAGTTTGTTGTCTAGATAATGAGTTGCATTTCCTCAATATCATTTGTTGTATTATCAAATGGAGTATCAACCCCTTTCTTCAAATCTAGGAGAGGCCTCAGGCAAGGATGTTTTTTATCCCCCCTTCTCTTTCTTTCAATAGTTGAAGACTTAAGTAGGATACTTAAATAAACAAAAGGAAATGATAATATAAAAGGAGTACCTATTGGAGTATCATGCAATATCACACATTTGTTGTTTGTAGACGATATTCTTTTTTTTTGTGAAGGCACCAGAAGAGTCACTGAGAAATTCAAGGGAATCGAGAATTTATTCTGCAAAGTAATTTGAATGGTCATTAATATGGAAAAATCTATGATGATCTTATGGGGGATATTTGAGCAAGAATAGGGTCTAAAGTATGTGGGTTTCTTTTTAAATCCAAATCAATATAAAAATTGTGATTGGAAATGGCTCATATCTAATTTAGTGGAGTAGAAAAGAAATACCTGATGCAATTTATGGTTGGCCAAGGGAGGTCGTTTGGTTTTGGTAAAAACAGTTTTGGAAGTGATTCTAGTCTACTAGATATTGCTTTCCTGTGTCCCAAAAGATGTTTTCGAAACCATTAGGAAACATTGATACAAGTTTATTTAGTCAGGATACCAAAAGAGAAGGGATTGGTGCTATCCTCTTGGAAAAAATTGGCACTACCAAAAACCATTGGAGGATGGGACCTCAAAAATATCTTTCTCTTTTCAAATGCTATGGCTGCAAAAAAATTATGGAGGTTAATTCAAGGAACAAGTTTGTCGTTTTAGGTAGTAAGAGTTAAGTATATATCCCCTAATACAATGGAGGTTTAGATCAGGAATCCCCTCAAATAGAAAAACAATGCCTCAATAATTTGGAATGTTGTTATTGTAAGTTTTAATCCTTTTACACTAATGCAATGCACACACAGATTCTTAAAAACCGGAAAGAACATAATTGCAATCACACATATACATAGATATTTACCCTAGAAACCCAAACCAGGAAAACCAACAACATATTTAGAGTCGAACCTCTAATTATTATTCATCATGATCCAACTTCATTGTTTACAATACATTATATACAGGATTTTGTGGCATCCAAAACCCCTAATCCATTGACCTGGATTAGGATACAACCCTAATTCCTTAACCATAATTAGAAAATCATGGACTAAGCCACAAATCCACCCATGCATCACAAAACCGCCAAAAGAGAAAACTGTGTGCTGAAAATCACTAAAAACAAATGCAAAAAACTTGGACATGGGTTTTTTCA